>WBMW01002151.1:96462-109457 GCA_013396635.1 Penelope pileata | reverse complement strand
GGGGGGGGGCGTCACAGATGGATATGCAATAAAGACAAAACAGAATTTTCTCTTCAAAAATTCCTACTACAATCTTCGATTGCATTTGAAATACAGTTATGACCGAACAGCAACAGCAAACAAGAGAAGAAATCTCAATGGAATCAGTTTTTTCTTTGATCATGTGAAGCTATCTTGATGAACACTATGAATATATAAATAACATATCAGATTGAAAATTTTCTCACCTCAAACTTTAATCTGCTTTTCTTATAGTGGCTTTCCTGATGGCAAATTTCTGTATCACTGGAGCTTGCTTTAGTTTCAATGCATAACAAAGCCTTCCTTATTCATATTGGATCATATTTCTGGCAATGTAATAAGTTGCAGAATACTTTTTACAAATAATAAAGATAATTTTCTCACGGAAAACATTACCTCAGGGAGTATGTACTACTGCAGTGAGATTTATCTGCAAAGTCTTCCCTTCCCGCAAACAAAAAAATTTTGTTTCCTGCAGAAATCTGAAATTTACAATTTTGCAAGAAAAAGCTTGATCAAATAGGCAGTTATAAAGCATGGACAATATATTAAAATGACAAAAATGGATTTTTTTAGCAGTAGAATTGTTACTCAGTCTCTTACAAGTTCTTTCAACCTCTGAGTAATGAGATCCAGTTTTAGCAGGATTACTAAAGCACACAACAAGTAAAACTGAGAGGACACCAGGGCTCTATGTTGCCACATAGGATGACATTTCTGAAGCAGTCAGCTGGAATATAGTGAGGGAGTTAGGTTTGAGTAAACTGAGAGTGTCAAAAAAAGTTACTTGAAAGCAGGTAGGAAGTACCTTTGGGAATTATTCTAGAGCATAGTGGTAGTGTAGTCCTGGAGCAAGGAGAGAAGAACAAGGTGAAGACAAAACAGCTCAGACCTTGTGTAAGTTCCCCCAGGAACTTACACATTAAAAAGAGAGAAAAAACTGGATATAAGAGACAATGGAAAACTTAAACTGATTATAACGTATAGAGGTACAACAGCTGTTTTTTCCTATTTGAATTGTTTACCCCTAAAGGAATGGCTAGTTCATCTGCACGCTGAGAGAACAGTGCAGATAGCAATGACCAAAAGTACTGATGAGAGCCTTCTTGGAAACCTAAATATTTTGAATGTTGGAAGTGAGTAAGAAAAGGAGTAAAGAAAATTTTTTCTACAGTTCTTCTACGATGGCAAAAGAAACTCTGTGTCAGACCTTATGATACAGACAGATTTTAATTTAACAAGTTGGCTATTTATTTTAGTCCTCACTCCCCTTTCTGAAGGAGACTACCTAAAAATAGATTTGCTGATGATAAGAAAATATATCCAGAAAGATCAGAAAGAGACTGGACAATGAGAACAGACAGCAGGGAAGAAACTGCAGGACAAATAAAAATGACTTTTTGCTCCATTAGCTTATGAGAGAGGGAAAAGTCAAATAATCTTTATAGGAAAGCTCTCATTTCCACACTAGTGATTCAACAAATGACTGTTGCAACTAAGGAAGAATGTTTACTTGACAAAAATCAACTATGAATCTTGGAAGAGAGTTTAAAAAATGAAAAATAAAGAAGTAGCTGTGGCTAGAAATTCTTGTTTACTTTTAGATGCAGTTGTATATTTGCTTACTGCTTGGCATTATTCTCAGCTTGCTGTTCTGATGTGCTGCAGTAGATTGATTGTTCCCCACTAGCTGAAAAAATCTGTGAATTGAGAAGAATGATGAATAATTTGATTTTCCCCAAAGAATTCACAAATCTTGTAAAGTCTTATGAATCTTTTGTGTTTTTTGTAGGATGACCTAAAACTCTTTACCAAAACAGAGATGGATGGGAAATGACCTTGGGATACCTACTCCAATGAATGTAGCTGAATAACATCCAGTAGGACGTACCATCCAAAGAGTATAATGACTGAAGTGTCTTCTCACTAAACTTCCAGTTTTGCTTTGTTTCTCTACTAAAGGAGCCTAATCCATTCTGTTGATGTCATGTAAATACAGCTCCCAAATTTAGAGTAAAATAATTGAAATTAATTGATTTCACTAGAGATTTTCAGTGGAAAAGAGAAAAGGAAAATTGTGTCCTAAGTATTTGATGAAATCAGGTAGCCAAATGTATGAATGAGTGATAAATGCAAAACTATCATTTATACTTAAAGTGCCAAATGAAGTATTTGTCTCTCAGCTGTAGCTATCCTATTCTACTTTTTGTATATTTTCTTTGTTTGCCAGACATTAAGCAAAAAAATACTGAGTCAAACAACCTTGAGTTTAGCATTTGCGATGTTATCCCTTCCTGTTCCTTCCTTATTTTCTTGCTGATGGGTTTACTGGTGGCAGTGTCACTGTGCAAGGAAGAAATGTACAATGCACCTGACACAGGTGTCTAGCTTGGTAAAGGGGTGGAGAATTAAATGTGATTGAAATTAGTTTATTTCTGATTCCACAGGTAGAAACAATGTGCTGGGAAGTCATTTGGACCGCAATACATTTTTATTTTATTAGCTTTGCCGTTTGTGATATGTGTTAAATGAAAACCAACTCTGAAGATGATATTATAATGTTCCCAGCCATATGACAAAGCTTGTATATCTGTATTTGTATACATATGCATTGTATGTATGCATGCAGATACACATACATTTTATATAAATATATACATATATGAGTCTTTCAAAAATTATTTCTGTTTCCGACAATGACAAAAAGACTTGTAGAAAAGTAACATCCTCAGAACCATTGTAGTGACAGAAACAACACCTGTTTATTGTTTTTTTTATTTGTTTTTTTCCTCATTTGAATCTTATTTTGCACACAGGCTCAGGCTGTGTTTCCTTTCTGGCATGCATTTTCATGCCAAATAATTAAATTTGTCTAGTAAGATACAAGTCATTTTCACAGTCTGAGCTACAGATTCTACTTATCCTTTCGTATCTTGTGAGGAAGCCTCCTTTTCCCTCTTTCCATTCAGGTTTATCAAAAACTAGTCTGTGCTCAGAAAGAAACAAGAGATGTTTTTGCCATCACTGTGGACAGTGCAGGGAACAGGCAAGGTATGAGGAGGAATGTTATCCTTCTGGATAAATGCTGGGGAATTACATTGCACCTCAAAGCACTCTCAGGGTGGTCAGCGGTGGGGAAATAGAGGAATGCAGGCAGAGCCCCCACTGGTGCTTGCTGCAGTATCCTGTTTTCTGATGTCTTCTGTGATGTGCATGTTATGATGTGATCCAGCACTGGATAAAGGTGAGCTGAATAAAGCAGACACATTGCTTCCCAGCTGATGAAATACTCCTTTGTAGGCATGTGATATTTTTCTTCAAAGCTCTTTTAGCTTTTTCACACTGTTTTTACCCTTCCAGATGCTTTTACTTAAGTAACAGA
This sequence comes from Penelope pileata, assembly GCA_013396635.1. Classification (NCBI taxonomy): domain Eukaryota; kingdom Metazoa; phylum Chordata; class Aves; order Galliformes; family Cracidae; genus Penelope; species Penelope pileata. The sequence continues at coordinate 106,054 of WBMW01002151.1, read as the reverse complement.
AATTTAGATGTAGCATTTTTGAGGAAAATGTATCTTCATACTTCAAAAATTTTTCTCCAGTAAGTCAAAATAAATGTCAGTGGGTTCCCTAGGATTCATTTCCCTGCATAGACTTAAAAATTTTTTGCCAACAAAAGCAATTTCATTTACCCATAACTCTGGAAGGCTGCAACTGAGACAGCATAAAGTGAATATTAAACATTTTCCAAGCAAAGATCTAAAGGCCCACATTTAAGACACAGACAAGTTATCATCTGGTAATTAAAATTTGTGGGGAGGTGGGGGGTTGGGCACTGTCACAGTTAGTTTTTCTTTCGTTGACAGCCTTAATTTCACAAACACCTTAACTTCTCAGACACTTCAGCTCAACGAAATAGCTCAACGTATTGTTACAAACGCAATGTAGCTCCAGGGCAGTCATCCAGAAAGAAACGGACAGAGGAAGATTCTTGAAGTGTGATCTGGTCTCAGGCCATCCAGTCAACTATGGCAGAGCACTTCTGAAAATATTTATTGGTAAGATACTAATTCAACGACTAAAGACTTCACATGACAACAAACCAGCAGCAGATCAAAGGTATGCAACAGCGGTGACACAATATGCATTTTAAAAAGGGAGCTGGAAGTCTTCACTGTGAGCTTGTATTTCCTTTGTATGACAGAACTACATTATTTTTGAAAACACAATTCAATATTTCAAGCCCATTAAGAAATGAGAATGTTTTTCACAGCATATGATGCTTTTTTTGTATCCAGTACCTACCTAGCTTTTTTTTTGCCAAGTTTCATTGTTCGTAGAAAGTATTTGTTTTTAGGTTAAATTAATATGAATTTTATGAGACAGGGTTTTGGAATTGGGCTGGAGTTGGGTTGGAGACAGGACAAAATCATGAGGCTCCTACAGACAATATGTCTTAAAGACATATTCAGAATAAAACAAAAATATGTTTTCTGAGAAGTTATTTTGTTATATTTTTAAATGTATTTTTTATCTTCTAAAAGACTCCTACATGAGTTTTAAAAAAACACAAACACAAATAAACAAATGCTGACCTGCATTACAAAGTTCTGCTTGTGTCTATCCCTCGTAACACATCAATACAGATGGGAGTCTTTTGAAAGATGATTCCTTAATTAAGCACAGCAGCATATTTCAAAATCAGAGAAGGGTGGAATTAACAGTTGTTGTGGGAATCTTAGCGCACATCTATGCGTTTCACCGAAGTTAGAAACAGTACTCGTCAAAGATTGCTTTTCTTCTGACATGACTACACCTTACTTCTATGGCATATAAACTAAAGTAGGTATAAGCAAGCGAGGCATCTATAGGAGGTGAATCTTGGAGTCTAGCTCGGATGAATTACCTATGGAGATGCTACTCTATTAGCATCAGCTTTCGATTAAGAATTGAATTCAGTCATTTAAATGTAGATGCATCTTTGCTCATTAGGTGTCTAGTCTTTGTCAAAGTTAATGAAATTTCAGTTTACACAGTCAATGGACTATAGAGACCAACTCAGCTTGTCCAAAAGCAGAGGTCCAGCACTTGTGTAAATATTAGTGTCGTTACAGATACACTAAGACATTGCATCCAGGTCCATCTCCAGCGACGTAGTTTGCTACACCTGCCAGATTTGAGTACCGTTACAATCTTGAGTAGTGTAGGGTACTTCAAAGACTATCTCAAAATCCTTCTCTCTATGCCTGTGTCTTACAGTGATTTCCATGAAATATCCACAAAAATGTAGCACATTCTAGACTTTCATTTACAAATTTAATACAGTACCATTTGGATAAAAGTCATTATTTGATTAAAGAGGAAAACAATAGATTTCTCGTTTTGTTTTATCAGGATATGAGGGTTGCTCCAAAAGAAATGCCTCCCACTTTATTATGTCAGTCCACAACATCAGAGGCAGATGTTGGAGGTATGCCACGTCAAGGTTGAACCTTCCCACCAATATTACATTACATTTTTGTTGCTGTGTGAGTGATGGCAGCAGAGGGGCAGTCTGAAAAAATGGCACTTGACATGGAAGTGTGTTTGAAGAAAAGGTGTGGAACTGAATTCCTTTGTGCAGAAAAGGAATACTTTCTCCCTGGAAGTAATCAAAGCCAGGCTGGATGGGGCAACCTGGTCTAGTGGGAGGTGTCCTTGCCCATGGCAGGGGGGTTGGAACAAGATGATCTCTAAGGTCCCTTCCAACCTGAACCATTCTATGATTCTATGATTTATTCTATGAAAAAATGGCACCCATTGACATTCATGGACACCTGCTGAACGTTTATGGAGACCAAAGAGTGAATATCAGCACAATGAGGTAGTGGATGGTGGGTTTCAGCAGCGGCGTCAGCGACAGTGGGGCACCTACACTGATGCAAGTGTAGTACATCATGCAGGCTTTTGTTCATCACTGGTGGAAATGCATAGCTAATGGTGGTGACTATGTTGAAAAAGTATTTTGTATCTGGGACTTTATCAAATACTGTTATTGTGCTCTTTGTGTCTATTGTAGTTTCCATGGAAATAAATAGGAGGCATTACTTTCAGAGTGACCTACATATATTGTCACAAGAAATTGGAAACTATTAATTTCTCTGACTAAATTAGAATAGTATAGTGGTCTGAAAAGAATGGTGGAAACAAAATACTTTAAGAAATGATATAAACAAAGAGGGGAGGAATATCATTGTGGGATACCATTTAAATTATGCCTTGGGGTGAAATAGCTGTTGAAAAGCGTAACAGATTAAAGAAGAGAATCTGATGCATTCATTCTATAGTTTTAATACAATATTTTTAATACAATAAAAAGCACTGGAAGTAGTTTGCTTTTAAATAAGTGATATGGGAAGATATAAATTACCCTCCATAGTTGAAAAGATTTAAAAGATCATAGATATTTTTAAGGTATTCTTAATCAACTCCTTTTGTGTGGTGCAAAGTAATAATTCTCTTCTGACATGAAAGATAAACAGGGTTTAACTCTGATGGAGACAGGATGACTGCATAGTTCAAATGACTGAGAGTTGCACCGTTTTTTCCCCTTTTGGTGACAGCTCAAATCCTGCCCAAACATCTGGTCCTCTGTGTATGGAGAAGTCCCAATTCTTTGCACAGAAGTTATTAAATCCAGGATCTCAGCTCTTCCTTTACTGACAATTATGAGCATAATGACTACCAAGTGAGTTCTCAGTCAACAGTTAAGACTACTACCTTTTTATTTATTCCAGTAAATTTAGAGGCTCTAGCTCAAAGTCGCATTGCTTTAGACATTGCATGGTAAGAATCAGACCCAGTTTCCAGGCTTTATAATGAGAGATGAAAAGTGAGAAGGTAAACAGGAGATTACGTGCTTTAGTTAGAGACTTCTCGAGAGCAATGATTTCATTGAGAACAAATTACAAATTCCCTGCCTCACCATCCAGCCTGGATGCTCACTGCCTGCCTCCTTAGAGAGGCCAAAGTGGGAGAGGTCATGGAAAGGGAGTCCTTCCCTAGGAACAAGCCTATGAGTCAGGGAAATGAGTCTATCTTTTCTGTGAAGAACAAATGCTATGTCCACATGTAGGAAGAGAAACCCTGTCATTGTGGAATGCAGCAGCAGCAACAGTAGGACAAAGAAATTCTTGTGCCCTCTCATTGTTCATGTGCAATTTACAGGTGTCTTTACAATTCTAAATGATACACCACCTGACACCACTTTTTCTTTTATAGTGAGTCTTAAATTTAAATTATAATTCCCATAGTAATTTCACTTTTTAACCTGTTTAGCCCCAGCGACTTAATGAACAGTCAGTGCTGGACATAGATACAAAGTATTTTACTTCAGTGCTAAGAACTCTCACAGGTGGATGAGTCATCATTTTCACCTTTGAATGTGTTTTCCATTTATACAAAGGCAGGAAGCTGTTACCAATATAATATAACATAAAAAAAGATTTAGAAACTGTATCTCTCTTAGCCAATAACTGATTCAGAACATCGGTTTCCCGCAGAGGAATTAATCCCGCCTACCTCTTAACATCTGAAGTGTTGATGTCCATTTTTGAACTGTCATCAAGGCTTCACTAGTAGTCAGTGAAAAGAAGTCTGCACTTTTAAGGTATGATTCATCTAACGTATTTTAGACAAATTATGAGTTGCAATGTTCCCTGGGTTTGATCACATAAATCTTACATACATTACTGAAGAGAGCTAAGAGGCTTGTTAGAAGTTAAAGGTAATACCTATAAACTGAATGTAGGAAGGCGCCAGTAGTTCAGCAGTTGTTAAAATAATGAAGTCACACACTTACAAAGGATACTGAAACTTGGAAAGAACCTAAAAGAGCTAGCGTAAGGATTAAAAGTAGAGAAAAACCTACCATATAGAGAGAGACTAGAGAACTTCAGTCCATTCAGTTTTCCAGGAGAAAGTTACAGAAGTGACTCATTTACAAAGAAGAAATAAAGAGAATTCTGGTAGCTGGTCATCAGGCATACTAGTATATAAAATAATAAGATCCTCTATCAAGAGCTGAAGTAAAATCAGCTCAAGCTCAGCTTAGATTTTAAGATAATTTAGATGTGAGGGTAATGAATAGTATCAAATATCTCTTTTCAATATAGACATGTATTTTTACTCAATGTAGTCCAAAAATTCTTGTTTATTGATAAAGAAAAAATTCAAGAAATTGGAACACTTTTATTTTGCTTTGATTTAATATTACAAAAGATCAGTATTTGTAGTGAAACCATTTCAAAGCAAAGAATTCCAACATGTCTACTTGAAGATCTTGTCTTACCTGAAGAAAAATTTCTGCAACATTTTGTGAAGCACTGTGATTTCATCAGAGAGCACTTTGTTTGGGGAAATGATTATGTCAACATTTTTTGCAAATCATCTTTAGCCATTGACCACAGAAACAGCTTACTAATGATGCAATTGATTCTTTGTCACTTAAATTCTTTAAATCTATTCTGAATATGTTTTTGAAATATTTATCATAGTGCAATCAAAAGGTGTGGGTTTGGTGTACAGATGATTAAGGTGAAACTGCAGGATCTGAGTTATTCAGAAGGTCAGACTAGATCATCATAACTGTACTCTATGACCTCATAGGATATTCATCTTATGCATTAGGTCTTATGAATTCAATTTTAAATATGCTTGGCTCCCTTAGATGGCAATGGAGATTATTAAATATATGAATGGAATCTAAAATTCTGTTCCCTGTGCTATTGCTGCTGCTGATTATTTCAGTCAGCGTTACCTCATCTGAAATTTCCCCTGAAAGGGGAAAGTGAAGGTTTGGGGAAGGGGAGATATGAAACAATAACTGAAATGTTTATGGATTTGTGATCAACAATGTATTCTTTCCCTGATAGTGCTGGGGTTTCCTGTGTAACTCCATCTCAGGGACAGGGAGTTCCCCTACTTATTCTTTCTCTTACCTGTACTTTCTGTGCTATTGGCAAATGGCATTAAATATGGTAGTTGTTGTTAGGGGTGGAATCAAACTAGCTTTAGAATGTTAAGAAGTACCTTAAGCCATAATTACAAATGTTGGCTTGCACAGAGGTCAGATGTACCCCACCTGAACAAAGACCTCATTTTCTTCTGTGTACCACTCACAGTTATTGGCACTCAGTCAATAGCAATACAAATAAAGGACTGTGAAACAGGGAAAATTGATTCAGAATTTAACTTTAGCAAGCTGAGGGAAATAAGCATGGATGTGAACTGCAGGCTAATTTGGCTCATTATCTTCCCTTGCATACTTCTCATTATTCACCTTTCATGTATTTACCCTGAATCCTCCTGCCAAAAACAACCTTGCAGCTTTTATTTCGATTTACTACCCCTAACATTTGGTTAACTTTCTCCATGTTATGCTATTATTGCACTCAACTTCTTTCCCCACATGCTGCTCATCAACCCTATTTGTTGACTCATAGAGTTACTAAGGAGATGCTTATCAAGCAGAATAAACACCCCTGTGCTTGCCAACTGGTACTGTGTAAATTGGCTCTACTTCAGTGTCCAGCCATATTTTAACAAACCCTTGATGGTGCCTCAAAGTGCTTTGCTTTGTGTCTGGATTTGCCAGCAGAGTACATTTCTAGTGACACAAAAGAGGTTTGTGTTTCAAACCCTTTTATTTTTAGCCAAATTTCAATACTTTTCTTTTTTTCCCATCCTCTATCCCCAGCCCACCTCATTGTAGCCTCTAGCAAAACATTTTGTACAACTTATTACTGCACTATCCAGCATCATTAAATTTGCTCACTGATGCACATATGTAAACGTATTTTGTGATAATAACTATTCCCAGATTGACCTGGCAACCAAGTGTTGCATTAGAGCTGAGCAATTTTGAATAACTGAACTACACAGGCAAGTTAGTGAAGCTTTTTTCCCCTAGTATGTTAATAGACTGTTGCTGCGGAGTTTCAGTAGAGGTATTGTGTCTGTTGATTGTATTGATACTGTTCCCAGAGGCTTCATTATTAACCTGGTAAACTCTGAGCATTAAAAAGACAAATGAGTTATTCCAATGACCAGTGTGCTCTGCCACAGTCTATACGAAAGTCAGGATTGTAAGAAGTCTTCTTTAAACAGTTCATGATCTGAGCTCTGTTATGCAGTAAGAAATCATAATACTGAAGGTCATCTAATACTTACTTTTCTATTTCAATGCTTTCATGTTCCATTAAAACACAATCACTGAATTCTTCACAATCAGAGCACACAAAGTTCACTGGCACCATGGAGCTGTAACAAGCCCTTTCCTCTCTCCCTTTTTCTTGTAACACAGCTGTTTATACAGAAGTGAGACAATGCTGAGTTTGTTAACAGCTGGCAGTTAGCAGTAATTTATTATGGAATAGATCTTGAAATGGCCCAGTCTCCTTGACAATAAAAAACCAAGAGGCGATGTTGCTTTCAAAATCTTGGTTTGGGACTAGAAGTGGAAATGGATGCTGTGCCAATTTCAGACTTATGAAAGCTGCACAGGGAGAGCCAACTCCTTAACTCCTGGTTAGAGCACAATGAACACTGTGAGACGGGATATGTTTCCACCTGTCAACACCAATGTGTTGTACTCCACCCGCACCCATTGAAATAACAGTCTTACACGGACTTAAAAGTTGGACCAGATGAGCTTTCAATGTCCCTTCCATCCTGGGCTGTTCTATGACTCTATGATTCCATGGTTCCATGGCTTGGCACTTTGCTTTTCCCGTGTTTTGAACCAAATTGAATCAATCCCCATTGCTCTGAGCTTCCACACTTTTCATGACATCTATTCTTTACTCTTCCAGTAAAGCGATACAAAAGGAAAGATACTCCTCATGACAAATGGTGGCATATAGTAGGCTAGTAGACATCAGTTTAAGCATATCTGGAAACAAAAAGGGAAGAGATTCTGTAAAGATGACCCATAACGAAGATTTGGGGAGAAAAAGAGTATAGGGGCAGCAGAATATAGAGGCAATACTATTGAAGTAGACGAGCATTCACACAAAGTTAGAGCATTATCCCTCCAAACCGATTTGATGGATGGATACGATTCCACCTATCTTTTACTGTAGAAGCTCTTATAGCAAGTGTTTTCCCTAAAACAATTTTCCAGCATTATGAGAGAGATGCAGGTGGTGTAAAACAAGCAAGGTGCTCTCCCTGCACTTCAGAGAACATTCTGCCACATTCTCCACTTCCCAGCTGTGAAGCTGAGAAAGGCCATGGGGCTTGGGAGGACACTTCTGACCTGGTGGTCTAGGTAACACACTTAGTTCCTCAGTGACAGCACAGGCAGCACGCAGGCAGTGCTCCATGCAGTTTGTGCAAATGGTAAAGGACAGATGCATTTTCTGTAGGAATGAAGGACTGCATAGAAAGAAGCAACAGAGTGTGTTTGGAAGAAAACTGCTGTTAGTCACAGAGACTACAGGAAGAGTATAGTGAAGCAACAGAAACTGCAAGATGATAAGGATCAAGGTTCAAACAGAGGTTATTCAGGTTATTCACTGTATTTTAATAGGACAATTTTCAAACAAACAAGGTTGATATATATTCTATAATAATATAATGAAGAGCAAACTCACAAAACTTCTTTCAAAATATATCCTATATTTTGGGATTTGAGAGCCTAATTTAAATTATGATTGAGTAAAGTTAAGACAGATACTAATGATTGTATATTTTCATATGTTTAAGGAGTAATCTGTCCTTTTTTTTTTTTTCCTTGTGTTTTACTCAGTAAATTGTTAGTGTGGAAATATTAATTTTTTTAACTGTAGTTGTAACTTCACTGAACTTGACCCCTACTGCTTCTGCATATTCCCACTGTAGACAACAAAAATAATAAATTCTTGCCTCCAAGAGGTCTCAGGCTGCCTCGGATGGGTAGTACTAATAGTCATTTGGGTATCTAAAAAGTTCCATTGAGGAAAAACCTTATTGAGGAAGACCAAGGGAGTCTTTCTATTGATCAGTCCTCTCCACCATTTATCCTTGTGTTCTTTGCGTAGCACAAAAGAGAAATTGCTCAGGTTGCTCAGAAAGTGCATAAAGGCACCATGATGTAGTCATAATCCATGAATATCGAGTGCAAAGAGCGTACCACATCACTGAGTAAATGTGAAGTCATTCTCTATAGGAACAGCCATTCATCTACTCATGCCACCAGCTGTGTGGGTGTTCTTTGCTTTGAGATGCAAAGCTCCCAGACACTGAAAGAAACTGCAAGTTCTGTCCTAGCCTAATGTAATGATTAATGTCTATTAGGTACAAATGTATTCATTTATCAATCAATCATTCATTTTTACCATGTTGGTAAGTAAGTGTGGTGCTTTATCTAGGTCTCTAAATACTTAGTTGTCCTTCAACACAAAGGATTGAGAAAGACAAGTTAGAATCAAACAGTTCAGAGCAGCTTTTGCCAAAGAACAGGTCTATTCTTGGCAAGGCCAGCAGGAGTTTGATTAATGGAAAAGGCGAAGTGGGGAACTGCTCATATTTGTACAACCTTATGTAAGGATAAGGCTTCCATGCTGGGTTAGGAGCTGCAGCTCCTACTTAACACAAGAAAATTAATTTCACAGAATCATAGAATGGCTGAGGTTTGAAGAGACCTCTGGAGGTTCTTTGATCCAACTCCACTGCTCCATCGGGGACACCCAGAGCAGGGTGCCCAGGACAACACCTAGGCAGCTTTTGGAAATCTCCAAGAATGGTCAGAGGGAATCTCTTATGTTCCAGTTCATGCCTATCACCTCTTATCATGTCGCTGGCCACCACTGAAATGAGACTGGCTCTGCCCCTTTTGCACCCTCACTTCAGGCATTTGTAGACATTGATAAGATTCCCCTAAGCCTCTTCTTCTCCAGAAACATCAGATTGTCATGGTCTGTATTGGACATATAAATTGCAGTGATTAAACATCTTCTCTGTAATGTTAACATGCCAAAATAGCAGCAGGATTTTGCAGTCATCTCCTGCAGAATCTGATGCAGGACTAAACTTCACTGGATAACTTTAACGAGGGAGAGGCTAAAATTGCCTTACTCTACCGAATATATCCACACTTACTGGCTTTTTTTTTTT
>WBMW01002151.1:30285-96436 GCA_013396635.1 Penelope pileata | reverse complement strand
TTTTTTTTTTTTTTTGTCCTTCATTATACCATGACTCCTTTAAGCAGCATTTCATGCATTCTCAAATTTTATTGAGTTACTCCTCACCTTTCAAAAAAGCTACTTTAACATATTTTTCTGTCTTCAAAGACGCTAGTTTTACCCATGTGCTTAGCAGTGGTGAATTCTGTGATGCCCAGTTTATACTGGGGTGAACATGGACAAACTCAGACCTGGAAGCCATGAAATGTATCAGCAAAGTATCAGATTATAAAAGCAGTTTGTTATAATATGATACAGAATAAAACATGGTTGACACATCTGCTTGAGTTATTCTTAAAGGAAATAATTCATAAAGCTTAGAGGTGTGAAACAGCGAATATAATTACGCTGACAGGGAAAAAATGCTGTACCTTAGAGGAGACTGAAACAAGCGGTTGGCAACAACCTCAGAGAAGAGCATTCTGGTCAGGATAAAGATCTGTCTGAATGGCTTTATGCTAGTGGTAGCACTACTGTGGGAACAAATAGCTCAGGAAGATGACAAATGGAGAATCACACAGCTCTATTTTTCTCCCCACTTACAAATGAGTTACTCATTCTGAGAGGGTCTCCACTAACTTCCACCATATACAGAATATCTTATATTAACACCAAGCATCACTCTAATCACTCAGCATTTCCCATTCACTTTATTTTTGTGTGTCATTGGTATAAATGTCTGTACAGCATTTAGCAATTTGGGATCACTGTATTAAAAAAAGGTGTAACATGGAATACGAAAATGAATAATTTTTAAACCAAGAGAAGTTTTAACCCTCATCTTAACCCTCAGGGCCAAAGACAGTAGGGAGGACTTGGTGTTCTCAGTAAATATAGCAAGCAGATGTGATGGGTTGGAAGAGAAATTAGAATTCAGGTGGTAAGAGACCAAATTCAGCTGTCATTTAAATCAGCATGAACAGCACCTAGAGAGGTGAGGGTGGAAAAGGATCATTGGGCCAGAATCTCCCCTCACTCCTACTGGTATAAATCAAGAATATTCTCAGTTTTTATTTTGTGTAAAATTGGTAGGGAAAGAAATAAGCTCAATGAGGAACTGTCTGGGTGTTGCTTGAATGTCAGAGAGATCAAAGATAATCTTGAGCAGAATGCTGCTTGTATGTCAAGAGAAAGAACAGAAATGAACAGAAATTACTTAGTTCTCAGCAAAGGACCTTGGGCCACGTTCTGGCTTACATGAGCCTCCGGAGAAACAAGCCCAGTCTCATGCAAACCACCATGCCTTGCTAGGGCCTGCTTAGTGTTGCAGGATGTCTGCAAAAGCTGAAGGGGACACAAAGAAATATGCAGAAATGAAGACAAGGCTGAAAGAGATGAATCACAAATGGAAGCTGGAACAACTGTCTCTGTAATATATTCATGCATTGTGTCATGTATTAATGTCAGAAAGTAATATAGACAAAAATATAAAATATCAATAATATGCTGCAAATGAACAAACGATTCAGAAAAAAGGTTTTAAAAGCTCTTACATGACTTGTAAAATACCTTAACAGATGCACAAGTGCACCTTGGGATGAATGCATTATGCATTATGGATTCAGAGCTGCCATTATAACCCTCATAATCACTTTTTCAGTTGCTCATGTGCTGTACATCTGTGACTTGTTGGCAAGACGTTATGATGAGAAGAACTCTCACATTTCTAGTTAGCCTTTTCTCTTTGGAGACTTTGGCTGCTGTTTTTGCTCTTTTGCTCTTTCCAAACCCTTGTAATGCAACCTTTTCAATAGCATGTGCTGCAAATGCACTATTACAACTCATTTTAAAAGCTGTTGTATCTCAGTACATATAAATAGAAACAGGAGACCACAGCTGACAAAGGAAGTCAACTGTGTGACCTCATCTCAAACAGCATAAAAAAAACAGCACTGGATTTATTCTAGTAGCACAAATATCAGAATATGATGAACTATAGGGTATAAAAAATCTTTTAGCTGATCTGGACAGGTTCCTCTGCTTTTACAGTTTAACTGATTGAAACTGGAAACTTCCCCTGTTGACATCTCTGATGCTTTCCGGTACGGAGGCAATACAATAGAATTGATAAGTAAAATATGTAGGAAGAGTCTCTACTTTCCAATGAAAGTTTGAATTGTCAGTAGGAGAGAGTACAGGCTTAAAGTCCCTAGGGGAAAATATGTTTGCAGACGTGTAACTGTGAGTCCTGCACTGCAGCCGAAAGCATTGCTAACAACCCTCAGGCAAATATTACAAGAAGAGGAGGAAAAAAGACTATAGAGAGTAAGATGACTGATCTGTCCATGATTCACTGTGGGAAAATGCATTTTTTCTCTCCAGCACCAGGGTATTTGATGGTTACCTCCTCAGAAACATTGCTGGCATTATAATGATATGCATTCCAATTTTAAACACTTTGGGACTGCTTCTCCTAGATACAGCTTGGGCACAATAAGAAGCACATTTTATTGATCTATTTTACATAGTGTCCAACTGAACTAATGGAAAGAAGTGAAAAATATTTTTTTCTGCTACACATTCCACATTACCTCTGACATCTAAGTAATCTGCAGTTACTCAATTTTAAGGACAAGAGAAACATAGAAATCTATCACAGTATGAAACCTGATATATTTGCATGAGGCCAGAGGGGAGAAGAGGATGATGACATAATTTAACAAATTTCAAAAGGCAAAACACTCAACTTTAAAATAGTTAAGATGAATAACTACCCATCTTCTATCATTTTTGATCACATTGCAGAGTTAATAAGGACAGCAGCAAAATCATTCCTGACTTTCCAGGAAAACATATTATCTTTGGTACTATGGGAACTGTCAGCACCTTGGGATACTCAGAAAAGTTAAAATGTAGGATTAATTTCACTGAAACTCAGATGAGAGTCATAAAATGGTAGCTCTAGGTGCTTTCTACTGTTAACGGAAAGTAAAACGTAGTTTCAGGACACAACTTGTGTGATGCTTTTAAGGCACCTGCTTTCATAGAACCATAGAAGTCTCCATAATCTACAAAAGAAACCCAGAGAACGAAGTCAGAATTAAACACCTCCTTCACAAACACGATGGTCTTTAGTTCCCTGTCCTTTCTGCACTACACGTCAGGAACACCTCATAAAGGTTCCAAAGCACAGTCATTTCTGAACAACAGCACCTGTAAAACAGTCTAATACACCTCAATAACAGTACTAGATGGATCTCAGATTGTTTTTAGAGCAGGCAAATAACTTTACTACATTTTTGCTGAGAGGACAAGCAACAACAGTTGACCATCATAATCGTAGAGAAGGTCACTGATGGAGGCAGAAATAGAAATCGAGTCTCCTGTCTTCATGTGTACTCTTTCGGCTCAAAAACCCTGCCCTTAATTTCTACATTCTACTTATGAGATTCAGCTTTACAGCTCTAGTTAATCTTACTGAACTTTCTTGAATGTCTCCACAGACAGCCTCTGAGGGAACATTATCTGTCTTTCCTGCTGATGTTTAGAGCTGTGAATACAACTGCATCGCCTCTTCACCTTGAAGGCACCCCTATTTCTCAGGTCTGCTTTTGGGGCTGTTTTGAGAGCTGTCCCACTTATTCCTATCTGCTGCAGAAACTTGACTAGACTCTGCCAAGAACATCAACATCTATAGGACAGGTTGCATCATCAATCTCTCTGGTCCTCCTTTGAAATACAAAACTGGACACCAGAGAGCATCCAGAATATGGAAGACATTAAGAAAAATATGATAGCAAAAAAGACAATGATGAAGTGTTCTCTGGCCTAGACATAAGATTGCAAGTTTCAAAGGCATGTCAAGATTCCTGGGTTGTGAAGTTGTGATCACAAATGATCAAGGTACAAAAAGCCCAGAAACACAATGCATGTTTTTATCTGAAATTTATGCAAGGGTTTCTGAGTAAGAAGCCTTGACGCAGATCTGAAGCAATTCTCTGAGACATGCGGCCTTGTAAGCTGTGCCAAAGAGATTCTGGGGATTTGCAGCATACACTGATTTTAACACAGCAAACAAAATTCTGTTCTGCTGCATAGATGTATAAACTTCATTAAATCCAGCAATGTTTCAGTAAGTGTGCACAGAAGACACATAGAACAATACACAAACAACAAGTGATATTTCAATTCTTCCCCTCCCAAGACCTCTTATGGTCACCACCTCCATAAATGGTGGGTTCTTCTTGACTTTTTCATAATGGAATCAATATACCAGCAGGAGAAAATAATGAAACATGGTTACCAAATATAAAGCATGACTACTTACAATTCTGATTTATGTACATAGGTCCTGTAGAGAAGCAAGAATTCAGGTACAAAGATCTAAGGGGTTTCTCTACCTCTCCTCAAGCTGGCTTCTGAATCCTATTCCACAACTAATTTATGGATGCATATCCTTTTTTGCCTCTACCTTCAATCCATTAATGACCTAATCATGAAGAAAGAATATATAGCCAGTTGTACACAATTAGAGCTCTTATTTTGATCATTTCCACTTCTGTGAAAGAGAGGGTAGAAGGGAAGCAAGGTGAGTATCATTTTTGGGTGAATCTAGTTTAGACGTGTTTTATATTCCCAGGCACAAAAGGTGATTTAGGATGCCTGCAGTGCACAGTTAGATTGAGTTGGCTGGGAAAAGGAGCTCCGAAGAGCAGACAACAAACAAGATAGTGACCTAAGGCTGCTGACAAAGCAGCTGCCTAGGGCAAGCCTTTCGTTTGTGATCTGCACAGCTTGGACAGTGACTCATTAGCAAGGCAATTGGAAACAAACCACCAAAACCAACACACATAGTAATTGCCATGAAGAAAACCCAAATGATGGTTACTGCTTACTAAGTATAAATCTTCTACTCCAATGAGTAATTTGGCTGCCATGAAAGTGGCAAAGGAAAGGGACAGTAATGACAGTGACAACAATATAACAAGAGAGGAAACAGATGCCACACCCTCCTTTGAAATTTAAGACCAATTACAAAATTTATATGGTCTCCATGAGGCAATTAAAGAGTTACACTTCAGTAACCAATTAATATTCACTTGACATCATCAGTTTACGAGCATCTCACAGAAACAGCCTTGTTTTCCCTTGTCTGAAGTAATTGCATTACAGCACAGTAACCAATAAATAATGAAATAGATAAATAAAATCAGCACAGAAGATGTGAGCTTTCTTGATTTGGAAGGATATATTTCCTCAATATCTTCAAAAATGCAGAAACACTGAGAAGCATAAGTAGCCTATATAATTAGTAGAATACAGTAGGAAAAATTCTATATTGTAAGCATTTGGGACAACGAATGAAAAAAAGAATAACAACATTTTAAGCACTAGAGGAAAACTTTAACTGACTCAGTGTAGCTTAAGTAAACAAAGCTTTCATATATATTCTGCATAGCAGACGGGAAGGCAAATCCTATGTAAAACATATTACAATTCATGTACAAAATACTTTTATCATTTTCATCATTTTCTTTTGATTAAGACAAGTTCGTAAGACCAAATTTGCTCAATGTGCTTCCTAATGAGCCAATTGATAACTTTTTTCACAAAAAAACAGGAGAGAAGACAGAAGAAGCAATGGATCTGGATTGATTAGACGGTGGTTCAGTTAATTATACTTAATTATAAACTAAAAGCAGAAATTTTTGCCTTTGCTTATGACATATTTATTAATTATTTCCTACTGGGAAGTTATTCTCCATCCACCTTGTGGTGGTCCATCTCTTTCTGTTGATGCTAGAGGCCCTAGTATAGGCACCTCTACTGGGCACCCAGAACTGCGCAGAACTGGTCTCGATGCAGAGCTCAGCGAGAGGATTTATAGGACATATTAGTGTGAAATAGCCAGAACAGCATATATTCCTACCTTCACTGCAGACTGGTCTCCAGGCAGAAAAACCCTACACCTCACTTTCAACAAAGGCTGAAATTCAGTGTCTGAAACATTAACTTTTTCTTCATTAAAGCCCCAATTAACTACCCTGGGGCTCTTGAAAGACCATAACTGCTTATTAATTACTAATTATTTGGCTAATAATGTTCTCAGGCTGCCTGGGTTACTGCTAGGTTAATGTTACTGCAAAGAACAGTGCCCACTTTGAGAAAGCAGAGCCTCCCTTACCTCTATTTAACCCAGTCGGGTTGTGCAGACAAGTCACCCTCATGTCAGTTCAAGAGATAATAAGCACTAATGGCAGTAACTCAATAGAAAACTCTGAGAATTTCAGGTCCTCTCTTCAGCACTTCTTATGGTTGACTGAGAGTATCTCACACCACACATCTTAAAAATAATGACCGAAAGATTAGAAAAATATCAGTGAACAGAAAAACTAACTTCCTTACTTTCCTCACTCTGAGGTGGTCCTAACCTACTTCACAGGTGAGTGCTGCTATCATCTGTATATAAATAAGGCTAGGTTGTGGCTTTTATCTGTTGAAATTGTGCTTCTGAGTGACAGAATACACAAGAAAGGCTGAGGGTCACAGTAGGGGAACACAAAAGTCATGCATACAGGAGAGCAAAACCTGCAGAGGAGGCATTTTCTGTCAGAGGTCACTACAATCCGATCCTTTGGTTGGTTTTACATTTCACCCAATGACTGTCCAATGCAAAATGCATCCAAGACAAATAGGATCCTGGGAGGCATTGATTTGTGACAGAGAGTTATTCATTAAGCTGAAGATTTATGCCCTTCCTTCACTGTGAGCTCTTTTTCTGACCCTCAAAATATTACATTCTCTTCTGTGAACTAGCATGGCTTTAACATGTGCTGTGAAAGTCATCTACTTGCTCTCCCTTTCTCTCCTTTTCCACATTTCTCCATCGTGGATGTATGTGTAAAACAGAGAAGGTAGAGAGGAAAAGAATAAAAAATTGTCTTCCTTTGGCTGCATTTTCGTTCTAGTAAGGCATGGAAAACGTAAGTATCAAATTATATGCTAGATGCCATGATGTCCACAAAAATATTTTTCTCTTGCAGATACTTCTATTATGTGGTTTAAAGAACTAAAAAATACACTCTCCAGAGAAAACAGAAAGCAGTAAAGAAGACAAACAACCTAGAAAGGAATTAAGCACCTTCAGGCACCTCAGCCCTTGCATATCAGTCACTGTGAATACAAAATCATCACTATCTTCTGTCAATGTTTAGAGGTTTCCAGAATAAGTCACAAAGCTAGCTTCTGAAGAAGCAGGAGAAAAACATAAAAGGTCTTTTTCTGTAGAAGGGAAACTAAAGAGAATTCAGAGAGAAAACCTAAGGAACTATTTTCTTTCCTAAAGTTTTCTGCATTATAAATAAAAAAAAAAAAAAAAAAAAAGAAGAAGCTGGGTGTGTGTCTGGGGGAGGTGCAGAAAAGAGAAAATAATTCGAGTACAATATCTACTCTGATAATACAAAAAGGAAAACAAAAGTCTAAGGGCAGTCATTCAGCTAATTTAAATTATCACTGGTTTCAAGAGAATTTCAATGGCTAACAGAGGCTCAGAATCTTCCCCACCCATAATTCTTTGTAGAGATTGATATTCAAATAAGTATTTGGATAATTTTAGTTTTTCTTTGTTCATAACACTGAGCTTCTAGTTTGTTTCATTACATTCTTTATCACAAAGGAACAAATTCTTTTCTCTGCTAAATTATTCCTCTTTGAAGAATAGCTGTGAGGAGTAAGTGGAGGAACAGATTAGCTTCATTTCTCAGTGCTCATCTGCCTTTATTATCCTTTGAGGCCTTGTTTTCTATGTTATCTTCCATTTGGCTGGGGAATGCTCTGAGTTTTTGGAAGAGCTTTTAATCATGACTACACTATCAAGAGTTAGAGCAGAAAAGTCATAACTTGTCTCAGTTTTGGTGCTTTGTTGAACTTCCTAACCATTTGTGAGGTAGTTCTGGAAGATGCCCTTGCATCAAGTCATAAATAAGTCAGTATATGCTCACCTTTGACTTTCAAGAACAAAGTTAAAAAAGGTTGAATGTTGGTGACCTCCTATTAAGATATTCCCTTCAGAAGGTATTGGTACTGTGCAACAGGCACTTTACTGTGCTTAAACATCAGATAGAGCCCTACATATTTATTTCTGTAAATTGCAAGCTTTAAAGGTCTAAGTATTTAACACCTTAAAAAGACCGTTGTCCTCAAGTGATCAGTATAAGAAGTGCACACATCTTAACTTTGAGTTCTCTAAAGGTTTGATAATATTTTCCATGAAGAAGAAAAAAATAAATTTATGAAATCTATTAGCAGAGCTTTTGCCTGTGCTTTTTGTACAGCCTGAGCATGGTTTGCACTGTTTATCTGTGAGTGTACTGTCTGTCTCCCTGTTATCTTGTTTTTCAAGAGGAAATCAGTATTTCACAATACAATGTGATAATATTTGTGTCTTCTTAAAGACTGTAAGCTGTTTGCCCACTTAGGTTTAAACTGCTGGCTTGCTACATATAATGGATATAGTGAATGAATGGATGTTTGGATGAAGAACACCCCACAAGGAAAGATCACTTAAAATAAATGACAACTCAAGCTAAATGAGAAAACTGGATGAACAAATATTAGCATAGCTACATTAAATGGATAGTGTGAAATTCACAGCTGTAGACAGAGGCTTACTGACAATTCACTAGTACATTTAGCCAAACCGAAATATCACAGGTAAAATGGTACAATCAAATGCATAACTCTAAAGTCTGATGTTACAACTAAATGCATGGGTCTAAAGTCAGATGTTAACGGCTTATGTTGCTGCAAAAACACATGAGCTCCCTGCATACGGTAAATTATTTGTTTGCAATTAAATAACACCACTGGGAATGCAAAACAAAAAAAAACAACTACCCTTCTTTACATTGTACAGAAAGATGAACTGCAGAATGAAAAAAACGCAAGGAAGGAACAAAAGAATCACTGCAGGTTGGAAGCATCTCATTCCATTTTCAGCATGTACTTGGTGAGTCAGGATCCTTCCATACAAATTATGAAAGGACTGGCCCTTCTTGAGGGCAATTCATGCTATCCTACACTTGCTATTTCCCTTCACAAATGTCCATTGATTGAGAAGGGAATTAGACCAACTTGCTGAACTTTCAGGTGGCTACACTTAGATGACATGGAGCTCACGCAGGTTAACAAGGCTGCAGAGTGGCTGGGAATGTAGCTCAGCTGGGGCCCAAGACTAGAGCTTAAAAGTGGCTCCCAAGGGACAGACAAGGACTGTCTGTTGAGGCTTCTAGCTTTCCTCACAGCATCTCTTATCAATGCAGCAAGTCCTGAACTACCAGTCAAACCGAGAATGGGAGAGGAGAGCTGCAGGGAACAACAATGTTCCTTGATTCCTGCTACAGTACCATTTTGCCTTCTTCATTAGGAAATGCTTTGAAACAGGAAAATAAATTTATCCTGATGTTACATCTGAGGTACTTGAGGTTACTATCAGCAAGAATAGATTCATTTAACATAGCCCATTTACAGCACTGACCATTGAAAACATTTTTGTAGTCGCTTTAGGTCGCCTCAGTGAGGCGAGTTTCTCTCTGATTCTTATATCAGTAGAGGAAAAGCTTATTTAGAAATCTGCCAGTCACCTTAAAACCTCTTGCTTGTGCTCTGTATTGTATAGTCGTGAATAGCTCTCTTTCCACAAAAAGTTCCTCTGAAAAATGAATGTTCTATGGCAAAAATTATAAAACTCTTTTTGTTGTGGTGCCTGGGAGGATGTAAAACAAACCTGAGCATAACATTGTAAGAAATTTGCTACTCACTGTGTAATAAATATATATGTCCCAAGTGTGCATGAGGCTTCACTGAAATACAGCAGTGAAAGGTTCCCGTTCCAGACATTTTAAGTAAGCAAAAGGAAAACACTGTATTATTATCATTTCATTAAGGGTGATGAGGCACTGGAACAGGTTGCCCAGAGATATGGTGAAAGCCGCATCCCTGGACACATTCAAGTCCAGGCTGGACCAGGCTCTGAGCAACCTGATCTAGCTGTAGATGTCCCTGTACATTGCAGGGGAGTTGAACTAGATGACCTTCAAAGGTCCCTTCCAACTCTAAGGATTCTATGATTCTATGATTCCATGATCAGGATGGTAGGGAAAAAGGCTTGCCTGTCCTGAAGTGTGGCAGCAAAAGTTGTGCAACAGACAAGACATCAGAGGATATGTGGCAAATTGTGTATGTAAGAAGAATTCAGTGGGATGTGTGGAGGATGGCATTAAAGGGTATGAATTAAAGAGTATGAAGGGAAATGGGAGAAGGAGAGGTTCTTGATGGAAAGAAGATGAGAAACTTTTACGTCAAAGAGAAAGGAAAAGGACATCTATGAAAGGAGTTATATAGAAAATTGGGGACCGCATGATATTATGTGCCTCAGCTACGAGTCAGAAGTTAGATGGGATGAATGAATTTGTGTTAAGTAAACATGGAGGACCTCATTGGTGACTGCAAAGAGCAGTGCACCATCTCAATCTGTTCTGAAACATGACATTCAGCTGTGTAGAGACCAGGACACTACTCAGTCAAAGCCTTTGTCATGTAATGGTGTAGAAGTTAAAAAAAAAAGATGGTCTAAAAGTCCAATAACACACATTTGCAAGGCTCCCACCCTAGAGCTTAAATAAGTCTGGAATAAAATCAGGGTGCAGACAAACCTGTACAAGGAAGACACACTGTTTCCCCACAGCACCAGGAGAAATCTTTGGATGTTTTTCTCACAAAATGTAGAATGATGCCAACACCAGCACATTAAAGATCCTTACAAAGCATATAATATTGCCTTTAGTGAGGTTTTCTTTCTCATAAGCCTCTTCTTTCTGCATTACTTTTCTCCTATCTTTTCTGAGTGCTGAATGGTGATGAAGCAACACTAGCTGTCACTCTCAGCAGACATCTTGTGACTGTTGAAGTACTAAGAGGTTTCATATATTTAAGTCCTGGTGCATAATTGTTCAGTACAGTGTTTTGTATTTTTCTGTTTTAAACACAGTTATAGACATACTATCAGTCTTTAGTAACTATCAGCCTAGAGGAAGAAGGACAGGAACATGGGTGTATTAAGGAATAACAGAGGAATCTATGTTAAATTTCTAATTATCCAGCACGGTACTTGTTTTCTGCTTATAATAAAAATATGATGGTATTCCCAAATAATTCATAATGCCTTAGGTGAGTAAGCTAGCCTTGTAATACTTCAGTATAATTGAAAGTGACAAAGTGGAAGACTGAAGATGTTTATTTCAGAAAAACACTGTTAAATAAAATACCAAAAGACAGAGAAAACCACTGGAGATCATGAAAGGAGTGAATAGAAGAAAACTAGCATGGTTCAGAATAATCAGCATCATAAACACTGTAGCAAACAATTTAATTTTATTTTAAATGACTCCTGAGAAACAAATTAAACAACCAACAAGCCAGTGATCGTTAAGTTTCTTGGCTTGGACTCATATTAACTGTCATAAATGCCAATACAAAAGCACATTTTCTTTGTACTAGCTTGATCTAAGTTGGCCCCAGAAGATTAAAACTCATCAGAGCAAATTCTGTCCTCAGGTACATGCCTAAATATCTTTTCCATACATTGGAAGAATTGCATTGTAAGAAAAAGAAATGTATTTTGTTATTTCTTTTCCAGTGAGCCTAAGAATGTACTTTCCTTTTCAAGTGCTGTACCAACGCTGATGGAAATTATACAATACATGCTGCAAGACTGAATTTTGTTCCTTGTCGGAGTGTCCATGCATTTAACAAGAGATAATTTTCAAAAAGATGCTCTTTCCCCAAAAGTTTGAAATAACAGAACATATTAATTCTTAATCATTTGTATCTCAAGAGGCATGCGAGAACTCACTGTGCAGGGCCCTTGTTTTCTTCAACAACATGGGGGTGTCAGGGTGACCACAAACCACTGACGCTCATTTGTGACCCCTTGGTTTGTTTTTTCTTTCATTTAGTGATAACAGTCCTCTGGGGATAGGTTATTCTTGGCCAGAAAGGAAAGGTAGAAAGAGAGCACCTTGGCAGAGCTAGGGTGCTGGCCTACAGCTATGATGGGATAGTTGGAATGCACCAGATAACTGACCACTGTTGATGAGGAGCAGGCAATCACTGTGCAGAATCCTGTACAGATTTGTGCAGTCTAGTCTTTCATTTCATTTCTTTAACCCTCCTGTCTTTCAGTCAGTCAGCGGTGACTCAGGTGCTCAGAATTTTGACAGCATCTCTCACAAACATTTTCAGTAGGTCACTGAGCAATTTTCTACAGGCAATCACACTGAATGTATCATAGTTCCCACGCTGGCATTTCAGGTCACTTCTGTGCAACACTGTTTTCTGCTACTCTGCATCGTACAAAGCCAAATCTCCCCTAACAGGTTTCCCTGATAGGAAAGAGGACAAATGGTACTCCATATCTCCCTTTTGGATATCTTGTGCCAAGAAAGAGCAAAAGAGGGAGGACAAGACAGGCCTTGGATGTGAGAGGATATGCTGAGGCAGGAGAACAGAGGGAAACAATCTCTCTCCCCTTTGTCTGTGTGTTTATTAGATGATAAAAAGTAGCTACAGGCTGCACTCCCTACTCTGTAGTTCTACTATTGGAGGCAAATGCAGGAGACTAACAGTTCTCCTTAGAGATACGCCTATGCCTGGGGGTGGAGGCTTAGAGCAGGGAAAGGGTTAGAGAAAACATTCTTTACCACTCTCTCCTGACACATACTCTGAAGTGATGCAGGAGCTCTCCAAAACATCTTGCTTTTTGCCTCCACGGCTGATTTCTTTGACAAGAAGAGAAGCCAGAACTTGTATTGTGTTATATATACTATATTGTTGTTAGAGTGACAATGCTCAGGAAAAATAGGACAGCTTCTAATACAAGATACTTAAGTGATTTTACATGTGACTTCAATGATTAGGGTTAAACAAACCCACAGAAGGAGTGTTGGCCAAACCCACAGGCTTCATTCAACAATACCAGCATTTTAGCATTTGAATGGAAGTTTTATGCACAATTTAATGAACACTTATCTTGAGATTTAATAAAGGAAAAATTCTTGAGTAATCGACTCACATGGGAAACAGTGGGAGGCATTTTGCTGAATCAGCACTGAAAGTCACAAATTTTCTAGCACAGAACAGAATCCTTTCCTTTTCCTCTGTCAGTGATGTGCAGTTAGTAAATAATACATACAGAGAACCAGGGGTATGTTTAAAATTGCACCCTGTTATAAAAATAGAGCTGTCAAACTGGATTGCTGAGTCTGGCAGGAGAAGAGCATTAGCAGAAGAAAAGTAGATGCTTGTTGAACAGCTGGAAGATGATCTGTGATAAGAAGATACAAACCTAACTGTTGTGCAAAACGGCAATGAGTGGTGTGAAATTAATTGGTTAGATTCTCCACAGTTACAAGCTCTCGTATAGTCATTACTTTCAGCTGTGACAAATGAGGATAATGCTACAGTTAAGACCTTGGTGTTTTCTTACAATTGAAGCTGTGTATTGGAATGTACTGTTAGTCCCAAAAGTACATTTTTGTACACAATTTGCTGAACTGCGGTCAGTGTCTCAGCAACAAATAACTATTCCATCATAATAACGGCTAGTGAAACAGACATGCTACAGGTACTTTCTTCCTCATAACAAAAACAAAAAAAATAGTATTTTTTTTCAAGATGGAAGACCTATGTAATTGATATTTATCAATAACCCACTTAGCTAGGTGAAGTTCCTTTGAGTGATATCCTCCATCAAAGCTGAAAAATGATAAGGTAAATCTTAAGTGCTCCAGCCATTTCATTCATACTTTTTAAACAAATGAGGAAGAAACAGACTTTGGAAGACAAGATATTCTAAAGTGTCTTTAGGCAGACAGAGTCCTAGATCATCCACTCATGAGAGTTTAGGGACTACTGAGGGGTCTGAAAACTTCCCTTGCCCTTCATTTCCCATTTTTCCTGTGTATTCCTAAACTGCAAACAATGATAAGGGATGACAGTATCTGTCACTGATGTCTCACTGCAGAAAAAATATTCTGTCCAGTGTACAGGATTTCAATGAGCAGAAATGAAATTTCTTTAAAGCTGAAATGTTCTGAGAGGGTTTAACTGAGAACAAGGGAAAAAGAGGAGTTTTTTTTTTTTTATATCAAAATTCTCCAAAGTTTCCATGGAAGTACCAATCCACTCTTATTTATAGTGGCTGAAGAGAATTATGGTAAATTCCCAAATAAATTAAACAAGGATATGTAGAACATAGCTAATTTTTTTGTAGGTTATGAGTTTGACAGGCCTACAGATTGGTATGAATACAAGAATAATTGAGTGGCATTGTGTGGCCTGCAGCAAATTAGATCTTCCATTCCTTACTTTTGGATAGTGTGGGAGAAGACTTCTCCAAAGAATTTTTGGAGAGTTCAGTGAATCAGAGCTTTTGGATTGTGCTCCAAATTCAGCAGTGTCCCAGTATTTACCAAACTAATTCTAATGTGATGGAAAAATACTAATAATGTACTACACTGCAGTGAGAATCTCCTCCGGAGACCACCAGCTTACACATTTGAATATTCTGCAAAACAAACTTCAGGAGAAACAAATAAGCAAAATGTTGAGACCAGTTTATACCAGGTGTGAACACCTGTCTCCTGAGAGTAATACAATGTAAAGAAACTCCATGTTTTGGATGCAGACTCACCTTTTTTTTCAAAAGGAATTAATATTTATCTAATTTATAAAGAAAACATTGTTTTTCTCTACACAGTGATGTAGTGCAAGAACACAACTAATTTTTTAATAACACATTTGCTTTAATTAATATCTTGTTTAATAGTGATAGGTTATGGGAATTTTATATTTTCAGGGGCAGTCTGAAGTTTTATTGTTTCCAAATTTATTTTTGTAACAATTCCCAAATTATGGATGCCTGAAAAATTGTTATTTGTCACTAAGGAGTAGATGAGTTCAGCTCATTATTCCTTCAAAATAAGATAGCTTTACTCATTTTCAGTACAGATTTGGTGAGTAATATTAGCATGACACAAAATTCAGGGAAATGGTGTTGTATATAGCACCATTATTTATTAAAATGGAGAAAAGCACTTGACATTCTGTGAAACACCAAGTTGAAAAAGAACTTGGAAACATTGGTGTCTGACAGCTTATGCATCCAATTACTGATATGTCACCAGGAATACGTGGGAATAAAGTAATGAGATGGCAGTTTCTGTAACACAGGGTAACATTGTCTTTTTATATCTGTATCACCAATTTCATATTATGTATAAATCTACATTTTCCTGTTAACTCTTTACAGTCACACAGGTCACTGGATCAAAAACTAGAGTACGGTAGTACAGATTCAATAAAATTAAGGGGCACTAAACTCCACTTACATTGTGGGCATAATTTTGGTGTTAATATTGCCTTCAAAAAATACATATTCCTTTAGAGGAGATGCTCAAGATAATCTAATCTGAGACCAGAATTTGATCTAAGAGTTTACAGGGAGAGAGAGAGGTTTTTCAATTTTTGCTGCTTAATAATCTAATTTCTTCTAATCTCATCACCTATTTGTCATGGAACAATGAAACCTAGGAACCTGCTTAATTTTCAGTTCCTATTCTCAAATGAAAATACGAACAGGTGAAACTTTTAAAAGTAGCATGACACCAGTGATACAAATCAAACACAAACTGATTTTTTTTCAGAAGAAAAAGACTAATTTAATTGTAATGAAATTTGCAGCTGACCATTTCTGGTCAGAATTGCAAATTTGAAGACCCACCCACCACAAAGAGTGATATCTTCATCAACCAAATCCTTTTTTTCTGTTTGCAGGATACCATCCTAAGCATTCCAGCATACCATTAGGTACATAACAGGCCAGTGTCTGACAGTAAAGGAAGGATTGTCTTCTTTTACAGGTTTACATTTTCTGCTTAATCAAACACCATACCACCAACTGTATTGTGTTGTTTACAAAGAAAAGCAAGAAAAGCAGATCGTTGGAGGTCAGAGTGCACTAAAAGTCAATGATCACAACATCACCTTGAAGATCTCTGGGCTAAGACCACAAACAGCACTGTTATGGCACACTAGAAGGAAAAGGCTACAGGAATGAAAGTTTTCCCATTCAGATGTATCTAGGGGGAAAAAAAAGCTTGTTTTTTGTAAGTTCTTCTGAAAGATGAGATCATGAAACTGTGATGAGACTGTCAGTGTTTTACGATATCTGAACTGAGGAGTTTTGTACGGAGTTTCATGGTGTGTTTCCGAAAGACTCATGGCACCACTGTAGTTAGACATGCTGTGGGAGGAAGCCTGTTTTTCAGGTATGTACTTTTGGCTCATATTCTGTCATTTACATGTTCTGCTCTCTTCTGCCTATGGAGAAATAGTACCTTCTGAGATAACCAGCAGTGTTCAGAGCTCTTGTGGCCAAATAGAACATTAGCAAAAAATATTAGGCTTCTAAGTTAAAACTGTATTTTGGTGAGACAATTTTTCTAAACCAATAGTATGGCATGAGTCAGTGCAGAGCATCTGGGCAAAACCTTCCTGCTCAGTTGCAGTGCTGCACTGTGGGGCTCTGGCACAGCCAGAGGAAGCAGCTGGGCTGTGGGCCATTTTACCACCCCACACTACAGCCTGTTCTTCCTAGGTCTGGCCCTGAGCCTGCTTCTATTACTCCTCTTGATTTCACTGCAAGTTGAAGCATAAACACATTTATTTCTGTATTGAAATCAGGCAAACCCTTCATATTTCTTTGAATTACCAGGAGTGCATAGGTGATGAAATCTGTCTGAGGCAGAATTTAGCATGAAAAGTATTGTGTCAATGATAAAATCAGTCTCATATTGAAACAGCAGTTTCAGAGCATTAAGAAGTGACGCTAAGAAATCCCCATGCAGTATTCATCAGCATTTGCTCATATTATGCTAGAAGAATTGCAGATGTAAGACAGACATTTGTTTTCAGAGCATGTTTATATACTGTTTTCATCACATTCAGACTGCTATAATCAAAAGGCCAGCATACTAAATGTTTCCTAGTATGTACTTTGCTTTTTTTAAAGGAATTATTTCAGATTGTCCTTTCAGTGAAAACTTACAATATTTGAAGTAGTAATTACAGAATGCCAGAATTAATTTTTCTCCAATAATTATGTCTCTGACAATCCCAAGCATTTAAATCATTCATTAAAATTCAATAACGATTTCTCCTATGGCTTTCACTAACCATAATGACATGCATTATTATGCATCAATAATTTCCATGAAGAACAATGAAGCATTATTTTATTGGCATCTAGAACTGCTCCACTGTATTTTCTTGCATTCGTTACAAGAGATGATGAAAGGCAAAATAGAGAAGTCTGGATAAATTTTAATTCTTTTCAGGACTTACAATATTTTACTTTATCAACAAAATGTAAAATAGAAATTCTAAAGTATTCCTAAACTATTTTAATTATTCCATCATAATTTAGATGGATGACAAAGTCCTTAGCACCTGTTATATTTCTTAGATGTGTTTCAAGGCAATTTTTATGTTATAAATAACAGTTAATAAGTGATTCAGTATTTAGTTTAAAATTAGAAGGATTGGATGAAGTGTTTGAAAGGTTTTTGTTGCCTTTTAAAAAGTTTTTGGCTATTCTTCTTTCATGAGTTCATAGGGCATCCTGTGAACAGACATGCTTTAGCTGGGAACTCCTCAAAGATGGTTTAGACATTCTCAGAAGTGTTGTAAAATTGAATTTTCTGCCTTACATTGAGAGGTCAGGTCACTAGGTCACTTCTGTCTAGGGAAGAGGTGCTGTAGAGCTGTGCAGTAGAACTGAATCAGAGAGACAAGGGGCTAGCCTTGGTTAGCTGGTATGGAAAGTTCAACCCAGTGCAATACTTATCCATGAGGTAGATAGCTTCTATATAAAAGAGCATTCCACTTCATCCATATTCCTGTCACCACCATCAGAAGCAGTAGGATCCCCACAGTACAAGCAACGTGGGACGCAGGCACTCTGCTACATGCTGCTGCACAAGGCAAGTGCTTACCTTGCCTATTCCTGCACATAAGCTAGATCAGACCTTCCCTTATGCTTTTTTAACCTTGCAATGTTTACAACCATTAATGGTAAATTAATTATTTAATGATATTTCTCTTGCTTACAGTGATAGAAATCTTTCTCAATGAGTACACCACTGTACAGCCTGTGAAAGCACTGACTGTCTCATACATGCCACTGTGGAAACCCAAGATACCAATCTATTGCTACAATTATATGAGTATAATGAAGAGCATAAATGGCTTACTGGCCTATTTGCTGTCATGACTTACGCAGGATTTGGCACACAATGCATTTAATTATTTAGCTAATAGATTAATTCCCTAATGGAATCACAAAGCAAAAGGATTATGAATGTTCAGAGTTCTCTTCCTTTTTTGCCTAGTTGAAACAGATCAAGTCATCCTTTTAAGAGTACTGGGCTTCTGTTACACATTTAGGTCAAAGCACTTGTTTACTTTATATGTCTGTAATTATTACGAAATATGCTGAATTGCTAACCACATTTCCACCAGTCAGGAACCGAGGGCCAAATTCATTGCCCTTGCTTGCAAAGATATTACCCTAGAGTAACTTTCACCTATTTCAGTTCAGTCCTATTTAAATTGAGCAAGAAAGATATCCTACAGCACATTATATACAGATGAACAGACATATAGCACATTAGATACAGATGCATACTTCTTGTGGGTGCATCAGTACTCTGGTTTCCCAATTCAGAAATGATAGCATTGAAATTACGTTTCTACAAAGTCCATGTCTGCACTATTTTCAGCACATTGCACATTGGAACCAGGGCAGGTTAAAAGATGTTTCATGAACTGCTGAGATCTAGTTTCTTTGATTGACACAAGGGAAATTTCTAACTTCAAAACACTGTACTAGATCAGGAAGCTCAAGAATAAATTAAACATTCTGGGCTAACTTTGTGTTCTCTGAGAACTAGAAACAGAATTTAGAATACTGCTATTGTGAATTAAAATAATTTGGGGCCCTATCTACATTACATGGATGTCCATTTCCACTACATTCAGTCAGGGGTATTTAACTAGAGCAAATAGTTCCTGCAGATATAAGATTGTAAATTCACATATGATAGGATCAAAAATCAATGGTAAACATTTATTCTTTACTGTGTTCATCATTATACATATAACAAAAAGTACAATTCACTTTTGTTACTAGAGTGTTTACTTTTTTAATTTCTTATTAATTGCATTCTCCATGTATAGATAAATAGTTTTGAAGGCAGTCTTTGTCAATTCCATTCATCCAGCTCTTTTTGCTACAAGACTATCAGAAAATATGTTGATAAGTAGGCCATTTTAATGTCATTTAGACAGAGGAAAAAGACCTTGTATCGTTCTAGAAACAAGAAATAACTTTTGTCTTACTGTTTTTTACCTATACTAATATACAAGAAACTACCACAAGCTATCAAATTAGCAGAAAGCTCTTTGTTAAAGACTAGTTCTCTGCTATGTCACAGATCATTGTAGTCTTGGCTATACTTGGCTGAATCCTGAGCACATATTGATTAACCAGCAGTCTTTATAAAAGTGACTGCTTCTTTCTATGTACATCAACTGAAGCAGAATGCCTAATCTCCTTTGTGGTCCTGAAATGCTCCTGCTCTACAGGTGAAATACGGACAGTTTTTATGAACGCTATGGAGGTGAGTTTTCCAGATAGTTGTCTGAATTTAACTGGGCAACGTGGAAGAATACATAGGCAGGATCGCTTTTGGAATCCTAAGCCATCAAGGATATATGTAGAGTGCTGAAAAGTATAAGAAGGTGTGAATTAAACTCAGAATGATCCAAGTTATACTTTCCCCTGTTGACAGATATCACTGCCTTCTTGATAGGATGTTCTCATCAAGATAGATTCCTAAGCACATATACTGAGTAGGAGTACATAATATTGCCAGTCAGTTGTTCTTTCTTTCTCCCTATAAAATAATTATCCTTTTTAGCTATTACTGCCATCCCAAATTAAGGTATTTTTATTTTTATTTTATTTTTATTTACAATAAAAATTAAAAGTTAGCATCTGTGTTTTGTTTTGTTTTGTTTTTCTGGGAAAGATAAAAACAAACAAACAAAAAAAATCCACAAATTCTTAGTAAGCAGACACTTCCTGGGGAAAAAAAAAAATTAGAAAGCAGAAAGAAAGCAGAATTTTTTGAAAAAATACTGAAACAAGAAGTTTCTGAATAAAGCTGCCATGGAGGTCAAGCAACATAAGTGAATGCAGCTATTTTCAAGAGTGACCAAATGGAAGTCATCTCCTCACTTGTGAGTATGGCGGTGTGCTAGATAATCTGAGGGAACACAAAAGAAACTAAAGGTGACAGAATTTACAGAATGTAGCACAGAAGCAACAATAGAATAACTCATACTAAATTCCTCTGGCACTTTCTCTACTGAGATCCAAATTCAGACTGTAGGTCACTAAACATAAATTGCACGTAACCTTTCAGCACATGCTATTCCTTTCAAATAAAATGAGACTTTTTCTCATTCTTCTTAACAGACTTCTAGAGAGCAAATAGCCATCTGGCATATAGAGACATTAAAGAACAGAAGAGCAATTTCACAAGCTAGAGTTACACAAGGTTTTCTCCTTAAGCATTTTGAAATTTACTGACTTGCATCCCTAGAACATCAAGTCACCTTGAATTTCAGTGACTCTGGAATTTCTGAAGAATCAGTGTTTGCAAAGACATGGTTTTTCTCTCAAGCAATGAACTGGATGCAAGCACATCTATAAAATCTAGAGATACCTATGCTGATCTTGTCATCAACAGAGATAATCATAATCACATTCTTTGCCCAAAGCTTACTAAAATTAAAAAAATAATTGAAGATGAAATGTTTTGAAATGTCTTCGGTCTTTGAAAAATGCCATGGAAGGAAAAACAGTGTTTGTATGTGAGGTTGGGAAAAGTAGGATATGAAAGATGGTGAAAGAAATAGCAGATGTAGACAGGTCTTTTTAGTGTCCTAAAAACAGTAGTTTAAAGCACTACATTAAATACTCTGTTTTGCATTGGACACTGTTGATTTGCTTTGCGCTACAGCTTCCTGCAGTATCAAGTTCGTGATGATGTGGCTTTCTGAAGCTTTTAGTGCTTTTTACACCTTTATTGAAAGAGAAAGGCAGCAAGACACATTTTGTGACAGCACCAATTAAATCTTCCCCCTGAAGAGTTTTGCTGGGAACGTTGTTGATCAACAGGCTGATGTAGTATACAAAAGGTGCATGTCAGTTGTCTGCAGCCACCCGCATTGATGCAAAATGACAGTGAGGAGGCTCTTCTGTCACTGTGTTAGTCACAAGGAGTGTTGTAAAGTGCTCTTAAAGTCCTGATGGGAGAACACACTTGCATACCAGATTCCAGGTTTTTCATCATTGCTAAGAGAGTTGTGAATTTCTACCTCTGGGCGTCTTGGGAGTGCTAGCTATACCAGGATGCCAACTCAGTGAAAACAGGTGTGCTTAGGTTATTATGAGATAAACTCGTCAGAGCTAGAGGTCAGCTCTATTTTCTCACCTGATGCAAAGGAGTTTATACCAAAACAAAAACAGCTTATTTCCAATATGATTCATGGCTCTGCTATGTTAACAGAGACTCAAATCACAATCTCAAATGCAGCTGCTCCTCAAATTTGAGGGCTTGTGACTCTGGATTCAGAACAATGTCCTGACACATACCTTTGATATTCCCCCCACCCTTAGTTAGGCTAAGCATTAGAAACAAGAAGTAATAAGGCTAAGAATAAAACTGTCTAATTCACTTTGATTTTTACAAGAATTTTGATCAAAACCAGATGTCTCAAATGACCAAAATGACTCAAATCACATACATAAATCTTGATAACCTTCTGATCTTTTCCAGTGAGAAGGAGGAGCAAAGTAATTGTGTTCCCAGAGATGTTTATGATACATGAAGAAAAGAAGAAAGAATGGAAGAGATTAAATACTGCCAATGTCCAAGTTATATAAAGGCTGGAGAACCAAGGGAGTACTCCAGACCACACATCTTGCATTTAGAGGCAATCAGCCTGAAATCTGTCGACTGTAAGTTCTATCTGTCTCTGTGGCGGGTAGAATCAGTACATTTTCGGGCAGAATGTCAGGAGTACTTCTGTACAGGCCTCATGGCCACCTTCTCTGCTGAGTGCAGCAGCAGTCTCCACAGCTTCTTCAAATCTCCCTCCATGTGGGAAAGAAATTGGTTTTCTGCGTGATCTGAAGCTCCCAATTTATCTCCTTTTTTCTCCCAGGGATTCTCCAGCTTCAAGTCAGTCCTGAAGTCTAGTTTGCAGATTGATAATGCAGATGGGAAGCCCATCTTCAAAACGGTTTCTCCATTATATGCATGCAGCCATAGTCTGCCTTGGAACTGTGGATGAAATAAAAGATGTCATAGTCAAAAAGAAAAGGAATTATTCCTGTGCACCATGAAAAATGAAAGTCAATGTATTGGATTCAAAATCCACGAAGCTATGAAGATAATTTGTATTCAGGTAGCAGTCTTTAGTGTGCTACAGACTATGAGGTGTGCCTAGAGGAAGACACCTTTACTGTTGGCAGCAGTGGACTATAAGCTGCTCCACTTCTACCACACATTCAATCAGTCTTTTACTCACCTTTCCAATCATATTATTTCATTCAGAGTTTATATAAAAACAGAAAAGCTAAAGACAAAAAAGTGCTTGAGGAAACACTAACAAAAATGCAAGGAAGTCAGTAAGTTGTTTTCTTCACTCATTACTGGCAGTCAGGCTTCCTACATCTCTCACGTCCCTGAACATCTGGGTGCTGATCGGGGGAGAAATATCCCTCCCAATGTAAGAGAAGGGCAAGTTCAAGATCACCTGATGAGTCTGAATGTGCACAAGTGTATGGTGCCAGATAGCATGCATACCAGGTTTCTGAAGGAACTGACTGATGTGGTTGCCAAGCCACATCACTCCCATTTTTAAGAAAGAGAAAGGAAGACCCAGAGAACTACAGGCCAGTTAGCCTCACTTCTGTGCCTAGGATCATAGAAGCTGTGTTAAGGCACATACAAGACAAGGAGGTGATCCGAGACAGCCAGCACTGCTTCACCAAGAACAAATTGTGCCTGATCAATCTGGTGGCCTTCTATGATGGCATAAGTGGACAAAGGAAGAGCAACTGATGTTGTCTATCTGGTCTTGTGCAAGGCCTTTGATATGGTTCCACATAACATTCTTATATCTAAATTGGAATGACATACATTTTAAGAGTGGACTATTTGGTGGATGAAGAATTGGTTGGATGGTCATAGCCAGAGGGTTGTGGTCAACAGATCTATGCCCAGGTTGAGGCCGGCAATGAGTGTTGTCCCTGAGGGGTCTGTCTTAGAACCAGTGCTCTTTAATATCTTTATCAAAGATCTAGATAACACTCTCAACAAGTTTGCTGACGACACTAAATTGAGTGGTGCAGTTGATATGACAGAAGGAAGCGATGCCATCCAAAAGGACCTGAACAGGCTTGAAAAGCTGTCCCATGTGAACCTAATGAGATTCAACAAGGACAAGTGCAAGGTGTTGCACTTGGTTCAGGGAAACCCCAGTTATGTGTACAGACTGGGAGAAGAACTCCTTAAGAGCAATTCGGCAGAGAAGGATTTGGATGCTCTGGTGGATGAAAAACTTGGTGCAAGCCAACAGTGTGCACTTGTGTACAGGCCACCTGCATCCTGGACTGCATCAAACAGGGATAGCCAGCAGAGAAAGGGTGGTGATTGTCTTCCTCTGCTCTGCCCTTGTGAGGCCCCATCTGGAGCACTGCATCCAAGCCTGGGGCCCCCAGCAGAAGAAAGACGGAGAGCTGTTGGAGTGGGCCCAGAGGATGGCCACAGAGATGGTTGGAGCACCTCTCCTATGAAGAAAGATGGAGAGCTGGGCTTGTTCAGTTTGGAGAAGGTTCTGGGGAGATCCAATTGCAGCCTTCCAGTACTTAAAGGGAGCTTATAACCAGGAGGGAGACTGACTTTTTACATGGTCTGATAATGATAGATAGGAGTGGTTTTGAACAGAAGGAGGGGAGATTTAGGTTAGATGATAGGACAAAATCCTTTACTCAGAGAGTGATGATGCACTGGAACAGGTTGCCCAGAGAAGCTGTGTATGTCCCATCCCTGGAGGCATTCAAAGCCAGGTTGGATGGAGCCCTGGGCAGCCTGATCTGATGGGTAGCAACCCTGCCCACAGCAAGGGGATTGGAACTGAATGATCTCTAAAAGTCCTCCTCCAACCTAAGCCATTCTATTATTCTCTGATTAAGTCAGGACAGCAAAGGACAATCTGAAGCATTCATGGTCCTGAACTTACATGAAGGCTGGTGTCCCACATAGCTCTGCTTCCTGCCTAGGATTCTGTTCCTGCAGAAATTGTTGGAATTTTGCAAGACTGAATGTAAGGTACATGGTTGTTCCATTTACTTCCCCAGGTTATTACAGGGCAAAGGGGTCTTGTGGGTCTTTATTTCACCTCTCCAGAATGACTATAAATTATGTAAAAACTGTGAAAATAAAGGTTATTATTTCCAACTTCAATGACTCCTTATCAAGTTAGCCTGGTAAGCTTATTGGAAAAAAAGCTAATTATTCTAACTGCATAATTGTTAGTGTCAATGCATAAATCCAAAGCCCAAGTCAAATGGCATGATCTTTTTCTAACATTTCCTCTGCACAAGACCTTGTGGAGGTTTGTGCCCAGGGGAGCAGATGTGTCTACAGTGCTATGGGGTCCTGGCGATCCTTGTTGTTCTAAAGGATCATTAAATCATACTACTAAGGGATGTACGTTGCAAAGCCAGCTGTAATTACCGAGAGGTTAAAAATATTCTCCAAAGTGTCACAATAGTAAGGGTTAAAAAAATAATTTAAATACAGAAAGTATTTTGAAAGTGATATAAATCCAACTGGCTTCAAGGTATAGACTTTCCTCTGTGTAGTTCTTCCATAATGCCACTCTACTGGAGAGTTTATTGTTCCTTTGTTTGAAACATCTGCTTCCAGCACTACCACTGACAGTACATTGGCATACAGAGGCTGAGGAAGTATCTTCCAGCATGATTTATCTATTTCTAATGGAATGCTGGAAAATGTGACTTCTCAATAGCCTGCAAGCAAAAAATATTCAACAAAAGACTGAGAAAGAATAAGCAAAATATGATCAATCCATATTCATGAAAAAGCATTAACTCACTAGGAATATTCAGTTATTTCCCTATTTATGGATAAGGTGTGCTATAAATGTCCAGATCAATTTAAGAAGTGAGTAAAATGCTGTTTTATGTCTTAGTATTAAAGTGCCCTTCATGCATGATTGTCACTCCAAAATTTTTTAGTCTTTTCCTACCATATAAGCTCCAACTATGCTTTTACAGTACATGAGTAGAAAAATGGAATGCAGAGGATACTATCAAGCAGCTGATGTCCTAAATACTTGATTTTAATCATTCAGAATAATGATCAAATCTTTAGAGATGGCATAATTGAGTAGCATAATCACAGTCAGCTTGACAGTGATGGAGAGAAAGAGGGTATAAACTTATTGTGTTGTATAAAGGGAGCACAAACTGAGATATAGGCATCTATAGTATTAATGAATTCAAATGTTCAAGGTATACTTATGTTGCTTTCCATTCTGTGTCCAGGAACTGCTGCTTAAACATTACATTCATGATGTTTAGTGAAATATCTTTCTGCTAAAATATTTTGGGTAGAAAATTTGAAAGGTGAAAAAAAAAAGAACAACTTAAAGACGGGACCTAAGGAAAATTAGCTTTCGTTGAATATCCACGCTACTGGAAAGCTTTCATTTTAAAGATATGCTTAAAATGTCTTTACAATAACTGTCACTACTCTGTGACACATCTGTATAGCCCTTATGCAGAAAACTGAGTGCCAATTATAGACTACGTTTTGCTTTAATAAGTGAGAAAATCACTTTGGCAGCTACATTACTGATCCCAATAACATTACCTTTCCATGTCTCTGGTTGAATTTCCATGGAGGATTGCACAGAACAATAGCAATGAAATGAGCTAATCTTCCACATAAATAGAGATGATTGGAAAATGTTCTCTCAAAATTGAGTTAATCAGAAAATGTCTTCTATTACCTAATATGGAAATTTTCATTTCA
Source organism: Penelope pileata (assembly GCA_013396635.1). Classification (NCBI taxonomy): domain Eukaryota; kingdom Metazoa; phylum Chordata; class Aves; order Galliformes; family Cracidae; genus Penelope; species Penelope pileata. Next base: position 70,163 of record WBMW01002151.1, on the reverse strand, counting down.
TTTGATTCCCTCCCTCCATGTTTTTTCAAAGAAATGAGAAACAAAAAGTGTGTGTGCAGGGCTGTTTTTTTGTTTTTTATTTTCCTTCAAAAAAATGAAAATTTTAATTTCAGCTTGTCATAAAGAAGCAATGAAAATTTATTTTTTTCAAAAAGCTCAATCAAAATACTCTATGCATTATTCCAATAGAAACCTTTAACAAATTCTTTTCATTTTTTCCTTTATTTTCATATAATTGACCTCAAGAAGATGATCTTTGCAAAGTAATTTAAAATGGTGGTGCAGAGTAGTTGAATATTCCGATTTGCTAGCTTATTTATATGTTTCATTTTCAGAGGTAAATTATTGATCATGCTAGCTGTGGGCTTTTAAAGAATCAATACCATGCTTTCCAAATCATACATAGTAAGAATAACCACTCCACTTTGTTTTTAATGTTGAAGTTTTTGAGTGAGACTCACTTTGCTTCAGGAAATGGTTAAAAAATGTAAATATTTTCACAGAATCACAGAATCACAGAATTGCAGGGGTTGGAAGGGACCTTGAGAGATCATCGAGTCCACCCCCCCTGCCAGAGCAGGTTCCCTACAGCAGGTTGCACAGGCAGGCGTCCAGGCGGGTCTTGAATATCTCCAGGAAAGGAGACTCCACAACCTCCCTGGGCAACCTGTTCCAGTGCTCCGTCACCCACATTGTGAAATGAAAATCAATGAAATCAAAGAAGGGCTTGGTAGTAAATTCTTTTATGCAAGTTACTATAAGCTAATCATTCCACAATTTCTTCCAATACAGCATATGGGGGGAAGTAAAGCATGATAAAACTCAGAATAAGGCTTTTTATAGCAGTAGATTTGTTTCTTTCGTGACACAGCATTTCTGGGAAGTTTGTGAATACTTAAACACAAACAGAACAACAAAGCATATGCTCACAGACACTGACTTTTCATTCATACTAGTTTAATGTAAGGTATACCTTACTAGAATCACTTTACTTCCTCAGTAAATAAAGGCCCTCCTCTTTTCAGGCACATAGGAAAATTCAGTCCATATTTCATATAAATGGTCATCTAGGATATAGCTAGTTGTGTGGATGGCAAGATTCTTCCTTGTTTGGGTGGTGCTATGTGGAGCCAGGAGGTGGACTCAATGAGTCTTATGGGACCCTTCCAACTTGGGATACTCTATGATTCCATGGTCCTGTGCTGCTTTAGTGAAAGTCAGAGTAGCTACCAGTAAAGCAATGAGATCAAACAATCCTTTAGTGACTAGAGTTTTCTCTGTTGATGAAGATATCTGCGGCCTGGATAAAAGTTTATCCAAACTGTGGGTATAATAAAATACAGAGTTAAAATAAACCCTGAATTGAATTGATTTTACTTGAGACTATTAACTGAGCTACTTCCCTTGAGCTACTTCATCTTGAAAAACAGGGTTTGTAACGGGTGTCTTCAACAGTTGTGCTTGTGAAAGTTTAACATTCAAATTTTATAATAATTTTCATGGTCTATAGTGTAATAATTTCAGAGTATTGATTCCATGAGAATCATGCAATATTTCTCTGAGCTGAGACTTTCCCCGTTTCATGATGAATTTATCTCAGAAACGTCCACATCTAGATAAAAGCGACAAACATCCCTTGAGATCCACTAAGGGAACAAGATTTTTCTTCACACCTCATAGTAAAATTACCATTTCCTTCTTGTGCCCACTGCTTTTTTTTTTTTAATTTATTTTTTTTTTTGCCTTTTTTGAGCCTTGACATTTAAATGGCAGTTGTTGTATCATGCCAATAAAGAATGTAACTTATCAAATGGAAATACTGACAAATTGTGATAGGGACATGGGATACATATACCAGCTCTGGCTTTAACTAAACACTTTCGGCAGCTAGCTGCATCTGTGCACGAGTCTGAATATTGAAATCTTTATTGTACTTTCTTTTTCTCTGGTCTTTGAGATCTCTTTTGCTTCAGGGATGACTAGCACTCATGACTGGACCATGATCAGCTTTCTAATATTTATGATCAGGATACCCTGGAAAATGCAAGAACCATAAAGCTATTATTTCCCAACCTGCACAGATTGTCCCAAGACAGTGTCACATCTCCAATTCCACAAATACTCTTTAATTTGTACACAGCCCTGTGGGGCTGTGTGGAACCAGCTGAGATCAGGAAATGGTGGAGGCACAATTGCACAGCAATATACCTGAGCTAATAAGACTTGCCATAAAATTTATTGTTTTGGCCATGTTTATTTACAAACCGAAAAATATATCGACAAATAACCTACAAATAATAAGAGCTGAGTATATTGCCAAGTTATTTTGGATACTATATCAGAGTTGATTCCAGCAGGATTTCATGTTAACTGAGTACCAGGCATGTGCTTAGGGGAACAATACGCTATTTGACAACAAATTCACCTCAAAAACTGTTTGCATTCCACAGAGATGTTTAGAAGTACACAGGAACTCCTCTGGCTGGACTCCTTCACCAGATTCTTTTACTGTTTTCAAATTCTATACCTCCAATGAAATTTCGGTTCCCATTCTTTTGAGTGACTGCAGAACCACCCAGAAATATCATTTTGTATCAATCCACAAGATTCTATTGCCTACTGTAGACAACCAGGTTCTTACCACAGTAGAATAAATTATTTTAGTTGGAGATGCATTCATGTTCCCCCCTCTACTATCCCCTCTACTATGTCCACAGCTGTATAAGGTCTTCTTTATACTCTAAATGATATCTAACTTCTCCCTTAATTTGTCTTTAGTTCAAACTGAATCTTCCACCAAGAAAAAAATCACTAACTCCAAAAATATGTATAAATTATTTAAATCGCTAGTGAGAATATCTCAGTTTAGAATTTCCTGGGCATTAATAATGACATGAGTAAATGGCCTAAAGTGGTGATTAGAACTATAAATACCCTTCCTTAGAGTTATCTATTCCCAGGACACATCTGGCACCTTGATACTTATTGCTTTAATAAACTACACCATTAAATATTTCTCTCCTGGTCATCTTTTTATCAAGCTGAACATGTAGTTTTGTGTAATTTACAATTGCCTATGGTATACAATTATTCAAAGACAGGGCACTTCACTTCTTATTCACTAATTACGATTCCTTTCTTCAGTACAGCCATTTCAAATTAAAAATATGCTAGTATAGAATAGAAATAGAAATTGAAAATATAATACCATCCATTGTTATCAAAGGATTCATGAGATTTTACAAAGCTGTTGTAATATAATCTTTTGTTTATAAATTTCATTTCCAAATCATGTTCCTGTTTTTATCACAAATAAATGCACTTGTTCTTGTATTTATTTTGTATCATTTAAGGAATGGAAAAATGAATGTAGAAAATGACAGTAATATGGCAAAGACAACGGGTTATCTTCATCACAGCACTTGAGATTTGAGATCTTCAGCTTTGTTAATTCCTCTGTCAAAGCAAGAGGAAGAATCTATGCCAGGTAGTACGTGAAAACATGATGAGAATGTGTTAGACTCCGACAGTCCTCATTGGTGTTTTTAGACAAAGAAAACTATTATAAACAGATAGTAGGCAAAACCAAGTGTTTTGTAGTGAATAGAGAAGGCTGGAACATTCGTGAAAAACAAAATTTGGATTAGATTTTGTCCCACTCTAATGTGGTTCAGTTCATCTCTAAATAATACATCATTCTGAGCAGACAGAATCATAGAATCATAGAATCATTAATGTTGGAAAAGACCTTTAAGATTATTTAGTCCAACTATCCACCTACCACCAATGCTGCTCACTGAACCAGGTCCCTAAGTACCACATCCACACGTTTCTTGAACACCTCCAGGGACAGTGACTCAACCACCTGCCTGGGCAGCCTGTTCCAGTGCCTGACCACTCTTCCAGAGAAGATGATTTTCCTAATATCCAACCTGAACCTCCCCTGGCACAACATGAGGCCATTCCCTCTCATCCTGTCAAACATATGTCTGCACAACATTGGATTGACCCTGTATCAGAATATAAGAATATGATAAGCCTGAAAGAATTACGGATTAGTTGGACTGGGAGCACAACTATGATCATTTGGATTGACTTATTTTCCGGGTGATGCGTTTATGCATCCCTTCTCAGAATAAGGCACTCAGCCATGGCTTGGATTTCTGGTTATTCCTGTGACATATGTATTTCATGCTGATAGATGTCAGAGAAAAAAAAAGACATCACATGATTTTTGGCATCAAACCTATACCAACTGGATGACTAGGACATATTGTTGAAAATACATTGGCAAAGGAAGTACTACATTCTAATAAGTAGTTCAAAAAACTAATTGTTTCAATGTCAATAATTAAAAACATACGTGTTTCTGATCTTTCTGTGTGATGGGAAAGATCTTTTTATGTCTTGATTTGCTAGATGCAGGAATTGTCAGTGTTAGAAAGCTTGTCACTGCAGATCACATGGTTTATTGGCTTTGTTACATTTTTTCTCTTTTTTCTTTGTTACATTTTTTCTGTTCTCATTTTTTACTAACTTAAGTAAATATCTACTTATCACTGCAAGAAGACAAAGAATGAACAGAGACCTCTACAAATTCCTCACCATATATTTCTATACATATAGTTTAATGTCATGGCCATGCTGTCATTTGTACAGAACACTGATCAACTCACCAGATTAAAGACCAACATAACATAATGTTTAAAACAGCATCCTGCTGTGAATGGCTAAAAGTCTTGACTCTAATGAATTCTACGATACTATGAGTTTTGAAGAATGTAACTAAAGAAGAAGTTAGATTTTCTGAATTCATAAAAAATTTTTCGGTACCTCAGGTGGGTGAAACTTCTGAGATGTATCAGTGATTCTGTAAACTCATAAAGCTGAAAAGGGAAACATAATGACTGACAAATGTTTAATAAGAAGAAATAAGAAATATTTGCAGCCAAAGATGTGGCCAGGTAAAAGGTAAAACAGGTATGATAGCTAGTGTGTAATTACAAGATGAAGAACTCAAATTCCATTTTGCATTGTACATTAATAAGAATACCACCAAAATTTTCCATGACCTATAGAAGGCGTGTTGGATTAAATGAATTTTTTTTTCAAGGATTCATTCCCTTCCTATGTAACATTAGGTAAATTAGTCACCTATTTTTCATGATCCCTTACGTGTTCAGGATATTGTTTTCCTAGCCAGAGGGCAGTTCTGAGGATTAATTCCATAAAGAATGATTATGTGGTCAAAAATTTAGATGTCATCACAGAAGCCCTTAGTTACCTATTAGTTCAGCAGGAAATCAGATTTGGAAGATAGCCTTCTCTCTATTTTAAAACTATAATATAGTAAAAAATAATGAAACACAAGGATTTGAACAGATGTCTAAATTGCAAAATCACATTGTTATCAATTCAGTGTCAGTGACAGAGTTGATGTTCACAAGGATGACAACTCAAAAACTATTATAAAGACTATAAAAATAATCCCTGAACAAAAAGAAGAGACTATTTTTGTGCTATCTGAGTGAAACTATTATTTTCGGAAAAAAAAAAATCATGCTTTTTTCTATGGGTTAACTTTGACAATCAAATTCCCTTCCTCCTGGGTCTTGAGTTTTTCATGCAAATAAACATCAATTTGCTCATACGTCAATCTGATACTAAAGCTAATTAATAGTTTTTGTTCAAAGTATTTTGCTTTGTTTCTCCTTTTAGATAGGTGATTGAAACAATTTAGCAGAAGAGAAAACTAAAAAAAATATTCACACAAATCTTTATGCATTCTTAAATTTTATCATTATTTTTAAAATTAGGATGAAATTTCCATCCCCAAATTTTATTTATTGGACAGTTGTTTTGATAGGCAGATATTTTGCTAACTTTCTCAAACATATTGCAAGTGCCATAAAAGTTTTTCAAAAAAAGAAGAGAGAATTGACCTGTTCTAGAATGTTTTAAAGCATTTTAAAAATATACAATTTTTTCATTAAGGTTATGAATTTTGGCCAAGTACTTACAGGCACAATGCTCAGTCACACTTAAATATTTTTGAAAATCCAAATAAAATTTATTTGTTCTCTAACATTATGTAGAATGAAATTATTTATTCTTGCAGAGTCTTTGGAGAAATGTTTTCATTTTTCAGAGTACTCCAGAATTAATTCAGAACAGATGCCTGATAGTCATAAAGAAGAAATTCTAAAGGATCATTCCAATAAAAGCCTTGCGCATCTGAAAGTTAAGGACTGTAAAATTGCCTTTCAGGTACATTTCAAAATACAAAGTTTCTAAAATCACATTTCAACTTCTAATTTCACATCTTATTGAATAAGATTATAAGTAGTATTTAGGAAATAAAATCTGAAGATCTTATTGGAATCAGGTCTTATAGATAAGCATTTCCAAAAGAAATGTATAGAGTAGGAAAAGAGCTGGACCAGATCAGTACTCTATCAGGAGAATGGCAGACCACAGCATAGTTTTGATTAAGGATATCTTAGGCAGATGCTTTCATCTGTCAATTATCCTTTTCAAAAGATAGCAGAAACAGTTTAATGTACAGGCACAACACAGCCTCCTCCTGAGATGCAGTCAGAGTGCAGGAAGATTTTGTTAACAGCTAGGACAATGGCAAGCACCACTGAATACTTCTCTGTCATTTAGGCTTGGCCAGCTGCATCTCCAAAGGGAAGTGAAAACAAGAGACACTGAGCAAGGACCTATCTGACTGTCAAGATATATTGTCACCTTCAGACAGCTCAAAAGAAAAAAAAAGAAAAGCTCAAAGGTAAGTCCAAAGACATATGGAAAGATGCCTCTGTAGGTTTGGATTCTGCAACTTCTAAGTTCCTTCACTGAAGTTTTTTTTTATTTTTTTTTATTTTTTACTGATGATGGATTTCCTGCTCAAGATGCTAGACACCCTGTATTGCTTACATCTGTAAGGATTAAAAAAACCCAACATATCTGTAGTTTTATAAAATGTCGTAACAATTGACTTGCTAAGCTTTGGCTCCATGGCTGGAAAAGTTTCAATACATCCTAGAAGAAAAGCCAGTGATTGGATAAAACTCCATAGCCTAATTAATCAATGAAGTGATGGAGAAGAGTTCTCACCTTTTTTCTAATGGTGATTTATGTTTCCTTCCAAACTTTTTTTACACCCAATAATGTGAACGGACTCTGGAAAGCAACAAAAATACATCTCCCCCCTCTTAGCTGAATGTTTTAGCTATCTGTGTACTAAATCATACCCTTTAACACTAGTTCTCTCTGTCTACTTTCATGAAAGATGCCTTCCATTTTCCGTCTCGTCCCACTCGGTGGGTTGCGAGGAAGGTGAATCTTTGATAGCCCACTGAATAAGGCAATCCCTGGTCAGCAGGGGTCACAGGAGCGACAAAGTTGGACAACGACTCAGACAAATAACACAAAACAATTTATTTACTTCGATGACCACAATTGGTCCACAATTTCGAGGCAAGATAGGACAACCTTCTAACAACACCAAGAAGCAGCACTGTGGATAAACAGGCACTTTGGCACAGGTGTCTTACTTAAAGGCAAAATTAGGCTATGACTAGTATAGAAAGTTAATGAAAAGAGATCAAGAGGAAAGAAAAGGTAAGAGTGGAAAGAAAATAGAAGCAGAAGGGACAGGTTTTCACCACATCCTCGGATCCACCATAGCCTTGAGCTGGAGTTTTCATCCATGGGTGGTGGGTTGACAGAGGCATCATGCATGGGTTTGGGGTTGGCCACTGCGGGTGGCAGTGCAACACAGGCAGAACACATGTGCTCGCCTTTATATAGCCCAGACGGTCAGAGATCACCCTTGGGGTGGCAACTCAGGGTTCCAGAAGATTCGAGAGTTTTCTGTGAAGTCATAAAGAACCCCTCCCCAGTAAGCTGCCATAAAAGGAAGTGGGTGGAACAGCTTCCTGCCCTCCCTCTGCGGGACCCAGTCTGCTCGCTTGACTTCCCTCTTTAGCCCAAGTTGTTGAGTCAAGTTTCCCATTGGTCTCTTACACAGTATCAAGATGCTATGTAGAAAAAGAATCTCCAATGTAGTCTGATACATAGAGAATTCTTTGGGTGGAACACAATTGAATTCTCAGAGGAAAAATCCTCTATGTTTTTAATAAAGCTGTACATTATAATGCTGTGGAAGAGCTGCATACTTTTCCAAGGTTTTCAGAGAAAACAGACAGCCTGTCTATTTTGAAAAAAGCCTGGTCCTGAGGATGTCCTTGGCTAATAGCACAAATAAGTATCAGGTAGCTCTTAGTTGAGTATAAGTGCCATCGAGATATTCAGCTGTGTAAAAATTAGGATTCCATGTATATGCAGAAATACACTTCCCATGAAAATTCAGACTCAAAATTGGAGAATTTTGATACTTTCAAGACTGCTGAAAGAGCTAGATTGCCTGCATTCTGGATAAAAACAGTTAAATTATGACTGATTCCTGTATTTGGAGCTTAAGATCTGTTCTAGGACTAACTCTATCTGTACAATTTTATTACCGTTTAAAATTATTGCCTAATGAGTATAGGCAACTACCTTAGAGATAAGTAGTCTCTTATACATGAGAGACTGTCAATTTTCTATGATTCCTCTTTTGGTGGGAAAGAACCAAAGAAATTTGGTGTACTGTACAGTATAAAGAATAAAATAATAGATTGATATTTAAGAAATTTGTCCTGATTGTTGATTTGCTATTAAATTCCTGAATAACTGGACTATCACCCTTTTCCAATTCCTCATTTGGATTTTCTATTTGTGTTAAGATCAAACTTATTTGGGTGCAACTCTGTTGTTTCTAATTATTATTATTTCTTGTTAATGGTGTAATGGTGTCACAGATGCCACTCCACAAATCTAATAAATCACATTAGATATAATCTGAACCAAAATATCACATCTGCTATGATTCCACAATAGTCTGTTCTGCTTTAGAATTAGGAACAGATGTTGTGTTGCATTAGAAGGGGAAATCTGATTAGTAGGGAGTGGGGTAGAAAAAACGTGATTTTTTACCATTGCTATTTGCTTTTTAAGTCCTTGATGTATATTGACTTGGTCCTTAGAGACATCTACCTTTAAGATATTTTAAAGTTTCTAAACGTTACTATACAATTCCAACACTTAACAATTTAAGCAAACACTCTAGAATGAGTTGGAAGAGACTTCAAGTGAGTCATCTGCAGTAGGTCATCCTCCTGAGTCATGGTAGAACTGATGCAAATATTCCTACGTGGTCCCAGGACTAGATATGATTATTTCAAATGAGTTTACTTCAGTCAGCTTCCTCACAGTTCATTCCTCTGCCAGAAATAGTTAATTAGCATTATCTAACACTTAATCATGTTCTCCCATGCAAGGACACATATAGTTTTCTAGCAAATGATAATGCTTTGTGGCATAAGATTTCCTCCTTGTAGATTGTACCGCTAGTATTGTGGGTTTTTTTCGTTTTATGTTACAGGACATTCCTACTCTCTCATTGCTTTGTACTTTTATTCAGCCCCCATGGATCATGTTTTTAAATACCTTGGGAAGCCTGTTGCTCTCTTTTTTGATTTTCTGCAGGTCTCTATTCTTTTTGAAATGAAGCATACCAAAATGTGGGCATTATTTCAAGTAAAAATAGAGCAGCAATACTATACAGGAGTTACCATCAAGACTGATTTTCTATGGCAATCCTATTGATACAACCTGTCTTAGTTTCTAACAGAAGTTACTTCTCTCACAGTGTCTGGTATGAANACTCTCTCCCCCATCCCAGCTGGGAGGAGGGGGGGGGGGAGCGAACGGCTGTGTGGGGTTTCCCGGCCTGCCGGCTGAAACCAGAACAACACAGGAATTACTTTTTTTATGATTGCTAGCTTACAAAGAAGCCATAAACATAACTTACGGATAATTTATATTTATTTTAATCTTTACAAGCTTCTCAGTGATTCTAGTTTAATTGTGTTCTTGTGCATTATTAGTCTCCCACATATGAACTTTTTCTATTTGTCTTTATTGAATCAACCCTATCTAGTGGGTGGCAACTCTACCCCTGTCAGGGGTTGGAACAAGATGTTCTTTAATGTCCCTTCCAACTCAAGCTGTCCTATGATTTTATGATTCTATGAATATTCTTATTGACTTTAGACTTTTGCTCCAATTTAATAAGAGTATATGATGCTTTAATCCTAACCTCCAAAATAATTTAGATCTATTTCAATTTTAAGATTTACATATAGACATAATGTATATTTTATAGCACCCTCCAAATCTTCAGAGAAATTTTGCTACACATCAGAGTCAGAACTGGTTTACAGGACCATATATTCAAGTTAGTATTGGAAGATGATCAATCTCTTGATAATCTGATTTCTCACAATGGTGCATGCCTACATTATGGGATTTCTGCCTAACTCTTCTTCGTACAATGACCATTTAAGACTTTCAGAATTTCCCCAGCAGATGTAAGGAAGACAGCTAGCTTCATGACAAACATAGAGCAACCAGTGGCATTCTCCCATTCATGTAAAACCTCTGACAGCCTTTTCTAAATGTCAGTGTTGAAATGACAATTCTTGAATTAATTTAGTTGAATGTCCCAGCTGTCCTAGCATCAATATATCTATATCTATACATTATTCTTCGTCCACATTCAGTTTCTTGTTCTCTGTAGTATTGTATTTTCCCCACACTCAAAGAGAAAGTTACTTAATGAAACCTTTGCCTGACTAACAAAGGATATCCTTCCTCTCATTACTTCTGCCTTATTGAATAGATTCAAATTGAGGAGAAGGGGAATTAGAAGGAGAAGGAGGAAGGAAAGAAAGAAAGGAAATAGGAAAGGAAATATCTTTATGCTAGATTCTTCTTTTTCAACTTCCCAAAAATTACTTCTGAAACCCATTTAGACAGCAAATGGGACTGAGACCCAGCACTGACCACCCAAAAGTAATGTTCTATTTGTTTCCAGCTCTAGGTTAAGTATGAAACTTCTGAGGGAGTGTTGCTTAAATACTGAATTTCACGGAAGTAAGAAATGTTCAGGATTGCAGGAGTAGGCTCTGTTGATAATGAACTGTCATTTGTTCTTTGGCCTCTGCAGGCTGGCTGATCAGAGGGCTTACAGAGTGTTACTGAATGTATTAAGGCACAGCAAAGTTAAGCACTTCATTACTCCAGCTGCCAGTAACAAACAAAAATAAATAAGCAAATGAAAGAAGATAAAGCTGTTGGCCTTGTGCAGAAAGTGGTAAAAACGGAGGCTGTGCTCCCGGAAGAATGAGAGACTGTGAGTAGGCACACGTGGATGCATAATTTTCTCAATTAAGGACTGAAGTATGCTACTGCTCTCAAAGAGCAATGTGAAAGCTGAATCATGATTTGTTCATTGACTGGCACCTGCAGTAATGTTTTGCAAAAAAAATCAAATAGAACTCAGAAAGAATCCTAATGTGACTATCATAGTAAAATCTACAAGAGGCTCCCAGAGGTAACAATGAGGTTTAGAGATGGGTGCAGTGTCATATGTGGGACATCTAAAACAATCAGAAGATTCTCTGAAGAGCAAAGAAATTGCCAAAGAAGAACAGAATGGCTTATTTTAGTCCTTATCTTGAATACAAGCAATATCAGAGAATAACAGAAAAAAAGGAAAAAGCTCACATAAAAAAAATCCTTTACTGTTATGCCAACTGATGATTGTCTTATCTCCTGAATCACATTTTGTATTTCAGAATTTCTGCCCCAGAAATTTCAAGATGTTCCTTTAGTCTTGGAACCAGTGGTTGCTTGGACAGTACGCTGCGGGGGGCATGCCTTATCTTATAAGATTATAAAAATGTATAAGATTATTACATTTTTATTAAAATGCGTCTCTGAAGATGTATTTTTGTTTCTGAATGATCTTCAATATTGAGCAGTGCTTTAAAATTCTTATTAAACAGTAATAGAAGTAGAAAGAAGTCAACAGTTGTTGAAGGTATTCTGAGGACAAAAGATGTTGAAGAGCATAAAAAAGACAGCATTAAATTTAATTCAGACATTGTTGGTTTACTATTAAGTTTATGAAGCTGAATTCCAGATGCCAGTGTTACAATAGCAATATGTATTAAATAATGGACTTTCTTTTTCCTCAGCAATAATAACTCAGAATAATAGCATACAAAAAGGTCTTTTACAAAGGAAGTTTACTGAAGTTTATGAATTTCATACCTAGCCTAAAAAGAATCATTGATGCATGGTTTCAAGGCTCAGCTCAGACTTTGGTATTTGGCATTTGGTAACTTCATTTGAAACAAGCACAAATGCATCTATTCTGTTCACTGTGTACAAGGGCATAAGGATCTAGTTCTCAGTGACATTTTGCTGATACAGAGATACTGCAATACTAAACCTAATTATATTAAATGCGGGGGAAAATTCAGCTGTAAATATCATAGCGCAAATTGTACCTTGACATATACCTATGCTGACCCTACCAAAGTCAAAGCACAAAGATTTCCCAGCAGAGTTTGGCTTTATGAATGTTATATGATATGACTTACAGCTATTTTTATCATAGTTGGGAACGTAAAGTAGGGGAAGAGCACTTTGTATTCTTTGCAGAGAACTTTGGCACAATCTAGTCCTCTGTTTCCTGTGATTTTCCTGAAATCCTATTCAAAATCAGTAGGGCTTTTGCCCTCAAATTAATATACATGTCATTCATTAAGTGCATATTTTAGATCAAAATTACACTGTATAGGAGAGTATCATATCTTTGAAATCAATGGGATTGTTCCTGTTAAAATTATTTTCCATGTAATATATTTTATTACACTAATATATTTTATGAAAATTTTAATCGAATTGAGAGGTTAAAGATAGAAATTATGATAGTCAACAGCTATTCATTTCTGAGTCAGAAGTGATTAAGAATATCGTCACACTTTCCTTCTCAAAGTTTTTACCAGTTGTGGATAGATTTGAACCTCACACTACAAAATAGCACGTCTGCTACTCCAAGTCCTACAAAAAGCAAGAATATTTTGACGAGACATCATGCTAACTTCAAACATGAGTGTCCCCTTATGCTTTCTAGCATTCTCACCACTGATTGTCACTGATTGATAAAACTCAGTTTAACTTGACAGATAGGTCTAAGCTGGGAAGGACCACAGTATATCCATCCTTAACCTGTTTTCTTTGTGCTGCCCATTCATATTTCACTAAGATTCTGTGGTGTTTGTTCACTTTGAAGAAAAATTGAGTGTCTCTCAAGCCTGAGCTAACAACTCTTGTCAGATCTGAATGTGAAGGCCGAGCAAGAAGTGAGGGTTGGTAAAGGTGTTGAGACATGCTGCTGCCCATGCTGCCCATGTGGAAACTAACTTTCTTCTTGGTTCTTTGCACATAAAACACTCCTAAATATAAAAAGTGACTTTATCCACCCCCTTCAAATGCTAGTTTTAACATACTCTCTTTTCTGTGCCTGACGTAGTTACATTCATATCTAGAAAATAAATATCATCTCCAATTTCTTTTTTTTTTCCCCGGTACCTTCAATTTAATACCATATGTCACATAAAACTTCACCTGCAATTTTTATTCAAGGTCAAAAGGAAACCATCATGTAATAAGCATTTTTTGTAAAACACTTTTCTGTGCTATTGCTCTAATTTATTGAGTCTGACTGTACAACCTGTTGCTCATTTATAGCTGTATTCATCTGGACACAGCAGAGGAGCTTCTGTGAAGTAGTGCTCACAGGGATGACTAACAATTAGGTTCACAGACTGTGAAACTCCTTTTATATGGATGTTCCCCAAAGAAAATCCAGAAGCCTCTTGAACCCGTAGAGTACAGGATTTCACCCAGAAAAATGGCATCTTACCCATAATCTCTGCTTGAGCTGGAACAATTCCCTCAGGATCACAGCCTCAGGAGTGTTACAGCTTCTAATAAAACGCTGGTACATAATAGGAGTTTTCAGAGCCCTTCAGAATGACACTGAAGGTAAACCTGCTGAACAAATATGGGGTGAGGAAAGGGAAATCTGGTGAGATTTGGCAGACACAGATTAATTAGTAGAGGTCTGAGCTGAGGAGAGTTCCCACTGTTAAGTACTTATTATTTGCATTTTAGACAGTGCTATGAATCTTACCTTTAACCGCTGGTATTTGCCTGGATACAATCTGATTCAAGGCTGTCAGAAGTTACTAAGTGGACAGTGAACCAATTTCTGGTTGTGGAGTAGCTCTCTGGCTTTCCAGTAAGAGGCAAACACAGCATGGTACAACTAACTGATTATGTGTTAATGGCTGCAATAATTTAAGATTAGGCAAGAGCAGGAGAACAGTATTAAAGTAGTCTGAAAGTCTGTTCAACTGAGCGACTATTTAACACCTCCGCTGATCGGTTGTGTTCCTGTTACCAACTGTATGCCTGAAGGGTATGTTTATCTGTTTTTGTATCTTAAGGATATGCTGTAGTGCTCATCTCAGTATCTTTAAATGTCCTGGTATAAATATACATGAGTTTCAGATGATTAAATAATAAAGGCCGGGTACTGCCAGTGGATTTATGTGCTTAGTTTTATTTGACCTACAGGCAGAGAGGAATTAAAACAATATTTTTTTTACTCTGGTTTTTAGAAATTATGTGAGGACTGGGTATCTGTTAGCCCCTTCTAGGACTGAACATAGATTACTGAACCATATTTCATTCTAATGTATAACAGACATAAGTGATTCAATTCACTCTCTCCTGGACAAATTCTTGGTAATTCTTAATAGGTAAAACAGTAAGACAGAAGAGAATATCTCAGTATATCCCTGAGTATTTACTGTGCTAGCACAATGTATTTGGACTGTCTCTTCTGCGGTGCTCTCCACTTTAAGTGTTTCAAGATGGACTTTTTTAAACAAAGCTGTTAAGTCAGCAGGAACTTTGTTGGACAAGATAGTTTAAATTAGGTCTTTCAACACTATATATCTGCTATATGTATCTATAGATATGTAGACATATAGATATATCTACTATATGTATCTTTTAAAGTCTGTGAATTAAGATATATATGGTGATTCTTGCTATGTTCTCATTGGTTTTAGGTCCTTTCAAAAACTCTACAAATTCTTTCTGAAGCTTATTATCTTCTTTCTGTGTTCTTTTTCTATACTGGCCATTCAAAATCTCTGAGATATCTTAAGGGACATGTAGTTTGCCTGTATCGTGTTAATGTCTGGCAAAATAATGTGTGGCATATGGCCTAGTAGCCTATGAACACACAAAGGCATTTGACGTTGCATGAAAATTTAAATTTCCACATAAATTAGTGGCAAAGAGGATGCAATTTTCCAGTTCACACACGCACCTCCATTAACAAATTTCAGTTTAATGATAATGAAGTATCTGCTATAACAGAAAAGTACCTTGCTCACTCTCTTGGCATCAGTTGAGTTTCTTAGCAAGCTCACTAATACAGACAACTTTTTCTATGAATAATTTACAAAAAGATAAAGATGATATTATATTAAAATATATTAGTTATTTTCATCAGTTTTTCTATCCACTTTCATTTTTACATGATGATACATTTTCCATGTGAAATAGCAGTACCTAGTATGTGACCTGGTCTAACACAGTCACATATAATGCAAAAGTTCAAATCAGTGGAGGGAAGTGAGAGGGAAAGAAAAATAAGAGGGATGGATTCTTTCTGTCCAGATAGCTTTCCTAGGACATTTGAAATAACTTCATGCATAGCCATTTTTTCCCCTTTTAAATTCCTTCAGGTCACCCTTACTATGCAAATCATTAACATCATACACCTAATTTGAGCCCAGAACCATATGTTTTTGTGTTTTGAAAAGTTCATGACAAAACAAGATTGCATATTTTTTTCTACTTAAAATATTCACATTGAAAACAGAATTAATTATTTGATAAAATTAAACAATTTAATTATGACTCATACAAATGGACATCATCTCTTTACAAGATAAACACCACTGGCCGAATTGTTAGAGATACAACTGTTTACCACCTTCTCTTTGCTTGGCACTTCTAAAAAAAAAAAGAAAAGAGCGTAATTTCTTATTTAGACACTATTTTGAGTTTCTTGAGTTGGAAATGCTGCCGTGCTCAGATGAAATGGATTTTATAATCTGTACTCACCTCTGCCTGAGTAATGATACAAGGTTTGGATGAAAGACTGACTCAGCCTTCTTCTCATTTTCTGGCCTGGCTTTCAAATCCTCTGAAGAAGTTACCTCACCACAGGTAGGAGATGAGAAATTTGAAGGGTTGTTACACACTGACAATATTGAGGGAAGGCTGGTAGAAAGTTATTGGACACAGCAGGGTGAACTAGAAATTCACTTTCAGCTCAGTGATCCTTTTCATGTAGGCCACAGAGATGCTGCAATCTCACAGGCGGGGTCACATTTTTCAGACTCTGGTTTTGAAAGAAAAAGACACAAACTCTTCTTCAAATCATACAGTGACACATCATTAAATGAAGAATCCAGAACATGAAAAGGAAAGCATAAGAGGACTCCTTATTCCGGCAGTCCTTTAAGCTTCCACTCCATTCTTTTTCAGGCTTTTTAATTTCAATATTTTCTGTAGTTTTAATTTTGTTGTTTCCTCCTCTCCTACTTAGCTTTTCTTTCACTGGAAAGATTTCATTTTAACCTGACTCTTATCGTAACGCTCTTTGTCTTTAGATTTGGATTTCTATCTTTTGTGTTTTTCCATGATATAATATTCAGCTTTATAGATTTTATTTTTCCATTCAAATCTAGGCTTTAGCAGCAGCTCAGACCAACCTGATTTTCCATGTCTACATATGTTCTGCGACTTGCCCAGTAGGTAACCTTTTGTTATTTGATTGAATACATCCATTAGGACTGCGCTGAAGACACAAAGTCTGTGATACTCCACTGGCAGGAGGTGACAGCCAGGAACCAAACTGCTAATTGGGGAGGAAAAAAAAGTACATGGCCAGTGGAGAAGAGGCTGAGGTTGCCAAGGGAACGGGACAGATTTGCTGGTGGATTCTTTTAAATTGGGGAAATGAAATTTTGCTAGTTTTGGTGTTGGCTACATTATTATTTATTTTACCAGATGTTATCCAGATATTTTATTAAGAAATATATATTTAAAAGATCAGCTGAGCGTTTTCACCCATCCAGTACCATAGAAAAGAGAATACTTATAAAATTCTTCATCTCTTTTGCTCTTGTTTTGTGTCATATTTTCAATTTCTGAAGATTTTGTACAGATTCTTTTTTCTTTTTTCTTTTTATAACAGTGATCAGTAATCTTGCAGTTGCTTCTTCCCTGCCTTGGCATGAAAATCCACTGTTAGGAACAGTTTATCCCATTTAGGGATCTATCAATCCCACCAGAGCCACTGACCCACTATGGGCCTGGCCAGCCTGCCTAGGCTGTCTGATGTAGTTAGTTGTCAATGTAGTCAGTGCTTCTCTGGCAAAAAGTTTGCTCATTACATAGACCTGGACTCAAATTAAATCTGTCCTTTTTACCTGAGGCTTTTTGACTGCTCCTGTAGTACAAATCTTCATTATTATTTGCCCAGATGCACATTTTACTGTTTCTCTTGTCATTTCTGTCTCATTGGCAGTCTTGTTTCTCCAGGCTTTTGGAGAATGGAATACCTAATCGTTCGCATTCAGCCCTGGATTTAAAGCAATGAAGCAGTGGATTGCTGCCTAGGAAGCTTCCTAAGCGGTTTTCAAGAGAGCTGGGAATATTAGCCTGAATCATGGCTGAGAGCAACTAAGAAGAAAGCGCTTTCCTCTGGCATATAACTGCTCTATCTAGGTTGTTTTCACTTAAAAAATAAATAATTATACTACAACAACAACAACAAACTTATTGACATGAAACCGCTTTCATAATGATAGGAAAAATAAAGAATACTGACTTGCTTTGAACTAAGATTCAACTTCAAAGGCACGAGGAACTTCTTATGGCATCGAAATGTCATTTTCCTCATGACATTGGAGATGTTGTCTCCTGCATTGCTGTAGACTGCCGTTCTTATATCCCCAAAGGTATACTAATCAATTCTTAAAGAGTCTTGCATCATCCATGTTTTAGCTGTCTGAACTACTGAGTGATCTTTGTAGCAGACACATCTGAAAAGGCAGCATTCACAATACTTATGCATAATTTACAGTGTAATTCTTTACACTAATCTAGCACCTTTCAGCCCAGGATTACAAAGCTCTTTGCAAATTAATTTACCCTACCAATGCTGCAGATAGGAGATGTTAGTATTCCTTAGGAGAGGCAATGGTGAAATTAATGTGAATTTAAGCAACTCACCATTGCTCTATATCTCTATTTTTTTCATGAGCAAAATGGAGAGTAAATAATAAAATAAATCACAAGAATATTATATTAAGGATTTTTTTTTTTTTAAGTTTTTGACTGAAGTCAGAATGCTTTTCCTGCAAAATATTACTTTTCATGTTGATAAACAGAGGCATAACTTTGTGAAGGCCCAGACTCTTGTACTCAGCCTAACGCATGCCCAAAGAAGCAGGAGGTGGAACTGTAACCCCTTTGAGTGTATTGGACAAAGACCCAACAGTTCAAAGTAGGGTATATGAATACCTTCCAGCTCTGTGTTGCTTACAGAAGGAATTAAAGGACCTAATTCTGTTGGTTTTTGTTGTTGTTGCCGTTGTTATTTTTTAATAATAAGCATTCCTTGCCCATCATTTTTGCCCTCTGACGACTGCCTACTTTGGAAACCAATGAAGTGACATTAAAGCTCTCCATTCTCTGAGTTTCTGAGAGCTTTTTGACACTTAATCAAGCCCTGCTATACCCAGCTCCCTTTATTATGATAATGTATTATACCAAATTGAAGATGGCAAGAAGAAAATTACTTGGATGATGTCTTAACACATTAAACGAAGGCCTGCTCTCATTGAAGCCCATAGCAACACTGTCATTATTTGCTTAATGCTGATGATGTATTCTCAGCCATGCCATACAGAAGAGAAAAGCTAGTCACACGCTGCTGAATATCTTAAAATGTTAGCAGCAATACATTCTTAAATTCCTTGGAGTTGTGGTGTTCTAATTTGATATTTGATGCCTTGTTATAGTGGAGTTTCTTGTCTTTTCCCAGACAGAGATATTCATGTGTTATCTTCTACTGAATCAAATATTTAGTAAGCTTTTCATTATAGGATCCCATTTTCACACTTCTCTTTCAAATGACTGATGTGTAAAGGAGAACTTTTTAACTTGGATGTGGGGGATCCCATTGCCCAGTTCTCCCTCTTGGCTTCCCGTGTTTCTGCAACAGTCCCAGAGAGCAGTATATCTCCCACTGTAGAGGACAGAAGAAAATTTCTGTAGGTTAAACTTTCTTCTAAATTTCAGGTTTCATTTCCAGCTGAATGTTTGCCTTGAAAGGTACACAGTCACTTTTCTTTTTAAAATTAAGTAATAAGAAATTTTCTTCTAGTTACAGTAAAGGGGAACAAATCCAAAAAATTCTTTCAAAGACATTTTATTATTTGTAATTCAAGCTACCCATCTCCTGATGCATTAACCAATGATAGCTTTTATGTTCATAATTTAAAGCAATTCTTGCCAGGAGTACATAAACTATGTTTATCACTGAATGGAACTGGCCTGTAATGTCACTGTAATGAAGCAAGAGAAAGAGAAACTGAAAGAGCACTTTCCGGAGCCAAACCTTCATTCATTACTGTTGAAAAATTATGAAGGCTGCTCCAAAAGTAATGTCTCCCATTTTATTCTGTTGGCCCATGACATCAGAGGTGGATGGTGATGGTATGGCAGTAGAGGTTGAACCTTCCCACCAATATTCAATTCCATTTTGTTGCCGTGAGACAGATGGCAGCAGAGGGGCAGTCTGACACAACGTTGTCTGACGTGGAAGTGCTGATGAAGCAAAGGTGTGTCACTGAATTCCTTCGTGCGGAAAAAATTGCACTCTTTGACATTTGTTGATGTGTGCTGGACATTTATGGAGACCAAACAGTGGATGTAAGCACAGTAAAGTGGTGGTGGTGCATTTCAGCAGTGACGGCAGTGACAGTGGGTCACCTCCACTCGTGCAGATTTTTACCAGCACAGCATGCAGGCTCTTGTTCATCACTGGTGAAAACACATAGCTAATAGTGTTGACTATGTTGAAAAATAGTGTTTTGTATCTGAGAAGTTGCTCTGTCAAACAGTATTATTGTGCTCTTTGCATGTGTTGTAGCTTCCATGGAAACAAACATGAGGCATTATTTTCAATGCAACCTACATATATAAGAATTATTATAACATTGAAATGATATATAAGATTTTTGCATTATCTATGTGGTAATCACTATAACAAAAGAAATCTAAATATGGGGTTCTTCAACATGCTGGAATTAAAACAGCAGTATCAGCTAATTTCTTTGTATAGCTCTATTTACACTTGCATATAACATTTAGTTTGTTAACGATAAGCTCTGTTTCTGTGATCTTACATGCTTTTGTGGTTTATAATTTTCGACACCTCACATTGCAGGAGATCAACCTTTACAGTTTTTCCCAAAACATGTTACTTCTGATAGATTCTACCCTGATACAAAATGGGCTTCAAACCCCAAAATAGAAATAGGACTCATGGCCATTTGGGGCTTTCACCTCATTTCTCTTTTACTCACTTTAGTGAGTCTTACAACTCTATTATGCGTGATTGAGTACTTCACTGAAATCCAAGGGGAAATCCATGTAGGCATGAAATCCATGTAAGCACGCCATGCTCTCCTTACACCAGCTCATTCAGGTACAAACAATAATAGAGCTTGAGACTGCAAAGAGATCCATTAAGGGCCTGGGACTAATATCAGAGTGGATAGAAATCTGGCTTATCTGCTACTGGTATCTGAACTGGCTGGTCTGAAGCTAACTCCGGTTTGTGCTCATGAACTACACTGAATTGCTGAAGGCTCTGATGTGTCATGACTCAAGGGGTCTCCAAGCTGGAGTGAAAATGATGTTACATGTGTGTTGGACCATTGGAGTGGAAGTTTCTTTCCTGATTGTTCTTCAGGGCCTTCCTGGCTTCCTGGTCTCCCCTGGAGTCTTTCAACATTAATGGCTCTACTTCATGGAGACTTGCAGATGGCATTTGTGAAGACATGGTTGGGCATGTGTAGGAACTGACTCTACCTCACACAGCAATGCAGGTTTGACCTGGATCATGCTTTGGGAAAGGTCTTGTCAGTATAGGGTTTGTGCTGGTTCCGCATTTTTATGCCAATTGGAAAGAAAGAGGAAAAGCCTGACCTGGCATGAAACTAGAGAGATGCAGACAGATAATACTTGATCTGGCAAGCAACCTGGCAATATAAAGTTAGCTTATTAATATTTTAAAACAAACTTAAATCAGCGAAGTGAGTATATACCATGTCAGTGCCTTTCATCTCATGACTGGCATGTTTTTGATTCTGCAGCAGAACAGGTACGTCATTACTGTAGATACAAAGAGCAGCAAGACCCGTATGTATATGGTTAAGACGTCAGTCAGAGGCCATAAGTTTTACGTAACTGATTTTCCCAATTTTGTCATTAATGTCTTTCTAGCAGGCAGATTTCTAGGGTGTCTTTCCAGAGAGTTTGATGAACACACACAGGAAATGCTGAGCTCAGTATGATTGCTTTGTCCTTCTGGTTTTACTGAATCAAAATTTCTATTGTTTTCTCCTTCCTTAATGTAATACAATAAGTGAACATTATTTTAGAAGTCCTAATCTCCTCTAAAATGCAATTTACTTCCTGCAAGGACAAAACTTGTTACTGGAACTGTTGTCTTGCTTGAAATGAAACACACAAAATTTTTTGTTCACTGTGTTTATCCTCAAACATTTTTAATCACCAAGCCAAATTTTAATGCTGATAATTAATACAGAATATTTGCACATACATAAGAAGACACAGATATCTGCATCCTTTCAAATGATTTAATCATAATGTACCTGTTGACTTTGTCATCTGTTTATTTGTTTTTCAAAGATTTAAAGTCTATTCCAAAATGCAAAGCTTTGCCAGAAGTTACTGTGACTTTCACAACAGGAGTCTGTAGTTGTGTTCAGCAACTTTTGTATCATCTCCTTGATATCATAGTCTGTTTCTGTGAACCTCAATACAATACATCTCCCACATCCTTTTGCTGACAACACTGGGTGAAGATGTTTCTATTTCAAAGCATCTTGTAAGGCAGGTGCTAGGAACCTGATCAGATTTTTCACGTAACTAATATTTAAAATCACTTGCAAGGAAAGGGAGCTCTAAGAGAGGCAAAGTATGTCCATTTATAAAATAAGCAAGAAAAGGGAGTATATAAATTAGCTATTTTTTTTTCTAATCTTTGTGCATAGCTGTTTTAAATGAAACATATAAAGTTATTTGGTTATCTTATTTTTCCATGTGTATGCTCCTCGTTAAAGAGCTGGAGGAGAGTGGGGTGTGAATACAGAAGTGTTTATCTTCCAACAGTTCAAATCTATCTGAGTTTGCTGACAACATGCAACATCAACTTGTTCTAAAAGTGGTCTGCTTTTTACATATTGTGTACTGTATATACAAATCCATTAGACTTTGGTTGGATTCTGGAAGGAACGCAGAAGTGAGTTTTCTCTTCAGATTTCAGTCATTCTTGTCACGTTCTTACCCAGATACATTATATCCATATAAGCTTAGAAAAAATAGGTCTGAAAGAGACCTCGATTTATATGATACCTGTCTAGTCATTGCCCCAAGACAGCCTCTGTTACACCTAAGTCACTCCAGAACAGAAGTTTTATGTAAGCTATGGTGAAGACCTCCAATGATGAAGACTTTAAGTCTCTCCAGACTATCTAAAAAGGAATTCTACTGAATTTCAAAATAACCAGTTGTTGTGAAATTGGCTTTTGTCTGAAATATCCGAAGTGTTTTGATGTGAAAGAACACCTAGCTGTTATGGCTTTGAGGAACCTCCTTCTCTCCTTTGCTCTTGCATTATGTACATGCAAGGCTGTGAGGCATTTACATTCCCAGTGGTGAAAGCATTCTCATTCTCCCCCACTTTTACAAATACAGTCTGTCTTATTGCTACCACAACCAGAACAACACCTCTCTTCCTCTGTCTAATGATCTTCCCTTAGGATCCATCACAAATAGCTTAGGGGAGAAAATAAAATTGCATCCCATAATACCATGTCAGGCTACCAGGCATTGCTTTCTACATGAAAAACAGAATTAATCATAAGAAAAGGAGGGTCCAACAAATATTTACTCATTTTTTAATGCACTTTTATAAAAACTTTGAAGGCTGGAGACAACTATGTTCCTTATTCAGCTACACAGTTTTGTACATCATGAACTGTGACCATAAAGGTGCATGTATATCACCAACGAACAGCTTCAGATCTTTCCAAACTTCTGTGGACACACCTGCCTCCTGGCCAGCTTAGCTACTGTGTCTCTTTCAATGCAATATGAAAAAAATAAAGACACCTAAGATGGTTCCTCAGCAATGAGACCAAATGGTACGGAACAGCCTGTGATCATACTATTAACTATATAAATTTTCAAAGCAGAAATGCGTGCAATACATCTGGGAATGATCACTGAACAGTATTTGCCTCTGACCTCATGGGCCAACACAGTAAAACAGGAGAGATTACATTTGAAGCAGCCCTCATGTGCATGTGTGTGCGTATAGAACATATATGTATATTTGTACACTGAGACCATGTTTTCTTTCCCATTACCAGATCTGAGAGGTGAAAAAATTAATTTAGAAATCCTTGTGGTTTATCTCAGTTGAAATAAACTCTCCAGGCTGACATACAAATGACAGTATTTGTGATTCACATCAGTGCTGTAGGTTGAGAAATCCAGCAGCCCCAACTCTTTTAATCTAAGGATAAGCTTTCCCCAAATTCTTGTTCTGTTAAGATGTGTATTTGTGGCTGGAGATTCTTTAGTATCCCAATTTATTAGGGAAGTGAGATAATTCAACCTTAACATTTTTCTCTTGGGGGTCCTCTGTAGCTCACTAGAACACCACTCAGCCCCAGTAATGAAGTGCACATCTGAGTGTTTTTCCCTCTCTGAAGCACAGTGCTCTTGGAGCTGGACATGTAGCAACTATCGATACACGTGCATATTGTTTATTTTCAGTGTTCCTATGAGAGCTGACTGTAAAATCAATTCTTTTCAAGTCAAGCTCTGACTGAGTTGAAGCAGAAAGCAGATAATGACCAGCTAGACTGGCCCTTTCCCATGCCTCATCTCATACAGCCATTTTAATCAAGTTATACTGGGGAGGAGGAATCCACATTTTGTTCACACAAAAAATCTTAAGTACCAAAGCTTAAGGTCAAGAAGCCCCATGTGTCCATAATGCCATCAGCAATTTATTACTGATTTTTTGTGTTTGAGATTTCTACGCTACAGAATAAAAAGAAAAAGGAAGAAGATAGATAGTATTTAAATTATTAAACCCTTTGCTGAGGTTTTCAAAGGAATGCACTCTGAGGCAGGAGAAACTGGAGAGCTGTATTCACTTTAAATATTTCTAGATTCCAATTAGAAAAGCTGTGAGCTTTTTGTTTCTTATCTGCCTGCAGACATGGCAGAGTTTGGGAGGTTTTTCAAAAATCCCTATAATTCTCATTAAAGTCTTCTGCATTTATTCCTAAGGCAATGCCTATGTAATGTAATTGCTTGCAGTTATCATTGGTAATGGGAAATGGTAAGAAAGCAATCAACTGTTCACTAAGACCAGTAGGCTGTCTGGTAGAGAGAGACTGCATAAAACCATCAGTGAAGGCTAAACCGGGAAACAAGTGCTCCAGTAAGGCTCTGAGATCCAGTTCTCCTGTGGTGTGCAGCCATGTTCTTGGAGTAGGATTGACTCTATTTCTCAGGGTGAGAAGTGCTTGTATAACCTGATGAGACTCCACTTACAGCTGAGGGCTTTGAGTATTATAAAAATGGTGTTTGTTATTAATCATTAGGCATTATTACCGTTGTTGTTTTACTGTATTACTATACATTACCAGATACTATACGATATTATGATTATGAAGTATCATTATAACATAAGTAGCAAAAATAATTAGTAACAATATGAACAAAATTTATGTTAATGTCGCCATTAATATCGATAATATGTTCCAAGTGTGAAATAACAGTCAGATTGTCATCGATAATAAAATGCTTTAGATGACAGATTTTCATCCTCTGAGTGGTAGATCAAGGTCACAAGATCTCTAATGTGGACAAGTTTCTACCCACTTCTTGAAAAATGCAATTTTGAGTGTACAAAGCTCAAATTAAAATAGCCTGATGTGGTTCATTATAGTGGAAAATATGCAGATGTCAGTCCTACATTTAGGAAAGATGTGAGTCTGTGTGATCAGTAATAGAACTTTTTTGTTTACGACAATTTTTCAGAGTCACAATATTTTAAACAAATCTGTTATTTAAGGTTACTCTTGGAGCTTAAGTGTAGAATTTTTTTACATTTTTGATGAAATAACATATGCAAGGAAATTTTGTGTTTGATTATATCCCTATTCCATGATTTTCTCACAGAAACTACATTGATTTGTAGTCCAAAAAACATTTCTTAACAAAACAATTATTTCAAAATTATGCATGCTGATATATTTTTTTGTTTCCAAACATATATGCACCTCATGCACTTTTGTCTGAAGATATCACACAGTTTAGTTCAAAGAATCAAGCTAGCAAAGTCTTCAGAAGTTGATATTCAGAATTCGGGGAGGACAGGATAGTCTAGGTACAAAAAGTTCTGTAATGTTGAAGTATGTCCATACACAACCCTTTTGTACCACAATGGATTGCTATCATTTGTGACTTATTGGCCTGGGTGGGCTGTTCTCAGGCCTGGCAGCCTGCAGCTTTGCTTTAAAAAATAAATGTGTCCTGCAGAGAGCACAAATTCCTGGCAAGACTTTTGGGACAGAATAAATCTTCTACAAGCATTTTCATTCATGACATAACAAGTGCTAAAAGTGCTTAATCATTTAGACTGCTACACTTTTGTACATGGGAGAAATGCAGGGTGACCCACAAAGTATGTGTTCATCCTGGTAAAAATTATGGCATTGATCTTGCTTCATTAAAGTGAGTGGTGGTTCTGCTGTTGATTTTTCAAGGAACA
This sequence comes from Penelope pileata, assembly GCA_013396635.1. NCBI lineage: Eukaryota > Metazoa > Chordata > Aves > Galliformes > Cracidae > Penelope > Penelope pileata. The sequence goes on along the minus strand of WBMW01002151.1, from coordinate 43,942 downwards.
GTTTCAGGCAGTCAACAATCAGAAGAGAAACAAACATTTGTGCCACTGAGATTTTAATGTTTTGATTTTCTATTGAAGGTGTATTTTCTGTCAGGTCTTACTTAAGGAAAATGCTTAAACATTTAACCAGCTATGTGTTTGGGCCCCAGTGATTGTTAATGGGATTCAATCATATCGTTAAACAGTTTGGGAATTATAGTCTACAGTAGGAATTATAAATGCAAATATGAGTTGAACAAGTAAAATGAATAAATAGCTCTGCCTGTACCAGGTACTTATAAATAACTTTCTAATCCACATCTATGTCTTCCCAGCATTATCAACACATGGTTTAGCTAAGTATTGTTTGTTTTCTATCGCATCAAAAATTTCAAAATTAACTTTGCTGAGGCAAGAATTTTAAGAAAGAATGCTTCTCATAAAATATAGCTCTTCTTCACAGTTGGATCAGCATCTGATACACAGAGATACTACGTGTTTTTGCTCTGCAGAAAATGTCTAATGCAAGAAAAGAGCCTGTTATTTTGTTGCATGATGTCATTGCCCATTTATTAAAATGTGAGTCCTTTAGGGTATTGAATTTAATATATTCTTTAGTAAATAATGGGAATGGAAGAAGTAGAGGGCTTACAGTTCTGAAAGTGAGTATATGCTTCAAAGTCATATTTACCAGTCAAACTACCAGTTTTTAATCTATTAATGATGAGTATATCAGCATAATTATTGCTGTTTATTTCAGTTTTAATGAAGAAACAAACATAATAGAACATGAGAAGAAAGAAGGTTGGCAGCTGTATTAACAAATAGGCTTATAGAGAAATAGATGTAATTTTATTTTCAACAGGGAGTTAGAAGAACAAAAATAAGCTAAAATTAGAAAATATATACTCAGGTTCACAATATTTTTAAGCAATGTTCAGATATTTTAAAATATATTTCACCTGTCTGAGCCCATTAACTACAGCATAATTTCATTTGTATTTTTATGGCACTCTCAATATTTATTAAATGCATTATTTAAAAGTAGAACATCCTCTGTAGCACAGTAGTCAGTTGAACACTAATGAAAGAAAGGCAAGAGCGGTTCTTGTTTCATAGAATCAGAGAATCCTTAGAGTTGGAAGGAACCTTTAAAGGCCATCCAGTCCAATTGCTCTGCAACGTACAGGAACACCTACAGCTAGATCAGGTTGCTCAGAGCCTAGTCCAGCCTGACCTGGAATGTCTCCAGGGATGGGGCTTCCACCACCTCTCTGGGCAGCTTGTTCCAGTGCTTCACCACCTTTACTGTGAAAAACTTTTTCCTTAAATCCAACCTAAATCTCCTCTCTTTTAGCTTGAAAACATTCCCCCTTGTCCTATCACCACAGATGCTGCTGAAGAGTCTGTTCCCCTCTTTCTTGTAGCTCCCCTTTACATACTGAAAGGCCGTTATCAGGTCACCTTGGAGCTTTATCTTCTCCAGGCTGAACAGCCCCAGCTCTCTCAGCCGTTCCTTGTAAGGGAGGTGTTTTGTCCCTTGAATCATTTTTGTGGCCCTCCTCTGGACACACTCCAACGGCTCCACATCTCTCCTGTGCTGAGGACTCCACATTTGGACACCGTACTCCAGGTGAGGTCTCCCCAGCACCTGGACGCCTACCTGTGCAACCAGCTCTAGGGAATCTGCTTTGGCTGATGTATATATTGCACATATTGATGTGTATATTTATAAATATTTCATTTATAAACACTTGAAGGCATTTACAGCCACTTGTAATCAAAAACTTTCCAATGTATGAAAAAGAAACACATGGGAATGTGTATCATCCCATGACAAATATACTAACACGTTGCATTACACATTTCTGCTGAAACTGATACTAAAAAATGTTTGTTAATATTTGTAAAAGCTGTAGTTCTTTTATTTTCATTGCCAAAATTATGTCACAGTTGCGACCAGCAAAACATTACCACTACATATTTCACTAGGCAGCAACACATAACTCAAGCATAAGAAAATGATAGTCTCTCCCCACCTTTCAGCAAAGAGAGAACAATTCAACACTGTGGTAATGCTTCATGCCATAAAAACATCACTACAGTAGTAAAACATACTATACTGTGTTTTTATGATCTTTTTTGTCTGCTTTTCTCTGTTCTAGTCATGCTATCAATCCAAAATCAGGAGTTAATTATATTGTGAATTACTGTTGAAGGCATGCAACCAAGAAAAGTTTCAGAACCATAACCTACTAGGGCATGGATGTATTCCTACCCCTTAAGAGGGAAAAAAAAAAGAATTCCTCATCACAGCATTAATTTTTCAGTATACCTGTATGTGGCAAACATCACCTCTTTACAGAATCGCACTATCATAGAATGACTGAGGCTGGCAGAGACCCTCTGGAGCCATTTGGTCCAACCCTACTTGAGCAGGATCACCCAGAGCAGAGTGCCCAGATCCACATTCTCTCTGAGCAGCCTGTGCCAGGACTCAGCCACCCTCACAGTAAAGGTGTGAGTCTTCATATTCAAATAAATCTTTTGCAACAGAGGAATCCACTGCATGATTTCTTCTTCATTTAAATGAATGCCAGAACCACATCTACTGAGTGTTTTTTGCAAAGGAAAACAGAGCAAGAGGGCAGGCAGTGAGCAGTCTCTCTTGCAGCAGCTCTCCTTGATAAATAATTAAGCATGCCCTGCGATAAGAAAAGAAAACTTCAGTTGTTTTTTTGTTCTGTTTTGCTTTTTCTTCTCCAGATTACTAGTCCTGCCATCAGGCTATGAAATTACCCCTTTATTTCATTGAGTGTCAACTATGCTTTTAGAGACTGTGAAGGAACTGAACTTTGGTTCCCAAGACACCTGCTGTGGATGTGTCCTCCTCCTCACTGTCCACCTTCAGCCAAAATCTCTGTGGGCCTAGAAGAAAATGAGGTTGCATTAGCAGGGAAATAGTTCACTCCAGAGGAAACAGGAAGAATAGGTGGGCATAGAGACAGCATGGATGACCAGGAAACTAGCAGTTACATGGCAAAACAGTCAGAAAACTGGAGTGTCAGAGTAGAGTGTTTTAGTGGATTTTTGTACAAGGTAATAGGTTCAACAAATGAGAATGTGAGGAGTTCCTCATATTCACCTAGAGTTTTGTTTCAATCAGTCACCTAAGAGTTAGGGGCAAGTCTTTTACAAAAAACAGGACAAGCAGCAAAAAAACCCTCACGTCTAGAAGGTCAGTCACTAGATTAATAGATACTGTGGGATAACATTTCAATTTTCTCTGCAACTCACAGGCCTTGTGCACTTAACTCTTGAGATGCTTTGTAAGTGATGTGCCCCTTTCATACAATGGTACTGACCTGCTCAGGTATAATTATTTTTTAAACAGAAAGACAGATTTCATAATATTCAGTGATGCAAAAGAACCATGTGGACTTTGCCCAAAGCAATATCTTTGACCTAGATTTGCTGCCTTTGGTTTTTAGACAAATTATAATTTAATATTCATTAGCTCTTGCAATCTGAGTTGCTAGCTGGGGACAGTATCACCTATAAATAACTTCAAATAAATAAGCACAAACAGAAAGGAGCAGCCATGGTCGAAATAGAAATGGGGTGTGTTTGAACTGTGGAAATAAATAAAACAACGTATCTACCTAGCAGCTCTACTGCAGAAATTTAATAGCTTGCAGTGACTGATGCCATGACAGACCTGAGCTGACAATTTTCTGTCTGCGAGATATTAGTCTGTCTTAAATTATTCCAGAATAATAAGCACATTAATATTGTGTTGCTCATTTATCTATGTCTACAGGTTAACAGAAAAAGGAAAGAAAGAAGAAAATTATTGAAAGATGAAGCCAAACTGCTCACCCAAGCCGTTCCATTTAGCTGGGAGAATACCATCTTCTGTCCCTTTCTACTTTGGAAAAGAATTCTTATAATCATTAATTTAAAAGGCACCCTCCTTTTTATTTTATTGGCACCATACCTTCCACAGCTTTGAGGTCAAAGAGGCAAACAGCTGTGGCAAATGAATCCAAGCAACCAGCCTGGTAGCTCATCATGGGGAAGAAATAGATTGTGGCAAGGCATCTGTAAAATTTCCCTAAGGCCATCATGATACAGTAGCTTAAAAATGACATATAGCTTTGCAGCTTCAAAGTGATCATTTAGATGAGGTTAACAGAAAGATTGTTCTTTGTAACAAAGAGAACAACAAACAGCAACCAAGAAACATCAATGTTTCAGCAGAAACACTTACTTAAATAGCATTTGATCACCCCCCACAGAGAGGAGAGAAAGCCTTTTAGCACTCATAAAAGTGAGAGATGAACAGCACCGTCCAGTGCCAAGTGTTTGGGAGATGGAGGTAATGTGTGAAACACTCCTCACCGGCGTGCCCAGCACTCCCAATTCCCAACCTGTGCTGTGCCTATTAGTGTGGGCTGCGGGCATAGCTGTTCCATTGCCCTCAGGAAGATGATGGTTTTGTGATGCAAATGATAAATGACTGGAAACCACTGCACTGATTTTGCTCCAGTCCACCTGCACCGTAAATTCCTCCTCCGAGACCTAGGAAATTCTTGATGGAAAATGTATTCATTTTTACTGCAGCTGCTCATGGGGAGCTGTCACAGGGTGCCTGCTTATCTGCAGAGACCTTCTGAGCAGGGCAGGATGGCATAAGGAGATCAGAAAGACAAAGACAAGACAAAGAGGAGAGTGGCTGTTTCCACCAATGCCCTAACACACCTGTGATACTGTAAATGCAGAATTACTCATCTTGTTCAGTCAGAAGTGTTCCCTTTCTTTCACCCAAAATAAATCTCCATGGACCGTGTGTTGGACTTGGTACTAAGCAGAGAACTGCAATGATGACATTGACTAAATGTACTCATGCAATGTGTTGTTTTGCCCTTGCTATGGTTTAGCATTTTCACACCACAATAACATAATAGTTCAGTTTTTGCCAGAAGTGCTACAGTGCCTCTGCTCACAGTGCTGCCATCAGCAGGAGCTTCATGCCTGTGCTGTGCTGTGCTGTGGCTGCAGCTGTGCAGTGCGGCGCCCAGCACTGCCAGGCTGCCTCAATGGGGCTTTGTCACACATTGCCTGTGGAGCTGGCCTCAAGGTAGAGGCGTGGCTGCAACCACATAGGTACTCTGCAAAGGGGTTTTGGTGCTGATCCTTCAGAACCTGAAGGTTACATCAGAACAGTCCTCACAGCACACACCCATACAGCTGGGATTGGCCTTTGATTCTAAGCCCCTTGTACTGAAACACATTATCAGGGTAAATGACAGCTGAAACTTAGTAAACTTTGCTTTTAAGAGAGGATCTTTAACAGACTACAGATTATGTAATGTTCTAAACAGAGTAAATGTCTCTGATGAATTTACATTACCTTGTTTATTGACAGCTAGAGGTTTTTCGCTACTTTCCAGATGTTGCCCTTCAGCAAACAGTCTCCAACAGCAGACTGAAAAGTTACTGTGGAATTCCATATTAAAAATTGGCAGTGGAAGTAGAAAACAATTTTACATAGACAATGGGTGTAAAAAATCAGGGATTTATTTAGCTGATAGCTTTGTAGTTAGAAGGAATGTTTCGGCTAAATGACAAAGATGTGCTGTCCTGAGATCCTATAGGAGTCATGTGCTAAACTCCAGTATGTACTAGGCTCTTTAAAATGCATCTGTAAGAAGATTTGCTATGTGTGGGGGGGAGGACACACCAGAAGAGTTTCAGCTAAAGAAGAAATTACTGGCAATTATCTCACATTGTCATCAAAACCCATATGTAAATGTCCAGTAATGAGCTTATGGATAATCAGGTTAAAAAATGATTCATCTTCATAAATTGATTGTGTAAGAGATACAATTTTGTGTTCAGTTACTCCAGTTTAACCTAAGATCACTCAATTCAAATAACCTGATCTACTCCAACAAGCGGTATCAAAAGTTATGAAAAATTTGTTGGGACTTTAGGTTTGCTATTTTCTTAAGGAGGATAATTACCCCTGGCAGCAAATGAAAGCGTAGGAGTCTCCATCTTGACCGTGTAGGTAGATCTGCTTCTGGTATCCATAACTGAATCGAGACTTCAGTGCTGGAGTAATTGGGGAAAATTGTATGGGCTCATTATGTAAGAGTTACCCTACTTTGTTGCTCCTCTGTCTCTGCATCTTCATATCTCTGAATATTTGGCTGCAATATTAAGGAAGAGACATTCCTGTTTCCTGTATAATCTACATTAAATTAGTTAGCATATATATTGTATCATATATAAAGTGTCCAAGTCTTGCCTTGAATTCATCTTACTTCTTAATTTGAATAAAAAATCTTTATTTGGAGGCAAACATAAATTGTACCTCATAACATCCTTCCTGAGCTAGTGATTGTTAGGAATGCTTCAAGATGGAATTAATTTTGCCCATAAAGAATCTCACCTTTTAATACTTCTAGGTTGACACCGTTATTTGTCTTAGCTGCCAGAGTCAACAGAGTAGTTTCTCTCCTCCAGCGGGGCCCAAAGCTTGACAGCCTGCCACTGGCTCAGGGTAGAACAGGTCAGTTGTGTTCTGATGAATCAGATCTTGATGTTCCAAATGCTATTTTGCTGAACACAGAATATTTCATTTAAAATATCTCTGATTTTGATTTTCACTGTGTTCAAGATTAGTTCCAAGGGATTCCCATCTGTGCTTTTGACAGGTCCATCCCAAAACAGACTTTTGCCGCTGGCTACTAGAAGGGAGCAAAGAAGCTCACAGTAAATCTCATTTTACCAGTCTCCAGGTTCTGATAGCTTTTGGTTGACTGGCAGGTTGCTTTGTTTTTTGGCTTTTATATTGAGTTTTTTTCAATTAAGACCCAAACCACACATGCACAAAGAAATCTAGTGAGCTGGAAGGGCTTATTGGCTTCTTCAAATCATGTTTTACTCCCTGAACTCAGGCTCTGATAAAACCAGGGTCACTGTGGGGTGTACAGATGATAGCATGGACAATAAAAATTCTGCAGGTGAGAAGAGTAACAGAGATGGAGAAGAAAATGAAAGAAGAGGAAAAAGAAAATAAACAGTAAGGAAGAAAAAGTCTTTTATGAAATCTTAACCAGTAGTGTTATGATTTGACTTAATCAAGCATTATTCTATAATTAGGGAGTGCTGCATCGGAAGTAGAAAGAGGTAGATTTGGGTTATGTTTTCTCTTGGCTGACTACCTTCTGGCAGATTCGGTGTAAAGCCACAATTTTGCATTCCTTTATACAATTTGTAGTGTTCAAATCCGTGCAGTTGCTTCTGAGTGTACCTGCAAACACGGACATACTTGCAAATTTTGATGTATGCAGCCACAGTACCCCAGGAGGAGGAAGGTATCCAAAGCAAAGTCCTCGAAACTCAAGGAGTTAAAGATGATTTTTTTCACCCCTCTATTTACCAAAAAAAAAGGTTAAAAAAAAAAAAAAAAAAAAAGAGTCAAGCCCTGTAAGCAGTGGAACCTTCAGGATCTCAGCACACAGTACTGCCTTGTGCCTGGATGAGGACAGCCTGAAACAGGCTCTGAGAAGGCACAAACTGCCCCTATTCATCTGCAACCCAGCTCTGCTAAAGTAAATGCTAACATTGTTAACCATTTCATCACCAAGTGAGACAGCAGGAAAATCAAGCTAACCTGTGTGCTCTCCATGCTTTGTTAGGATGGATTTACCACTTGAACAGGTCTGTGTGTTTGGGCAAAAATGTCCAGTATTCTCTCTGGGATTTCTGGGCTCCATTACCAGGGTCAGTGATTCCATATCTGGCAGCAATATAGAGGTCTATATTAGAGTCACAGATTCATTGCCGAATCTGCTTTAACCCTGGGAAGCTGAGAAACAGTTACAACCAGAGAATTCCATCCCAGAAGGCAGAAGTCAAACTAATCTCCACCTGAGCCTCTCTTTCTTCTACCTCCTACCTCATTTTTTTCCTTTTCTATTGTCAAGAGCTGATGGTAAGCCTTTCTCCGTATGAAAGAATGCTTTAAGGAGGAATGAATAGTTGAAGAGATTGGGTATCACTTAAATTTTTTAAAAGCGGTTCTGTGCAGGCATTCTCTAACAGGCCCCACCATTTGACAGAGTTGGACAAATTGTAACCAACTACCAGGAGGCTGGATGCAGAGGCACTGCCAGCATCATTACTTGGTGACATTGCCTAGAAGAGATCCTTGTCCTTTTAACTCACAGATGCAGTTTCAAACAGTACCATCCATATGTAGGCCTATCTTATATCATAGACAGGTCAACAACTAACATCGTAACCCTCAGTTTAATCATGCAATTCTTAATCTAAGATCATGACTGCTATCTTTAAAATGAGAAATGTTTTACTTGTGGGTCATGAAGGCATCTAATTGTCTGCAAGAGGATCCTTTACAGACTAAAATAGAAAATCAGTAAAGAATCACAATATGAAATAAAGATAGCATTACCTCATGTAGGAACATCCTGTGTTTCGGTAAAGGGACACTGCAGTTTTACGTTGGCTGAGTCCCACAATTTACAGGTAGGTAAGCAAGCGTTAAGCCAGAAATTCATGCTGTATTGCTCATACTCCATGCACAGATCTCATGCAATTTACAAGATTTCTTTCTGTTCCGCTTGCTTAGAGAAGGAAAGAGTGAAGCTTCCTTATTTGTAAATACTTTCCACAGGGAAAAGAACTGTTCACCTTCAAGTTTCCTAGCGGATAAATTGTGCAAAATGAATGAGACTTACTTAGAAGTTCAGTTTTAAAAAACTGATCATCAGGAAAACAAAAGAGGATTTTATTTTGCTCAGGGGAGAGTTAGTAAATGGAATAAGACACTGAAAGGACTGATAAGAACAGTCAGCAGAAATTGTTTCAAAATAGAGAAAGGAAGGAGTTCAGAAGAAAAAATGTATAACAGCTAGCTACAGTTACAGATGGCTATCTTCTTTCTTGCATTTTTGTGTCCCCTGTATAGCATTTAGAACTCCAAATATATATTTCCTCTAGCATGCATATGTATTAAATCAAATTGGAAGCACATCTTAGGAAAGAATTAAAACCTCCAGTATAATAGTTAACAGGCTAAAATCTATTTCTTCACATAAATAGTTGCATTGTCTTCAGTAAGGATTATCACATGCATATCCAGCTGCTATTAGATCATTTTATTTCAGGCTATACATATTCTGGAGTTCCACACAGTTGTTACGAAATTTAACCATAAACTGCTGAACTATATACACATCTTCCATTTCTTTAAAGAGTTTGGGCTGGGAAGCTTGCTTTACATCACAGCCTTCAAAGTTTGTTTAAATTTAATCTCCTCAACATCAAGTTAGTCATGACCATGTTTCTAATGGAAGAGTTTTTCTTTCCTTCTCAGAGAACAATGGACTAAATTCACTGTGGATACAAAGGAAGATGCTTGATATAAGCCATGGAGGGAATTTCCCTAACTAGACAGAAGAATAAGTGCTCATGGGTTTCTTTCATTTCCCTTCAGGAAAGTTAATTAATTAATTAAATAAATAAATAACAAGAAGAAGTAGTAAAAACAAGAGAGAAGTTAATTTTTTAATCTCAAAATTAAAGATGAAGAATAAGAAGATGGGAAGCAAAACAAAAGCCTTCCCTTTAGCTATAACTGGTCTACTCCCTTAATTATTGCTACCACTAGCACTTTTGTTAAACACTCTAAATTGAGAGTTCTGTAAATGACAAGGCAGATTTCTGTAATAATGCCTTCTACTTTTCAATAACAAGAATTCGTGAAGCCAAATTGAAGCTAGAGCGCACATGGGCAGAAATCTTCGATCTCAGCCTTGAAAGAAGCTGAGATAACTCCAGCCTAAACGCTATGTGTACTGGCACTCTGCACAACACAGTGCAGGGAATGTGTCACAAGCAGGAGACAACAGCAGTGGCTCTCAGCACTGTCACGGACAGTCATGACACGGTCATGTTGAAAAGGCCAGGGAATCTTTGTTCCCACTTCTGCTGCATGACAGCCAAGTGCCGATACTACCAAAATCTTTCACAGGGTAAGTAAATTACCTGGATTTCAGGGGTTAAATACAGGACACAGGTGTAGTTCTCCACCTGGTATTGTTGATGAACTAGTAGCCCTCAACACAGGTCAGTTTTTCCGTAGCAGAGATGCCTGTGTGTCTTGGAGCATCTCAGTCCATGTCTTTTTCACTGTTTCATATTCACTATAAAATACACTGGGCTTTTGAAAATTTGACATTTAACACCTGCTAAACATGGGTGTTAAATGATTCCATCAAAACAGTAGTGAAAAACTAAAGTTCCTGAAGCATGAGAAAGTGCATGTAGGAGACAGTTTTAATTCACATCATCTGCTCATTGACTACGGCTGAGCTTTGCAGGGAAAGAAAAGGGTTGGAAAGAAGGAGGGGAAAAAAAAAAAAAAGGAGGAAAGAAAGAAGTATTATCACAGAAAATGCCTGCTAAAACGTTCTTTCTAATCACATTTCTCAAAGCTATTAAGAAAATGGGCATTATTCGTTACTTCCTGTGTTTCCAGCCTGCAAAAGAGGCATATTCTCAAGGCGAAGACTTAAGAAGCTAGGACATGGAAGATCTACTGTAAGGTCCCAGTTTCCTTTTGTAATACGGGCAAATCATCAGGTCTGGGTGAGCCAGCTTCCTACAGGCAGCTGGCCTCAGAGGTTAATCCTCCAGGATAAAGGTAACACGCAATCTCATCTGTATTTGCTATAGTCTCCTCGAGGCAGAGGGACTGCAACCTAAAGCCTCAAAGGTATGTATGCAGGCATCTCACAGAGGTTAGGCCTTTCTGATGAATGTGGAACCACCAAATTCAGGTCTCTGCTATAAATCAAGCAGAACCAAAATCTGCATCCAGATCTTCCACCCTATTATAAATAACAGAACGTATTTTTTGAGTAACGTTTAATGAGTTTAGGGAAGTTCCTCAGTTTCAATAGCAATTCATAGAATCATAGAGTCTAGTTTGCCTCTGAGATCTATAAGATCAGTATGATGGTTGTACTATGTAGCCTAATACCATGAAGTTTCTTATGAAAATAATATGTAGGACAACATGCTTGGAAACCTCTACATTGTCCTTTGGAGCCATTCTCGGAGCTGCTGGAACAACAGCGGAAGCTTAAATGTGGGCCTCAGTGGCAGAACAGGAGCTGGAGAAGTCACATTTAAAGGCAAGAACTATTTCAGGATGTTTATCTTGTTCAGGAATTCATCTTGGAAGGAGTAAAATAAGAGACTTCTTCTAACTGAACAACATTTTTCAGTAATTTACCACCTGTATGTTGGTCTCCACAAATATCACTTTTTTGATACACATCATGAAACCTAATCTCATTGGCGATACGAGAGCTCATAATAGGGCTGTGTATTTTTTATTTTTTTATGGGACCAGGGCTGGAGTGACAGGTGTTAATCTGTCAATATCTGGGAAGTCTTTTCTATCTCACAATCTGATTTTCCATTCCATCACGCTTCTTCTACGCTTATCACCATCCCCCCACATTTCTCCACTTAACATAAAATAATTAAATTCTTGCTGTAAACATTTCTGAACCTTCATCCATCAGTCCATTAAATGCCTTCATGTTAATAGACAAATGCCTTACAGAACTAGATTCAAAACAGACAGAAATAGCTCCTAAGAATATTAAAAAAGTAAGAAAAGCAAATACCAGGAAAATGTAAGTGTTCAGCGCATCAGTGCCTAAAGAAGGAAAAAAAAAAAAAAAAAGTGCAGTATTCCATCTTTAACAAAAGGCCAAGCCTTAACAAAACAGATCATTTATCATGACACTTAAATGCATCAACAAGCCATGCCCATGTCAAAACCACTGTCTCGGGCTGCACCCATGCAGACCTGCTAATGTGAGATTAGTTTAACAGATTTAGGAAACAAATTAGAATAGAACTGGTATGGAGGTCTAAAGAAAAGACAGGGGTGACAAATAGCTTTCAAAAATGGTCTTTCAGCAGCAGAAAAGGCAAGATTACACTGGTTACAAGGAAGCCCCACCAAATACAAGGCCGGAGAATGCTCCTCTATGCTACCAGGAGGATGTGTTCCCAACCACAGTGTTATTGATCACGAGGTTCTACCTTCTCCAGTGACTTTTGAAGCCTTTTTTTTTTTTTTTTCCCTGATTCTTTTCCCCGATAAGATTCACATATTGTGGAAATGTTTCAATGGAGAAACACTGCACCACTGAGGGATACAGAGTGTTTAACTGGGGAGATATTTCACACATAAACTGCAGATAGGAGAGAGGAAGGCACCTCATGCCCAAGGCAGCTGGGGACTTCTGCTCCAATGTAGCCTTGCACCTGAATTAGCAAACCACCATTTAATATTCCAAAGTAATTTCTATGTTTACTTCTTTTAAAAAAAGGGCTTTCCACTCTGCTGTTCCTTTCTCAAATCCTTGTACCACTGTTCATGTTGCAACTGAAAAGTAACAATTGAGCAAGCAATGTGACAGAGAAACAGAGGGATTTTTTATTCCCATTCTTTATAAATGGTACAAATCAAAAGGCAGAGATGGGAATACGTATTTGAGGAGACAGGCACCACAGTGAAGAGATTTTGGTTTTACCTTTTCTCTTTAATACATTTCACAGCTTATTGAATGTAACCAAGCAAGGTGAAGTCGATGAGAAGTTTATAAAGGAACAGTTTCCCTGTCCTTAAAAGTGATTGACATCTTACAAAATGATTTAAAAAACTTAGGTATTGTAGCAAGTCCTGAACAGAATCATATATGTAAATTCAGGCCTTCACTCAAACCAAACTGCTTTTCTTGGAGCCTAATTCAAAAACCAGAAAGTGCATTTATATTCAGATTATGCTGCTTTTCAGTTGAATAAGTTAAAACAGAGATGAAAAAGAGGAAATACTGCTTACCCAAGCAGATACAAAGATTAAACATTAAGTCCAGAATCTATAAAGAAGAGACTCCTTTCCAGAAGTTGCAAGTTCCTTCACATATTTAGAGGCAGGCAATACAAAGTAAGACCACCTCTCTTACTGTTAATTGCAGAGGACAAGTGCCTGTGATCTTACTACTGCAACTACAATTGCAGTTGTATTAGTTAGTTAGTATTAAAACATAAGATAATCATAATGAATTCTTTTCCTTAGCATGTGCCTACACTTCAGTCCGCTGCCCAGCAGGTATCTGAGCCAACTTGTTCACCAAGAACAGTCCATTTACTTTGGCCAGGAAGTGGGGCAAATAAGCTATGCTGGCATGAATAAGCACTTTCCAGTTTCTGAGCCAGCTTGCTTATAACAACTTTGGATTTTACTATACCACACTGTTGCTTGCAGTGTTGACATACCCTCATTCTAGTACGTCTGCAGACAGCAAGATACCATCAGCAAAACACTAGGTGGATCTCAAGAACAGCTTCAGCGCTGTGTGCTGCTACTGAATGGCAGTCTCTGTGTGAGCAACGTGATTTATAATCGGTATACACAGCCCCTACGATTAATATTCATGCTACGTATCCCAGAATAAATAGGAGATGCCAGTCTGATCCAAAGCCCTCTGAAATTGATGGAAATCTTTGCATTGACTGCAGTGGCCTCTGGGTCAAACCCCAAGTGTCCAAGTTCGTTTGC
>WBMW01002151.1:16934-30250 GCA_013396635.1 Penelope pileata | reverse complement strand
TTTTTTTTTTTTTTTCAAAGAAGGAATGCACTCTCCACGTTTTCCAGTCCCTCACATTTATTGTTAGCAAACCTCTGGCAAAAGAATGCCTTCTTTCTGCAATGGGACTCTCACTGAAACCAGCAGAACTTATATACACAGAGACTGAGGACATATTCTCAATGTAAAACCAGTGACAAATTGGAAATAAATTTGATTTTGAAACCACACAAGACAAAATTTAGTAAGAAAACAAATCTTTCTTCTTAAGAAATACAAAACAACTCAGGTTTTCTATACCTGTAAGTCAAGAAGGAAAGTTTCAATGAGGCACATTGGATCTCCATAAAATAGGTTAAAAATCCACTCATGTAAATCTAATGCCGTTATAGCCATCTTCCTTAAACACTCTAATTATAGTCTCCAAGTTTAAGTACACAAATGGCAAATTAAATATGGCCATTTAAATTATTTTATGCAAAGTAAAGATTTTTTACTTATTAAAGGAATTTAGTACTACTTAGAGGCAATCCTTGTTAAATGCAGATTGACAAGGAGGTTAAAGAATAAAACCTCATTTATTTTTATGCTATTTATAATTTTTTCAAAGTCCAAGCCCTCAAACAATAGTGTACAGTAATCGGATTAAAACTACCTTCAAATACTTTCCACCACATCTTTTACATTAAACTTCCTGTAAAACCCACAACGTCTATATAATCATTTTACAGTTATTATCAAAAAAATCATGGAATTAAATAAAAGTGGACTGATGCGGATCCTCCTCCCCAAACAATAAAGTCCTAGCACCATACAAAATATCATGTTAAAACTGAGTACTGGCTCTCCTTCTCTCCCTTTCTTTCATTTTAATAACCAGATGGAAATTATTTTCCAAAGCATGACTGTTAATATGCAGACTGGTTTTCAATAATCTATTCTTTTTCTCATACTTTACTTCCAGAAAGAAAAATATAAAGTTTCAAAAAAAAAAAAAAAGTAGAAAGAAAAAAGATGCAAGAAATAAAGTTCTAAGGTCAATTAACAGTGAGTCCCCACAGAGGCAAAAGTAGACATTTCACGACGGATGGTGCTGAAAGGGGAGAGCTCCAGTTCTGTAGTGTACTCATTGTCGTTGTCATCGCTCGTCACTGTTGAAGATTTCTGGATGCATTCTTCACAGCAGCAGCAGCAACACTCCATAAAGGCCCGGCTGAAAGGTTTACAGAGACAGAAAAGGAGAACTGGGGTAACACAGGATTTAAAGAACAAGAGGAACTGGCTAATGAGATGGAGGAGATCCATAGTCTGCCGAGAGACCCCTGTGGACATGTAGGCAGTCACAATGTTGCAGATGTTTTCAGGAATTATGCAAAATCCATATAAAATGGTCAAAGCCACTACCGTGCAGTTCATCTGACTTTCTAGCTGGATCTGTCGCTTGTTCCCTCTTGTGCAAGCCTTTTCCACCCTCCTGATTTTCCTTGCTGTTACCAGGGAGCAGGTAATAGTGAAAAGAGTAGGCAAACAAAAATAGCAGCCAAAGTACCACCAGAGTCTTGCCCCATCATATGTAAGAGCCAACACATAGATAGTGTCAGGCAGCGTGGTGGAAATCCTTACCACGCAGCGCTCCCCGGGTGGGCTGCCACTGTACTCAGGGTCCTCCTTGGTCAGCTGGCGCAGCACAACCTCCGGCAGCGCCAGCAGCAGGGCCCCCACCCAAATGACGGCCAGCTTGGCAGTCGTCGAGGTGCAGTTCTCGATCATCTCGTAGTACATCTGCACATTGGTGGCAGCACGGAATCGGTCAATGCAGAGGGCACAGAGCGTGAATGTGGTGACTCCAAGAGAGGCCACCTGCAAGACAGAAAAGGAAAGGCCATTTAATAGAGGAACTGCCCGGAAAAAAGGACAGCTGCAAGGCTGCAGTCCATTATTGCTTGGAGTGAGGAAAGCTTTGACTCTTTCAAAATCCACCTGGTTCACTGCCAATAGTATTCTTCTTGGAGATGGAAGGTGAAGGCCTGAACTTGCTCAGGCAGAAGAAGGAATTGTACATTTGGTTTCTTACATTTGAGCTTCTGAAGGAAGTTTATACTCTTTCATGGTTAAAGACAGTTCAATTTGTAATGTGAAGCACCAATCAAGTCTAGCTCCTTGACTGATAAAGGCAAAGTAAAACCCAGTTTTGGGGTATCAGCGCAGAAGAGTATCAGTAGAGCACCATGGTGCCCAGAATCATCAAAAGAAGCATCGAAAGCAGAACTTAGCTTCTAGTGTTTCCTGAGCTACCATCCTGCACACCTCCTGAAAGAGTACACCCTTCTGTTGTCCTGCCTACAAACAGTTATTTCAGCTTCGTATTATGCTGTCCTGGAGGTCCAAGCCGACACTTGCGCAACTCTGAGTGACAAACATTGGGGAACTAGCCAATACACAAGAGCAAACCCCTTCCCCCATTTTTCTGATGAGGGGTTTTCCAAAAGATTAATTCCAACCCCCTATGATGGAACTGAAGTCAAAAGTGGAAAGCCTGGAGAGTATTCCTTCAGCAGAAGTTCAAAGTTATATCCCCATAACATGTTCATTGAGCATGCAGGGGCTCGTAACGTCAACACTTCAAATATCTTCAAAATGTAGGAACGCTGCGGATTAAGCATCCACTGAAGGGAGTAGGTTTGACAACTGCTGTTGTGGACTTGGCCTCTTTAGTGGAATTTTGATGGGATATAGTCATCCCGGGCTCTGAGTTTAAAAAGACTATATTTGAAATCTTTAGACTTCCAAACAACCTTGACTATAACAGTTACACTTTAATAATCTATCTTCAACATTTAATCTAGAAAAATTTCAAAGGAAAATCTAGGCATAATTTCACAGGCAACATCCTATGCAAGAGTACACTGCAGGCCAGGAGAAATGGCAAAAGTTCCATTGTTTATATTATTTAAAGATGAATTGGAAAGACCTCTAAATTATGTACTGTAAGGAACAAGTACAGAGCAATGAGTGTGTTCTCTAGCTTTAATAACCATAATTCTATGCATGAACAGAAATATTGTACTGTCATGAAATATAATTTCCTTTCATTTTATCCTGTTTATAATTAAATTTCCTAAAAACAAATTTGCAAGAAGACTATATACATTTTGGACTAATCCTATTTTGAATAAATTCAACTTCAGTTCAAATTCAAAGCAGAACTCCCATTAACTTCAATCAGAGAAACATTAGGCGCTCTGTTGCATTCTGATTCATTTATTTTCTTGGGTTTGTGTGCTTCTGTTATGCTGGAAATGTGTTGAAGCAAAAGAAAGGAAATTGTTAAAATAATATTCATAATAAATTTAAAGAATGCTTATTTTTATGATGAGTAAGCCACATGTCTGTGCAATTAACTGGGAAATCCAGGGTAATATTAGGCTGTTCACTATAATTTTTGCTTACTCAAATCTGATGTACAATAATGTACTTAAATTTCATAATGGTACATTTCAAAAATACACTCTGATTTCTACCATAATTTTTAATCATTTTTTGTTCATGCATCTCTTGCAGAAAGTTCTGCAAAGATAGATAGCACAATTATGTACAATTATATAAATGCATCAGTAATTTTGGCCTTCAATATTTAATGGCTATATCAGATTTCTAGAATTGAGTATCACTGAGAAATGTTAGGAACTTGGGATTGAACTGCCAGGCATTGCCTTAGTTGCATAATTCTTTGAAGAAGCTTCCTAAAAGATGGAATGAGTAAGATACAATATCTTATGAATTAACTTTCAATGGTAGGTATAATTAACGGCGACAAAGCAGTACCATAAACATTTTTAACAGGCAAATCTATTGATTTAGGGAGTTAAACGGTTGGACAGTGTTAAAAGAAACCTCGGTAAATACCAGCAAAAATTAGCTAGAGAAAAATCACACTTATAGCGAAATCTTTAGTAAGAGTGATAACATTAGCTAATGAAAGATAATTTCCATGCATCACTTCTGAGAGTCAGATTTCCAAATCTGAGACTAGAGATCTTGTTTGCAAAACATTTGAATGTGTGTACAGTCTTCAAATTCTTTGGAGTGACAGCAAAACCTGTAGCCAGAATGTCCAGCTCGAACAACAAAAGGGTCTAGGACTGTGCTCTCAACAGTTATGGGAGACATGAAAATCTTTGAGACTCAGAAATGAACAGAGATTGAAATAAATCTGTAGAACAGAAGAAAATGTGAGATTTCGTACATTAATGCTTTCCTTCTCAGCTCTTGTTTTAATGCAGCAATGTGAGCATCTCCCCCTGCTCCCCAACACACACATTTTTATTGTTTTAGCAATCCATTACAAGCAGGCTGTTATACAGTAGCTAAGACATTGAACTCTGCAGCTGTTAAGGCTGGACTAATGAAAGACGACATGTCTACCATGAACAAACGTAACCTACGGGGCTCCTGTCACTTTAATTGACCAGCAACTTGGAGGCTTAAAACAGCAAAATACAGCAAGAGGAAACAACTAAGAACAGTGGAAGTCAGCTTTGAAAATCCTCCCATGGATTCACTGATCAAACAAGATTTTTAAAAAAAAAAAAAAGCTAGTGCTGCTCTGGAATAGGCTATGTTTTCCCACTTTCTGTAGATTAATGGAGTTAGAGATGACATGGAAAAGCCTGCAAAAACCAGCCAAACAAAAAAGCACTCCCAAGCAGATGAATGGGGGTTCACTCTTGCTGACCTGCTGAAAGTCAACACGTCAATTTAGGGGGGGAGGGGGTGCCTAATTATTTACCCTGCTTCATTTCCTCTACACTGCAGAGTAGAAGTAACAGTCAGCAAAATCAATGGGTGCTGCTCACCACCTACGCAGGCAAGAACTGGGGCATGCATTCTGCATGTTCACACAGTTTCAGTTCATGGGTGTTCCTTCATCCCAGTCATACTAAGAATTAGGGTTAATATGAAAACATTAAAGAAGCCAGAAGTCTCCCTTTTTTATTTGTTGCATTGCTCTGACATAATCACAGAGTGATGGTGAGCAGGACAAATTAAAAGGACAAATTAACAAATGCTGAAGTAGTGTGAAGCTACACAGTTTAATGGTGCTCCTCTGGTAACAGCTGAGTTTCTGCTACACAGTTGCAGACTTAATTCCAACAACCTATCAGGAAATGAAGCAAGGCAAGGGTGAGGAGTAAGGCTCAGTAGTTTTGGATGATCACTTAACTGTCTGATTTATTTCCATATGGTCCCTATAAAAATTCTCCCTCAGCCTCTAGACAATTGGGGTAACACCAGTTCACATTTTTCTCTTACTAGATGATATCTAAAAGGTCCCCAGATACATAACCCCTTCTCTGCTCTGAGGAGGTGAGTGGTAAGTAACCTCAACTCAGCTGGGCAGAGGACAGCTATGTAAGGGATTACAAGCTACAGCACACACACAAAAGAAGGCATTGTTGTTACGTGAGAGTCTCTTAATACTGTTTCTCCTTTAAAAGCATTGACAGAGATGTTACTGGGCACAGCAGCGCTCCTTTTGAGACACTGCACAAACCTTCAGTCATTAGCTCACCAGCTGCTAGTCAGCTGCGTCAAAGCTCATTTGGGGAGCTGAGGTCACAGAAGGCAACAGTAAACTCATGAAATGCCCAGCTTAATTGCATCAGTTCTCTCCATTCCTCCAACATACCCACTCCCCTTTCATAAGCTCCAACAATTACCAAAATGTTCCCAGGCTTTCCCTGGCCTGTGCTGCTTCTCCTCCTGGCCGTGGTCCCACAGCGCTTGGCCCTGGCCTCCAGGAGCAGAGCCTCCAGCTGCCCAGGGAAGCAGTGCAAGCTTTGCAGGGTGAGCAATGCCAGTGCAAACAAGACTCTGAATTCTCTCTCACTAATTCCTTTTTTCACATGAAAAAGGTAATGAAAACAAAAACAGAAAGATCAGAAAAGGTGACTTGGGTGAAAAAGTCAATGAAGAATCAACTCAGTGAGTTAATAAAAAATGATCATTCTGTCTAGCAAGACGAAGACCAAGAATTCTTCACTATCTACAACTAAATCTATGTAGAGATACAGAAGTTACTTAAGCCGAAAGACAGTGAATAGAACAGAATGGGAATCAACCAGCCATGAGCAACTTGAGGAAATGAGAGGGACCATGAATCATTCAAAGCATGGTGTTGCAGAGCACGCCTTCTGATGGAAAAGTGAGGGAAACAGTGTAGGCTGAGATTTTACGGAACAAGTTAAAATAGAATTGTAAGAAGTGACCGCTTTCTACCAGCTGAAACTGGATTTTTCTTTGTTACAAGGCAGGATGAACATCCACACATTTTCCCATAGGAAATAGGAAAGCTAAACTACAGAAATGTTTGACAACCACCGCTAGCTCAGTTGTTTCTCAGCTCTCAGTGTCACTCCCTCAACTCTTTCTACTCATTCCTGTTATATCACATAAACGTTTTTTTTTCCCCCCAAGTCATTACCGTCTATGGTCTTATTACAGCTGTTCTATATCTGCACCAAATTTCATAGCTTTACAGCATGTTAATGCAAAATATCATGATGACTCCGGTAAACTTAGCAGTTTTGTCTAAGATAAATAAACAATGTTAGTACAGACAATACTTGTCTTGTACAGCTCTACATTTACAATAGAGTGTCTAATGATAAGACCACAAAATAAGCAAGATGTTAACTCTGGAAACTGCTATAATGGAGATCTTCCATACACATGGAACAATGGGTACAATATGGCTGTTTCCTTTCTAGTACTTTAACATTCATATCAGGGAGATATAAAGCATGTGTGTTTCTTACCCTTCTAAATATCCTAAGAGTAAGAATATTCAGAATTAACTTCCACAAGCAGTTCTTCAATTTTCTTGGAAATAAAAGCCAACTAGGTCATCAGGGCAGTGGAAATAGTTTTTAGGTATACCATATCTTGAGAACGTCTTGAGAGTAGCCCTGAGGAGAAGGATTTGGGGGTGTCTGTTGATGAGAAACTCAACACGAGCCATCAGTGTGCGCTTGCAGCCCAGAAGGCCAGCCGCATCCTGGGCTGCATCAAGAGAAGTGTGGCCAGCAGGTCAAGGGAGGTGATTCTGCCCCTCTACTCTGCTCTCCTGAGACCTCACCTGGAGTATTGTGTCCAGTTCTAGGGCCCCCAACACAAGAAGGATGTGGAGCTGTTGGATTGCGTCCAGAGGAGGGCAACGAAGATCATCAGAGGGCTGGAGCACCTCCCCTACGAGGACAGGCTGAGAGAGTTAGGACTCTTCAGCCTGGAGAAGAGAAGGCTGCGGGGGAACCTTATAGCAGCCTTCCAGTACCTGAAGGGGGCCTACAGGAAAGCTGGGGAGGGGCTTTTTACAAGGATAGATAATGACAGAACAAGGGGTAATGGTTATAAACTGGAAGAGGGTAGATTTAGACTAGATATAAGGAAGAAATTCTTCACTGTGAGGGTGGTGAGACACTGGAACAGGTTGCCCAGAGAAGTTGTGGATGCCCCCTCCCTGGAAGTATTCAAAGCCAGGTTGGATAGGGCTTTGGGCAACCTGGTCTAGTGGGAGGTGTCCTTGCCCATGACAGGGGGGTTGGAACAAGATGATCTCTAAGGTCCCTTCCAACCTGAACCATTCTATGATTCTATGATATGCTTATTCTGAGGGATGGAAATCTACCCTGCTACCATAAAAAGTAAATCTAATTTTATTTGTATTTATTTATTTTTAAAAAGGAAGAAAAGAGCACTGCTCTCCACTGAGGATCACATTCTCATCGCTTTACACAAGGGACTCCTGTGCTAACTCTTAATATCAACAACATGGAGCTACTGCTAAAAATCTGCCTCTTCTTTGCAGGAAAAATCTGGTCATATGGCGAAACCACAGCCCTGTGCTCATACTACAGTCAATGGTGCTCGGATGGCAGATGCTGTTTTTTCTCTCCACACATATGTAACTTAAATATTACTGACCTAATTTTAAATCGAGTCTGACACATTCACTTCCATGTTGAAATGCCACATGCAAAATTTAAGACAAAAGCAAATTTTTATGGACAATTTGTAACTCCCTAAGGACAGAGTTTGCAGAGGAAAGAAAGGTTGACAGAACCGCAGCTATCACCATGCTGATAATACCTAAGGGACAGAGATACACTAGCACTTCTGTTTTAAAAAATTATTTATTGTGTGATAAGTGCTGAAGGTATTCTGCTCTGTAGAAGACACGTGGAGCCTCTGCTCTACAAAACTTCCAGTATGAAGCTTTGAAAATGTGGATTTCTCTGTGGATCTTTGTCTATGACGCAGAGGACTTTCTGCAGGTTCAGGAACCTAACTCTGACTGGAGTCAAAGAAGAGACATAAAGATACAGAACAACAAACGACTCAGACCAGACAGGTAACACATAGCTTTGAGAAACTTCCATTAAAAACATACACCTCCTCTGCTAAAGTGAAACTTAAACAAGAATCTCTTCTGACAGCTTTGGAACAGACAAAGAATGGCCACTTCCTTTGTGCTGCTCACTTGCCCCTAGCAAGTAAAAAAGAGGAAAAAGCCTTACCTCAAAATTGCCTTCAAAGGGTTGGCTCCAAGGAAACAAGAGTAATTCATATTCCAGACCAAATCAATCCTTAGACTTTTGACTAAGAATACTAACAGCAATAGGTTGCCTGGGATGAGTTACCCACTAGAAGCCAGAGTGATGCCACAGACCGGTTGCCAGGAGCATATGCAGAGATTAGGTGCCAGATTTCAGAGACTTCCCCAGTCAGCCTGCTCCAGAGTTGGGCCAGTCCCATTAGCATGATACGGTCTACATGAAGGCACCACACACTCTCCTGTTCTTTGTTTTGGTGGAGGTACATGAGGAAGGCAGAGGGACTCAGGGCTCTTAGCACTGGGTGCACGGCTGAGTACCATCACCGGCTTTTGAAACATTCTGCTCTTTTTGCTAAGGCCATAAGTGAGCCTCTGCAAACCCTCATTCTAGATTCTTCCCCAGTTCTAAATCCTTACTCCGCTACTATAAGTATCTTGTCTCAGTCTGACAACACAGAAAGTGATGTCTACTTCCAGCTACTGCCCTCCAACTCATCAAGTTCCTAGCATAACCTCTGAGAGCAGAATGCACACAATTTGAGCAAGCTTCTTCTTAAAGCCTGAAAGACAGTTTCTAGTCCTGGTTGACACAATCCATTTGTCATCTTGGCAAGCTGCTTTGGGCTTTAAGAGACTTACTTAACCTCTTCACTATTGGCTTTCAGCAATAAAATCAAAAATAGAAATGCTGCTTTATGGGACCACTACATCGAATAGCTGTGAAATGTTTAGAAGCACAGTAAAATTATTAATTTTGTCTACATCCACACTTCAGGCCTAATTCAGAGTCAAGAAAAATGCAAAGCATAAATCTGTACGTAGGTAAATAGAAAATATATTGTTCTATATTCCTTTTTTTTTTTTTCTTTTTTTTTCTAGTTCTGTTGCTGAAATGACAGGGTATGCTTAAACAAGGAGATGCAAAGGGTTGCAGGTTAGCAGAGCTTGTGGAAAGGGAATTAGCCAATGCCACTGCTTTTGTAACATTATTTACCCTTTGTCTCCTGATCCTGAGGAATACTGGTCAAAGTATATGGAAGACAACTTACACACAAACCCTGTGCAGGTGAGCACTTCAGACATGGCTATGCAGAGCTGGACTTCTAAAACATCTGCAGAGAATTCACACAATTTGAAGAACTAAGCAGAGGACAAACATTGCAAAGGAGACGCACATCTCCACATACCCTCACGGGCAGAGCAGTTGTACCAATTTGTTCCAGCTCCCTTCTCAGTGATTGGATTTAAATATCCTCTGCCAGAATAGTGCTACCACCAGAGCCTAGTGAAATTCTTGGTGGAGATAATTCCACCCACTGTAACCATCTTCATCCCCTAAAGACTATCTAAGGCGCATAGAAGAACTAATTCACCCAGTTTCCTCCTTGGTCACATGCACACTATTCCTTATGCAAGTTGAGCCAGAACATAGTTTTAAAGGGTAGTTAAGAGTGACTGAACTGCAATAAAATATGCATCCGAAATGACTGCTTAACGTACTTGGTTATGGCAGCTCTTTATTAGGTATGGGGAAACTGCCCTTTAAATTAAATGCTATGAAGATTTCCACTACTGGAAGTTCAACATTTACCTATTCAAATGTATTTGAAGTATTGCAAAGCATTTTCCCCAGAGTTTGTGCAGATGTGTTATCACTGGCAACAGATGTTCTGTTGAAATTCTGCACAATATCCATTAAACAGCACAAATAAAAAACAATTGGCCACAAGAGGCTAAACAGAGAACACTCACGGTTCCTCATTTACCTGAAACTTTTGAGCACAACGCAAAGCAGGCTTCAGTTATGTTAAAATGAGGCAATCACCACATCAATTTATTTGGAAAGAAGTCATCTGCCCACCACTGCCCAGTTCCATGCAGTTCTGAGAGTTCAGGCTAGTACAAGAGGGCTCAGGCCAACAAAGACCCTTGGTGCTTGAAAGTGAGATGATATATCAGGATCTACAGCTCTGGGTGAGGCATGTTGGTCCCTCAACATAAGAGGAGGGCTGGTAAGCAAAAAAGAGGTACAGAACATGAAACAGAGATACCTAAAAGAACAAAACATTAGGTTAACTTACAAAAAAACATTTTCAACAACTTAAAATTTGTCCATCTTCAGGACAATTCTGTCTGTACTCCATCAAGGTCTGGAAAGCTCTCCTGAAGGCAGCTGTCTACAACTTTCTTCTCGAGGAGCTGAGAGTTCATTCTCCTCTCGTTGGGTGAGAAGGGGATGAGCCTGCTCAGGTGAATTGCATGGGGGAAGGCAGTGTCTGTTGTCCAGCTGTTAGACAGGCACACTGCTCACAGAGTGGCTGCTCAGGGGACAGATCTCCTGACAGGCTCCAAATCTGTAGTGTTCCTGGTGGTGTGAGCATCACTGGTAGTGCCTGTGAGGTTGTACCTACACTCGGAAAGTGGCAGACCTTGGCTCGAACTTCCCCCTTTGTCTCCACTGAGTCAAATTCTGATTTTCTTTTACTTACTGCTCCCATGGTGATGAACGTACATTACATTCATGAGTATATTTAATGACCACTAAACAAAATATATACAATTCTGGGAGCAGCATGGTACCTTGAGGCTCTCTCTGGTGTACCTCAGACACAAATTAATTAAATTTCCTTGGGAAAGAGGAAAATGCTCTGCTTTCAGACCGTGATGACAATCCAGCCTAAGGCAGGCACCACTGGGCTGGTCCATCATCAGTGGGTTGGTGCCAGTTCTTGAATAAAAGTTCAACTGTAAACATCTGAAGAACTTCAAGGTGAAAAAATAAGATGTCATTAGAGAATAAAGATGGGTTAGCAGCAGCTGAATGTCTTCAGGATTACAGTTTTCATTTCTGGTAACTATATTTCAGCTCAGCTAATTCAGTGATAAGTATACATTCCAGAGCACAGGTATATTGGGCAGTCCCAACGATATGCCCCTTTTTGACAGGGCTACAGCATTTCCAGACTAGCAGCATGAAAATAAAACATTTGCGCCATTCAGGAAGGCTATATGTGTTTCTCATTCATTTAAGCTAGTTACAGCTTCATTAAAATATGAAACTGTGCATTTTTCTTTTT
This sequence comes from Penelope pileata, assembly GCA_013396635.1. NCBI lineage: Eukaryota > Metazoa > Chordata > Aves > Galliformes > Cracidae > Penelope > Penelope pileata. The sequence goes on along the minus strand of WBMW01002151.1, from coordinate 18,580 downwards.
ATTTTTACTTTAAGTGTCAAGTGGCAAACTCTTTATTGCCCAAATGTGGATAGTGTAAGGGACTAATTTTGAAAAACAGCGTGGCCATGCAAATCACTCCAATTACTGACCTTTTAAAAATCAACATTATAAAGAATCATTTTATATCTGGTTGCACTAAAAAAGGTTAGGAAGTGTGAAAGGTCGGGAGGGAACAGTACTGAAATACTTAAGTGCACCAGCTGTTCTCACTGAAATGGTTACACCTTAACCGAGGCATAACTACTGACTTTATTGGGTAAGGGCAGCCTAGGAACTGAATTCAGAACATCTGAAAGCTCCTGGCCAAAGCTCCCATCGGCACTCTCAACAAACATACATTTCTTCCTTCCCTTTTTCCCAAACAGAAGTCGATGGAGCGTACTGGGAGCTTTTCAGCAGCGGCACTGCCTCCCTGCAGCCCCTCCACGCGCCGCGCACCGCACAGCTCCACCCTTTGCCCAATACCGCCTGCAATGAAGTGCATCGCGTCTGCGAGACACGATGGCAGCGAGGCGGCTGCACACTTTGTACATCTGTCTGAAGACTTTGTTAAGAATACTGGCTGGCAGCTGTACCAATGTGCAGCAGAAACTGCTAGTCTGTGTATTAAGAACAAGGTAATGCTTTTCTCCCCTTTTAACTCCTGTAATATCTCAGCTTTAGTACAAGAGAATCAACAGTTATTCCCCCAGCTTCCAGTTACAGAACAACGCTGAGCAGAAGGTTTTGGGGGAGCAGTAGAGCTGGGATTCCAGGCTCCCACACTCAGAGAGCCTCACCCCTCGGTTCCGGGGCAGAGACCCCGCACGGGGCAGCAGCACCGTGCCTCTGGGGCACGGCCTCTGCGCGATCGCCAAGAAGCTGCGATGTAAATGGAACCGGGGTCGATTTTTAAAAAAGAGAATCCAAATGGAACTGTGAGATTTGAATGCTGTGTTATAAACGACAAGAACACATGTCACATTGATGACAATCGCCTTCTTACAACCTGTCCCAAGACACCCCTTGAATCACTTCAATTTAGGGGGAAAAAAAATAAGAAAGAAAAAAAAAAAAAACCCATGAACTCAAGCGTTGAGAGTACTCCTCGCCTTTCAGGACCACGAGGAGCAAGGAAAGTTTGGCAGAACTCGCACGCTGAGCTCGGCAAGAGGCAGCGGGATCCCGGCGCTGCCCGGGGTGACCCAGGACCCCCTGCCGCAACGCCCCGAGGGGGGTGCCCGGGCCCCGCTCCCCAGCGCCGTTACCTCGATGTACGGGACGATTTTGCAGGAGAAGTCCTCGAGGAGCCACTTCTTGGTGAGCTCCTGGAAGATGACCAGCGGCAGGCAGAAGAAGACGATGAGGAAGTCCCAGAAGGCCAGGTTGGCCAGCAGGGAGTTGGAGATGCTCCGCATGTAGTAGTTGTGGCAGACGATGCACATCACTGCCATGTTGCCCATGATGCCGATGCCGAAGATCACCACGGAGAGGCACATGACGGCGTAGGCTCCGTACGACTCCGGGGTCAGCGGGTAGAAGGGGTTGCGGAGGCGGCCGCGGCGCCCTGTGCCGTTACCGCGGCCCCCGGCGCCGCCCTCCCCGCCGGCAGAGCCGTTCAGCGGCAGCCACCGCGGGCCGCCCCG
>WBMW01002151.1:0-16408 GCA_013396635.1 Penelope pileata | reverse complement strand
TGCCGGTGTGGCGGGGCCCGGTGAGGAGCCGGGGGAAGGCACCACTCCTGGCGGTGGGGGAGCAGTGTCCCCGTGTGCCGGCGCACAGTGACACACAGGGGTGGCGCGGAACGAGACGGGGCTGAAAGCATCACGCCTGCAGCATCACCGTCAGAAGCATCCCCGGATATGTTAAGTGCCCACAGAGGCTGGTCCATGTTGTTTTCCTGTTTGGGGCATTTTTTTTTAACGTTTTTGTTTCTTATCTTTGTTCAGTTTGATAAACTTCACAGCTCTTTCTTCTTGCTTTCTTCCCCGAATTTTGATTAATTCAAGTGACTTTTCAGCTTAATAAAGTTGGATTTACCAAACGTGTCACTAAGAAGCCCTAAGGACTGTCTGTCCTTTCTGTTCCCATCTCTACCGCATTGTGTAGCTTCTCCCCGCCTGCTTCAAAAGTGCTGAACTTCTCCCACGAAGCGGTGTGGGAGGCCCTCCTGTCCCCCTCCCCTGGCCGGGCCGTTCTGTTCCGAGCTCGGGGCTGTGCCTCTAGGCTGCGCTTGGGACGAAGGGCTTTACAAATGCCGAGCTCTCCTCTCCTCCTGTGCGGCCAGAGCACAGGGTGTGCCCACAAGGTGCTGCTCCCACGTTTTGTCCTGGAGGCCCACAGAGGAGAACCGCACTGATGGAGATACACTGACAGGAGATACACTGCACACGCATGGAGCCAGCTGCCAGACACCATTAGGAGTGGCTGCTGCCGCTTTGTCTCAGTCCGGTACGGTTGAGCCATAGTCCAAAAGGGTCCAAAAGTATGAACTGGTTCCTATGGTTTGTTGGTAGGAACGCACACCTGCCCAAGCGGCAGAAGGGAGCTCTGGGGACAGGCACTCAGCTGACCCCGCCGTCAGCGGTGGGGGGGAAATGCTGCCTTAGCTTCCCCCATGGCACTCCAACACAGCTGCTGTGAATCACTGCCTGAAGGACCCCTAGCACTCTGTCTGCCCTGGAAGGTGCTGAGAGGATTATTCTGGATGAAAAACTTGACCTTTGAGTGGTCCCGCTCGAACCAAGGTGCTGTGCCCATCCCTGGCAGTCGCGAAGAGCTCTCAGACACAAATGCTGTCCTCTCCTCGACGCTGTTCTCTCCCACACAGGGAGCTGGGGTGTAACTGCGGGCAGCCCGAGATGGCTGTAAGCGGACAGGGACAAGTGGAACAAACCAGGCACTGCTGTGCTGAACATTCCTCACTGGAAGTTAAGTTAATCTTTCTTAGCAAGGTGTCCTCTTGAGGAGTTAATGGCCAAGCTAATATTAAGGGCTCCTAATAAATAATGTTTTTTATCTAACAAAAGTACCTATGAACAGAAAAAATAGTGGGAAAATGAGAGAATGATAAATATATTTTAGCATTTTTTTCTTTTTTTTTCCCATTCCCATTTGATTATTTGGAGCTCAGCTGGTGTATAAAAGGAGTTAATGATGATAACGAGCTTACATTTACTGCGCCTTTCTTCCTGAAGAGTCCCAAGGGGCATTACAAACAGAAATGATAAATTCACCGCTTGTTCTTAAAGGATACTGCAAAATATTGCTCCTGGCTTTGTGAGGAAGGAGCAGACAGCAGCTAGCAGACGTATTGCCCTTCTGCGTGCTCCTGGAAGAAATATGGATCCTGAAGAAGAAGGTTAAGCAGTGTTTGGTTTACGTCACTGATCCTTTAATGGTAAGATAAGAACTGAGCCCTGCGTAGGTTTTCCAGTGTCAGCAGTCTATCTGCCTTACAACAGAGAAAATTGATTTCTGAACACAGAAAGCCTCATAAGTTATTGTTCTCTGCTTACAGTTTTGTCACATTTCCCTTACTTCTTTAACTATTTGGATTGTTACAAAGAGCAGCATATGCAAAACAAATTGTGTTTCGTAGCTTGTGGCCATGTAGCCCTGCTTGGTACTGAGGAGCTTGTCTTGTTTGTATGGGAGTGATGATGGAAACATTCTTCTGGGCTTTTGTCCTGCTGAAATGTTAACATAAAAGGAGTCAGAGGAACAATATTCCCCAGAGGTTTCTTATCTCACTGAGGCATAGTTTTGTGTGAAGTTAGGACTGACAGACGGTGTCTGCACCTTCCCACAATTACTTAATTCTGCCCCTCTGCAAAGGTCCTTTGTCGCTGGCTTTGCAAATAATTGCTTTGCTGTTACTGAAGTCCCCTGTTTGCTGCTGCTGCCCTGTTGGGTGCTGAAAGTGAGCGACCGAAGGTTTGGCTTTCCCAGTTCTTCTCAAATATTTGTTTAAAAATTTGCCACAACCTGTATCATTTGTGTTTTGTTTGTTTGTCCGTATCTTTTTTCTGTTTGTTTTGCATATGTCTTTTGTCCTTCACATCAGTTCCTTGTTTCCTGCAGTAAGATCTTCCTTTAGGATACAGCTCCCACTCTGTCGCCTTGTGATGCGCTTGCAGTTCCGTCAGCCCTTCACCGCACGCAGCGCACTCCTCTTCTGGAGGAGCCGTACGTGTTTTGACAGCCGTTCTACCAATTCATGCATCTGCCTAGAAATAGCCTCGTGAGCCACTAGCAGGCAATTATGTTCATAACACATTAAAGAAAACAACGTTTCTTCTCTGTTAGATGAGGAAACTAAAATTTGAGATGTTTTTGCAGCTGAAGTCTGTAATAGGGAAAACAATAAACACGTTCCTACATTAAAAGAAAAAAAAAAAAAGAATTCAAAAAGTTTCCAAGTATGCATTCTTGTCTGTTGGTTTTCTATGACATTTTAACTATGATGAAGAAATCAATATGCTTTCAATGCTTGCAATGTGGATTTTTGTTTGACATCTCCAATACTCTTTAGCAGAATAAGTGATACTCCTAGCCTGAGCACATTACTGTGCTGCAGCAAGAAGGGATTAGTGCTGCCCTTTTTAGCTCTCCTCAGGGGTATGCAACAGTTCATCAATGAAGAAGGAATAGAGCAAATTACCAAAAATAGTTTTTCTTCTTGTTTAGTTTTAAACTGCAGTATGCTCAGCTACCTTACACTACACTCCTTTCATTGTTTAGGCAAATGTAGTAGGACAACTTTTTCCCTTGCTTTTGATAAACTGATTTGTTGATGCTGTCCTCTTACATCTCACTGCGTTTTGATGTGTATCACCTTGTCAGAAAAACGTTATTTCTGTGATCCAATATCATTGGAACTTTTATTTCAGGCAGACCAAAATCCCCCGGTCAATGGAAAACGTTTGTTGTTGAACTTTGTTGCTTATATGGCTGAACCAGGCTCAGTAAATAAATGTTGAAAAGATTGAAGATGAAATTCAAAAAAGAATTCAAAGTTTGATGATAATATTGGGAATTCCTTGCAATGACTGCTGTGATTCTGCATTTATTGAGGTCCATTAGGAAAGCTTATGATGGCTCTTGAGTATAGATTGCTATTTCTGCCTAGATTCACATTTAAAATTATAATACTCTCCCTTTTAACCTTTCTCTTCTTCTGAAGTTTGGGTTCTGCTTTAAAAAGTAAGCATCAGCTGCTCACGTAGTCCAAACAGATTTGCTTTTAAGGTTATCCTTGTTCTGAAACATAATTACCAGCAACCCGTCTGTTATTATTTGCAATAAAAAGACAAGTGATCTATATTACACGGAAAACTAAAACATGACTGATACTTGCATTACTGCTTTTCAGTCCTATTTTTTTTTCAGAAAGCAAAATAGTATTTAGAGTATCTAACAACATTGATTGTTGGAGACAGAATAAGTCAACAGTTTTTTAAAGGTGAATTACTTGGGGAATAAGTTACATTTATATAACATGAATCTGGGGGAAGAGAGTATCTATTATGAGTGAATATTCTTGATAGACCATGGATAAAGCCAGGGAGGGTGAAACCACGAGCCATGCCCATCTGCATCAAATCGTCCTATTTCAGGCTCTCATGTTTCGCATCAACACTGTTACCTGTGATCATCTTCACAAGTTTCTGTGCAGAAAGTATTCAAACAGATAAAAGGTCTCAGTAATGTACAGTGCTAGAGGTGAAGTATAAAGACCTCACCTTTTTCTTTGCCTGGTTATAAAATTCAAATCCGGGAAAAGAATAAAACTTTTCCTTTTTTAGAGTTCAAGATTTTAATTCTGCAATTGGCAAGAACTGTAAAGGGGCAATGAAAGTCTTATGAATACACATTAAACCTTTACAGACTTTTCAAATGCTTTGCTGGTGTCAGCTTTCAACATAACTGATTTTCTACAGTATCCACCATGGTGAAATTCTTTTGATCATTGCATTTTAGAGAATTCTTAGATTTTTTCTGTTTGTTTTGCTAGTTGATTTATACAAAATGGATTTTTCTATTCTTTCTGGTCTTTTACTTTCCTGTTGTAGAAAACCAGCCACGGCGCTCCTCACTTTCTTGATTTTCAAGTTTGAGTATTTCAACTCATTTGGACTGAAGCCATAAAGCCTAAAACCCACAAACTCGTGTTCAGGACTTAAGTCACTCCACCTTTGTGATACAGATAATGGTCAGGAACATTGCTCCAGTCAGTACTTGGACTAGTTTATTATTTTATACAAATCTGACATTCAAAGGAAATTAAAACTCCTGAACAGTATGGACTTCTAAGTTGTGCTCCATGAATAAAGAAAGATATATGAGGCCATAGCAAATGTTTCAGAGCTCGTCTGGGGAATGCAGAAAGAAAGCTCCACCATTCCCATTGCTGGCAAGCTCCAAGGAGGGACAGTAGTTCATAGGTCCAAAACGTTTTGGAAGCACTGCTGTGCTTGGGATAGCCCTGAGCACCCAATACCTCTTCCTCACCACCCGCAGTCCAGACTGGATGGTGACAGCAGTGGTCACCCCTTGCATTTACCCCCTGATGTGAAGAGGAGATAGCATGTTGTTACCAAAAGTTGGGGATCATTTTATTCATTTGGTTCTCAGTTTTCGCTTGTCTCAGGTTGGCAGAGGCAGTTGAATGACATCTCAACTGTGGGCTTTTAACAGCCAGCACAGCTATAAAGTGAAATGAAGAAAATGAGGGAAAGAGGGACAGGAGTCAAGAAAGCTTTCAGAAAAAGAAAAAAAGTCATCAGTGAGGAAGAAGTAATTCTCTAGAGACAGTATAAGGAAAAGCAGGACAGCCTAAGGAATGGAATGTTGTGGGAGAGCCTACAGAGAAGGTGTAGAGGCAGCCTCACTCCTTGAGAGCATGTAGGAGAAAATCTGTTGCCAGACTGTCGTTATCTTCCAGTGTTGTGGTCTCCTTCACCTCTCCACCCTGTGTGGCCCTTGAGATTTTTCTCTAGTTTTGAATGCCAAAATGTATTTGTTTGTAAACACTTAAAACCTTATGTTTGCTCCATGCTCTGAGGAGTTTCTTCATTCCTGTTCCACATGAAATTACTAAATATGCCACCCAAACATACATTCGCTTTTGTGTCAAATGAAGTGCACTCCAAACCCTCACAGACATGCTGCCCTTCATTCCTAATGCTAAGTCTGGGTCACTGCTTTGCCTGTACAAGGTATTTGTCTTTCTGCTGTGGTCTGTTCTTTCACTAATGAAGTAGCTTTATTTTTATTTTATTTTGTTTTATTTTGTTTTATTTTATTTTATTAAGTTTGACCTTAGTTTGTTATTTTCTGCCTGGTTTTCTGGCCAGTTTAGAGTTGCTCCAACTGTAATTTCATCTCCAGAGCTCATTTGCATGTTATACACCTTTACTTTCAGCTTATTAATGAAGTTATTAAAACAGGAAACAACTTTATCCCTTGCAGTGGACCCACTGCACACCTCCCCACAACTGAGCACAATCCACTGCCGTTTCTCATCAGCCTGTCTTTGTGATCCTTCAACCTGTTTTCAATTTACATGACAGTGCTTTTGTCCAAAGCAATTTGAATTCATTTTGGGAGATTTAGTGAGACACTGTATTAAAGCCTTTATTAAAATCATGCTGTGTATCTTTCATCCAGGATTTCTACAGTTCTATCAAAAAAGCAATCACGTTTCCTTGGCACGACATGTTCCTTATGAACCCATGCTGCTTATTGCTTATAGTTCCATTATCCTTGAATGTTTAGTAAAGTGTTTTCTCGTTTTTTTTTTTATTATTATTTTTTCCTTTATTTTCTTTTTCCCCTCAGCACTTGTTCTGTTCTTTTGCATAACAGAATATGCTTGGAGTTAGACTCCTTGTTTAATAAACCACTCTTCTTTCCTTTATTGATGTTTGAGGCTACACTTGCTATGCTGTAAAACTTTTCAGAAATAATTTTCAAGGGCTTAGTATTTTCAGTGTGTACTCAAGGATGCCTTTAACTTGGGCATTTTGGCTGCATGCTACTGTTTTCCTTACTTCTGTGCTGCCAACAGTAATTTTTTTATTACTTACTTCCTATCAAACCTGCTTTCAATAAGGACAAATAATAAATACGTATATCTGTGAGTCATGAGTTTTGCTTGCCTCTCTCCTGCCAAAGTAACCCTACTTTCAGACTGTGTTTGCATTTATTTTATGTTTTAACAATCTCCTTGGGTATCATAAACTTCTTACCGTTGTTTCAGACTGTCACGGTCTGACAGGTCTTACAGGTCTTGACCTGTAAGAATGTATTTACTTTTCATCACCAAAGTCATCAGCTTTCTTTGGAACTCTTCGTAGATCCAGGTTAAGCACAAGATTTTATGCTTTGCTCTTGCTCGTACAAATTCTCTTCTACAGTTCTGTATATTCTGTTTGCTTTCTTCTATATAAGTAAATACACAGCCTTGAGAAGAATTTTTTAAATCTCTGTGATATATTTCATACACGTTCTCCCTTTCATGTCCTGTCTTTTACACTCAAACCCAGTGTGTTAAAATTGGTGACAATATTCCCAACCACTGCAATGAATTTGGATCAGGCCCATAGCTGTCAAATTTCGTATTTTGTTTCAGTTTGTGGTCCTATTTTCTATTCTTTTTCCCACCTTTCTCTCTCCCTTTTTCTTTTTTTCATCCCCTCTCTCTTGCTTTTATATCCCACAGTAAATTGATAGCTTCTGAAGCTTTGCAATTAGTACTACTACAGATCTACATCTGTATCTCAGCAGCTGGAGTGCTACTTGCAGTGCATTTTCATGTTATGTGCTTATGAGGGACATGTCTATTACCTCTTTTAGATGTAGTGTGATTTTCCATATTTGTATGATTTACTGTATTTTTTTTATAGGCTAAAATTCTTGCCTTCAATAGCATTGTTACGATTTGCCAGCATCTCTTAATGAGGACAAAGTATAAAGTCACCGGTAATGTCAGAAGGTCACCGAGGAAAGAAGGCACTCAGGGATGCCAGCTCTTCTGTCACTGGTCTTATGAATCACAGATGTCCTGGACCGCACAAGGCTTCTGAGAGAGTTGGTAAGTGCTGCCTGTGGTTATGTTATATGAGGCTATGCTTTTTTCTACCTAAGTAGCTGTATTTCTGCACCTCAGCCTGCTACATGAGCTAGTATATTCTTTATTCCCTTAAAATTGCCAGTGAGTACCCTACTTTAAGCACACACCATCATTACCAGGACTTCTCTGCAAATGATGTATAATCAGAAGGTACTCGTTAGCTGTGCCCATTAATAGATTGCAGATGCTTTTTACAAGATAGGACATCTTGACACTGAGTGCTCTCATTCCCTGTACCAGAAATGCCTTCACTTGAGTGGCAGGTAGATGACTCGTACAGTGGTCCAAATTTTGGGCTGCAGCTGTTCTTTGCTATTTAGGCCAGAGGAGTCACAGGGATGGAGTAAAAGCAAAGTGTCTTTTATCTACTTTGATTCTAAAGCTTCTAAACACTGCTTTTTGGGTCAGGGATGCTCACAGGCGCGTGCTGTGGACTGGCGTCTGCAGACCTCTCCTCCTGAGGGGCTCACAGAGCCACCCTCAATGGCGTTAGGCATCAGCAATTTTCTTAATTCAGGAAATCTCACTTGGCTTGTTTTATCTGCTTTTTGATATATACTTCATAGCATAAGAGGATCAGGAGAAAAAAGGCCAAGAATCTGGTTTGGTGGCTATCAAGAGCCTTTGAAATGCATTACTGACCTCCCAAAGAATTTAATTCCATGGAACCATGAAGAACAGAAAAAGCTCTATGCCTTCCAGAAGCAACATATATTACTGGCTGGAAGAGATTATTAAAATGCTTTAAAAATAATAAACCAAAATCCACCAAATAATCTAGAATTAATTTTTATATGACTATGATTCAAAAGAAAGCTAATGGCATTTATTTTTCTTTCTAGTTTTACTTACAGGGTGTAAGTTAAGAATTATTTTAGTCTAATTTATGAAACAAATGTTATCTGTTTTGATGTGCTCATTTTTTGCTCTTAGCAGCCACTGTCAAACTGCATTTCATTTGGGTGCTGGCAAAAAAGGCGAGGGAGAGCTAGCTTGCTGCAAAGTGAAACGCATATGCATGTGCATACATGCATCATATGGCTTCAGCCTCACCGTGAGCAAAGATTTCTGTCACGTCCCCTCCAACATTGCAAAAGTAATGGACAGCAGGAGTGGTTTATGTGGAGAATTTAAAAAACATATTTAATGAATATTTTAGACAGGCAAAGGCAGTGCTTTTATGTTTGTGAGGATCCCGATGCTACCACTGGCAGGGAAGGATTTAGCTGGAGCCAGGAAACAGCACAACCCAAGCCGCCAGCTTGTTAGCGTGAGGATCCTGCCTTCATTGAAGGCTTTGGATTAATGACTTCAGACAGACAGATGTGAGGCTCTTAGGCCATGCGTGGGGGAAGGGCTTTCTCCTTGGAGGGCCCTGAGTGCTCTTGGTGGCAGGAGGAGCTTTATTCCCTGAAAAATGTAAGGTGGTGACAGAGCGGCTGTGAAGGAAGGCTGGCAAAATGGAAGGAAGAATATAAATATTGCAGATATCTTTGCATGGAGAAGTAGTGCACAGCAGCTACTCTGAGTCCATCCAAAAACCCTGTGCTTTCTTTATGTTCACTGTGTAAATCTTAAGCTAAAATAAGTTTCCAACATCTGTGTGCACTAATGTTACCAGTGCACGGTTGTTAATGGATCTGAGTTTCCCATGAGCCATCACTACAGGAGAACTGATTTCTTTGGGGTAGAAATTTTATAAAACACCGGATCTGTCATGGCAAATCCATCAAGATTATCCCCTGCACACTAGCTTTCCTGCTATGCTATCAAAAATAAATAATATCAAGTAAAATCTAAACATCGTCATCAGGCACTTATAAATTGGGGGATTCCCTCTGGGGGACAAATCGCAGTATGTGCATTTTATAATAAAATATTTACATATTCTGTGGCATCTGTATAGTAGTAGAGAGTATAATATTAAGCAGCATTTGGAATGCAATTGTGCACATAGAAGAGCAAATAGAAATGTTACACAGTATTTCATACTGTGGTTATAAAATTATTATGGGAATATAAAAACACACAACACTAACATCCTGAAATCTAGTTATAGACTTTTTTTGTACAGATTGCATAGTCCAATTTAATATTCATTACATTTTTATAATAATGCATATTGTAAATACACATATGCACTCGTGCTGTTCCACACAAACACATGCTATGCCATAGGTGATTTGGTAAAGTGTATTTATCAGACTTTCTATTTTGTGTTGTATTAAAACCAAGAAAGTAGAGGCATATTTTCATTCTAAATTCATAACTCTAGGAATGGATAAATGGGAACAGATGTGATGTAGAATGAATTTTATTCTGGAAGACTGTCATAACAGAATTGAGCTCTCTGGCTGACTTCATATTCAGTGGTAGAAACTTTGAACAGTGGGTGGTGTATGAGCACAGAGGCATGCCAGTGCAGAGCTCAGCGAGTAGTTCTTAAATACAGCCAAAGCAAAGCCTGGTGAAAGCTTTAGAAATAATAAGTAGCAGCTGATGCAAAAAAAAAAAAAAAAAAAAAAAAAAATTGCTGGGTGGACATAATGTGTCACAATACCCCATCACATTGAGATACTGTACAGCTGCAATGACGTAAACTGCCCTATCAAGAGTCCTGTGATGGGGTCTTGGAATAATGCAACCAAATAAAAATAATAAAAAAGACTCTGTTAGCATACACAGCATGGTGATAGTCTGGGGATTTCTGAGTATCCTCTTGAGGTAGATGACCTCTGTTGAGAGCAGGTCTTCTCAGGTTTTGGGAATGGATAATTGCTGATTCATTCAGATAGCTGTATCTTTCAAAATTTCCCAAAAGCAAGCCCTGCAACTACAAGGCCAGAAAAATATAGCTTGCTTCATCAGCATAATGGTGATATTCTGTGCTGTGTTTAGTAATGATCTCACTAAGAGACTTTGTATTTACAGCACGGGAAATGGTAAAGGAAGAGAGCCTTGAAAGGCGCCATGTTTCAAATTCTTTGACACACAATAACCCAGCAAAGTCAGTTATCCTCTCCTTTTTTCAGACAGCTAGAAATGGAAGGATGCTCTTATGGGTAAGGCCTTGGGAGATACAAGCTCGGTAACTGGCTCTGAGAGAACTTTTTCAGTGTACCCTTGACAAATGCTTCATCAGGCCACTCTTCGGTACTTGTTATTGACAGAAGGGGACCACTCTTTCTGGTTTTATAATTGCCCTGGTATTTCTGGGTTCTTGAGGCTGTGACTACATGGCAGCAAAACACCTATAAAGTGTCAAACACAACATTCCAATGGTATTTGGGCCTGTGTGCATTACCAAGCTGCAAATAACGAACAGCAAGTCAGAGCACTGGAGGACAGCTTTGGAAACACCAGCAATTTCCTTGGGTTGCTAAAATGAATTATTACTGTTTAGAAATATTGTTTATTTTGAAAATAATCAAAGCAATAGTAAACTTTTCTAGGGACAGCACAGGTTATGGCATCTATGATCAATGCTGCCTTTAAATTTCATTATGGAGTTTTGCACTTTCTTAGAAATTGGCCAACTGGGATTATTAGCATCAGGCTGGATTTTTAGGCTGTTTTCTTTGAAAATTTTGGGGTAGAGTATTAAGTAAACAATCTCTTGTTTTTATCATTATGAAGTGCTGATGCCTGTTGCCTTTGGAAGCTTTCTTGCAGAAGCTTGAAACACATTGAAAAAAGGCAGAGAAAGAGAAAGTCCCCTCCTGTTATTTCCCTGAAGTGCTATTCCACCTGCTCTATGCTTTATCTCTGTAGGATGCCTGTTGCACATCCTGTTTTCACTGCAGATGCTCCAGCACTCTGACCATGCCAGCACCAGTGTTTGTGTGTTGGACATGAGTGAACAGCATCAGAAAAGGAGGGAGCACAGGAATTCTGCAGGTAAATCACCTAGGAGTGAGGCAGCTGAGTAGAAGGGGACAGGAGAGAGGATGAGGTTGAGGGAATAACAACTCATGAGTCTGAAACAGAGGGACATGGGGTAGAAGACTGAGATCTGACAGAGGGAAGAGGAGATGGGGAAGACATGGATGAGTTGGGGAAGGCTGACAAGAGGCTGGGCAAAAATCTCTAGAATCTGAAGCAAAGCTTAGGAGTCCTGAATCTTGGCAGCTCCTTGCTGTCCAAAATACTGCTCTTAAACCCCCTGGGAGCATTACAGAGGATAATGGACTTCTACTGCTGCCTGCCCTTCAAGGCCAGAAAACCATGCCAGGAGAATTGCTATCTCCAGTCAAGGCTCTTTCAGGGGAATTCACTCTTCCCACTCTGAGTATTTTAGTCTCAGAAATACTGTGGATAATATTAAGAGAATTTTTAAGTTGCATGCTCAAAAATATCTGAATGAAGGCTACTTGCCCACTCCGAACCACCTACAGCCTGTGCATTATTGAGCTGCTCAATCTACTTACAGAGCAGGGAGTGAATCTAGCCTGGCTTATTTTGCCAGCAGCTTTCCGCATTTCTTGAACTTTCCAACCTAGAGATTTGAAGACTCTTTCCAAATTGGATGCACACCTAAATGTGCACTTCCAGAAAGAATTAACTACCTAAAGGATGGCTACCCATCCCTGAGTTTACTCAGCCATACATTCCAGCAGTCTATGTCTTATGGTATGTAATTTCTCCAGAATGTTCCTCTCTGAAGAAGAATCCTGACCTTTCTGAAAGAGGTCCCACTTTTGACATGGGGCCACTTTATACCAGTCACACAGTTTTGCTTTTGTGAAAATTCTGATCAGGAAATGCTGGGATCATATGTTTTCAGGATTGCTTAAATCAAACCTGTTCAACTGATTTTTCTTCAGCTTTCCAGACTTTGTCTGTGAGACAGAGCATGCAGAACAGAGGCCCCAAGGGAGCTTGAGAGGGAGTTCTTAGCAGTGCAGGTGACAAGCCTGAACAAAAGCCACCTGTCACATTTAACAAGAAAAATTGTTACGATATACACAGTATGGTACAGCACAAATGCAGAATGCAGTGGAGAGGCACACACACCTATGCTGAATGGCAGTATGTTCAGGAGAAAGGGATGGTGGTGTAATTCATTACTTGACACTCACAGATGGGGAAATTACCAGATAATAGGAAAGAAGTGGGGCCAGGTTGTCACTTCTCTGTCCCCAGCCATGCAGTTACAGGGAGCTGGGACACCAAGCACAGAGGAGAAGTAAGAGAAAGATATGCAGTCCTGTGCAAAACTTATACCAAGCTGCAGGGGACAAAGAGGAGCTCCTAAGCCTTATCCCATCCCTATGCCTCTGTGGTGACTGCATCTTCCTTCTCTGTCAAGTCTCTTCAAGTCTCTGAATTGCCCAAGCAAGGCCCAGTTATTTATGTTAAAAATGTTCACGCAGAAATTGATGCATCTATAAATATTTTAGCCAAAAATATCAGTTGCAGCTCTGTACAGACACAGAAATATTCCAGAGGTGAACATCCTCTTATGTTGCATTATTTATCGTGGAGTGATAGAAAGGTTTGGGTTGAAAGGGACCTTAAAGACCACCTATTCCAAGCCCTGTGTTGGAACCATCCATGTGTCAGTGGTAGTAACCTGGTCCAGGTTTTTACTGCACAACAGGGACGAGAAGAGCAGGAAGAGATCTTGCCCTGAATACCTGCTGCAAGCAGCAACCCCACAGAGCAGCTGGCTGCTGTGGCAGAGCAGCAGCTAACCCTGATGGATCCAAGCAGTGCTGAGGCACAGGCACTGGGGCAGGACCTTCAGGCATGGCAGGCTCACAGCAGGGTTGCGTTTGGAGTCCTCCCCTCATGCATACACACGTTCAGACACACACATGGGCTGCCTTGAGTATTCTGCCCTGATGAACCCTGTCAGGAAATAATGCTATATGTCCGCTGGTAGAAACAGCAAAAATGTCCATCATCAATTTCAGGACAGGACTGTGCAGGCTTAAGTAACAGCTCCCCCCCAAGGACTGGCAGCTCCTCTAACTCTGTACCTGCTACACACAGTGAATACACACCAAAATGGCTTGCAAGTCCTGTGAAATATAAAACTGTGCCCCCTCTTAGCAAAATACTCTTCCATCTTCTCCCTATATGCCACTAAAGATCTTTTTCTGCTGCCTCTGTGATTGGTACTCATGAGGAGAGAGAGAGAGGGGAGTGTCGGCATGAAGAAGCAGCAGAACCCTGGCAGCAGCGAGAGCTGTTTAAAAATCCGCATGCTAACATCTTCTACAGCCCTTCCCTGGAATGATATGCTCGGTAAAATAATGGGGCCTGCTGTTATTTTAGAGACTAGCCTGCTAAATGAGTGACTGCCCTATCAATCTAATTCATTATGGTGTCTGAGTACTGCTTTTTGATATATTTCTATCCACATGTTCTAGAGCACCTTTTATATCAGACTGACATAGAGTAATAGGTTGGTAGATTATCAGAGCAAGCAGACAACAACTGAGAAAATTAGTGGTGCCTACTAATGTGAGAATGCTAACTATTATGCTAATTGCATATTCACAAAAGAGCCAGGGGGCAATAACACTGTACCTTCACTTCACAAAGTGAAGCTGATGTTATTACTGATTAAATTTGAATTCACACTTTTCAATGCACTTGTGCTTTTTTACTGTTGTACTTGACAGCAAATTTCTGAAAATCTATTTGATGATGCATCTTGGTACCAGCTGTGCAGGGTCTGCAGTAGTTTGTTATCCTAGAGAGTCATGGCCAAGTTGTATGGCGCAGCTCAGTGTGGCAGGGCTTTTAGGAAGGGTAATGTCATTTCGTTAACATGTGCCCTAGTGTTTTGTATTTTAAAGGCAATGCTAACTGCACACAAATACACGTACAAGTAAGAATGCTGCATTGCCCGTGCAGAAATATAATTTTATAGAATAATTTTATATTTCCGCAACTGGGACATTTTGTGTCACTCATGGATGCTATGGTACATAGCTCTGTGTGGCTGAGACCCTAAGTTTCTAGTTTTTCCTGCTGGTTTCCCCCGCTGCATATAATCACAAGAGTGGCTATGCCCATTTTTATCCTCTTGCCCAAGTATTTCTGATATCGTAACATCTAGATGTTGTAAGGGAAAACTGCACAAAGCAGTCTTGTCCTCTGCTGCCATGGAAGGATACCAGTATAGCATCTCTAGAGCTGGGGACTGGAGAAAGACCTTCAGAAAACCTCTATTCATTCTCCAGTAATGAGATAAATAATGGCTGTCTCCACTCAACACCTGTTGAGTGTACCTGTGTAGCTCATTTATAAAATTCTCCAGCAAAGATCTCCCAACTTCTGTGTTAGCAACCTCAGAAAGCACAGGATTTTTCTTTATATTAAAATGTCAAAGGGACCTGTGCTGAATGGCTTGAAGACAAAGCCCAAGAAAGAAGAGCAGTCCTGAGGCAACAGAATATGCCTGTAGAAAACTCTTTCCACCTTACATGCATTTATGAGGCTACAGTAAGTTGGAAGGAGATGATCACTCTCTTAACAAGTGACCAAGGATGTTCAAAGGCTGCTGGAGCATGCTGATCGCATTTGCCAATCATTCTGCTGAAATTTTTACCTATATGATTAGGTATGGTTGAAAAGCAAAGTAAAGTAGAAGTCTGATGTGAAGTTACTGTTAAAATGGAAAGGGGGGCAACACCTTCTTCTCTTTCCTTGGGATCACTGCAGTTAATTCACGAGGATTTTATAAATCCCACAACAGATTAGTCAGAGTAAGAGTGGGACTTTGTAGCCATCTCTGCTGAGATGTACTTTAAAAAGAGAAATTATGTTTCGTGTGATACATTTTTGGTTCTAAAATATACATTCACCTCATTGCAAGATTGATGAATTTTGAGTACCATTAGCATAGCCTTCTCTGAATATCCTCTAAGGATGCTACTGTTATTACCATTGAAAACGCAGCAATTCTGCTGTAGCAGCATAAAAATTAAACTGATGAGCTGCAACTTAACTATTTAACAATAAGGTTTCAACTGAACTATTCAAATATAGTGCAGGCTAGCAATTCATAGCTGTAACTAATGGAGAATGCAACAACAAGTATTAGAGAGATTAGTGAGAAGCATGCAGTGTGAATGCTGGGGAGGGCGTAATGGGCAGCAGAAGAACTGAAGCAGCAAAGATAGATAATTACTGAAGGGGCAAGAGATTTTAGTGGCTCTGAAGATGACAGGTAGTAAAGCATGAAATGTCTGATCCAAAACCATTGAAGCTGATGATAGTGTAGCTGTAGCAGCCAATTTTTGTGTTATAGTCTAATATATATTTTATATTCTAAGGTGTTTGCCTAGACAGAAGACTGTCCTCAGCCCAGTGCTTCTTCTCCATTCTTGTAGTTAGGAATATAGGAGTTACAGGAACAGAAAGAAAAGAGGAAAGAGGGGCTCCAGAACTGAGAGCCTGGAGGCTCACTTTTTGCCTAACTGGTTCAGGAAATAGGAAAATAAGGACACCAGGAAGTAACCATCTGCTTTTAGCACAGACACCTGTGCTCCTGCCTACCTCTCATCCTGGGGTGAGGACTCACCTGGAAGTAAACAGGCACGGACACTGTCTCTGCTCCCCAGGGCAGTTTTTCACGTTGCATTATCTAATCACTGAGAAGTAATCCTGAGCAGCCATGTGAAACCCTAAGCTGCAGAAGCCTCCTGGGAACAAGCGGTAGTTGAGCAGCTCGCTGCCTATCCATCCACTAGTAGGAGGAAGCGCCTTTAGAGCATTATTTGCAATAGGAAGCTTAATGTGAATGGAAAAGGAAATTTGTTTGTGATGGAGCATTTGAAATGCTGTAGAAGCTGCACCCCAAAATGGGGTGCTACAATTCTGGCAGAATGGAAACCCTAGGAGTTACTGAGCTCTGCTGGTGGAACCCATCACCCTGAAGGCTCCATTCTAAGAATAAAGTATTTGGTTTTGACTTGAACACAGTCCAGTACGCCTCATTAAGGAGGGAGACT
>WBMW01002150.1:42328-75374 GCA_013396635.1 Penelope pileata | reverse complement strand
GAGAGAGGGAGAGAGAGAGAGGGTGTGTTTGTCTGGGAGAAGCATGTGCTGGGCATGGTGACTCAGAGTGGGATAGCCTGGTGAGTCTGTGTAGTGCTCTGTAAAGACAAGTTTTGTGTATTTGGGTTGTGCTAGGAAGAACTGAGGGAGGCCAAGAGAGGAAGTAGTCTCCTGCTCTGATTTTGGTGAGGCAGGATATATATGGCTTTGTCCAAAGGGACTGCTGGGAATGGGTGGGATCCGTCCCAGCACAAAGGAGAGGGTCAAAAAAGCCCTCCTGAAGGACTGGCCAATTACTAGGACAGGTCAGAATCAGCAAAGAGAAGCTGATAACGGCAGAATTTCTTTGCACTTGAAGGACCAAATGATTTAATCAGTTGAGTTTATACAAGCAGTCTTAACACTGTGCAGTCGTGTGCATGTGAGGGAGAGAAAGAAAGGTCATCTTGGGGTGGGATTTTGTGTGAGGAAGAGAGTACGTAATTCCTAGCTCTATTATGTTTATTTTGAGCATTGTAAACTTGCTGTATCACATTAGCAGCTGGGCTTCTGAGCCTGAATAGGAGCCAGGTAGTTCAAACCATATGAATGGAAAGCCAAATAAACTATCGAAGCGTAAAAATGTGCAAATTGGGACGAGAACACCCCAGTTTAATATCAACATTGAAAAGAAAATCTCAGAATGTGAAGATGAATGACATATAACTCCTGCACAGGTATGCAGAGAAAGATCCTCTACATGAAAGGTATTTTATTTTTGCTGAGTTAGTAAAATAATGATATATAACACACTGGCAACAGTAGAGTGAAAAGGCTAATTCTCATTCCAGTGTTTCTGTTCCTTTTTGATTTTGTCTTAAAAATTTAAACACCAAAATGTTGTTATTTTTCTTACCTTATAGTGCAATGTTCCTTACCTATTTGTTACCCCTGTAGCAGTGTAGTATATGTTAGCGTAACAGAATGGGGAATTTTCCCTCATGGCAAGAGATTTTTTTTTTTTTTTCAGGTAGGAAATGACCTACTGTGCATCCTGGGGCTCTGAAATATTTGCTTTCTCATTTATGTGTGGGAATTTCAAACAAATGGGTAGTGCTCACTCTTCTGTGATCTGAGCAGAATGTATGACAGGTAAAGGAATGTTCCAATGCAGTGCACATAAAGCAAGCAGGCCATAGTGTGAACGTTCATTCATGTGCAGGCTGTGATATTGGATTGTGCCATGCTCCTAATAACCCAAAGCTATTAAAGTGATACAAAAAAAAAACAAAACTATGTCCTTAAGCAGCAAATGAAAGGGAAATTGTGGCTTCTAACAACTTGCTTTGATGATTTTAGTGCTAAAGAGTCAAAAATCACAGTCCTAAGACTGAATCTTTACGTTCTAAACTCTTACTTTTTAAAAAGAGCAGACAGGAAAACAGAATGCAGCAGATGCTGTTATTAGTGGAAAGTAGGTCCAACTCCGTTTGTGTTACTTCTAATATAAGACAGTTTCCACATTTTATATATGCCGCCTCACTCCCCAAAATATGCACCAGCCAGGTGTGGTGTTGTCTTACTTTTATACATCTACTTTAAATCTTTTGACTTAAACAGAGTGAGTCATAATGCTATCAGAAGAAAATTGATCTCTATGTCTATACAAAGTAAATAAATTTTTTTTTTAAAAAAAAAAGGTGCCCTTGCTCACTGTCTGGCCCTCAGGGCAAGTGACAAAGCATGGCTTACATCCATATGGCTAATCTTTTATTCTTCACTAAAGCATGTTAGCTTTGTCTGTATTGCATGTTGGGAACTATCCTAGCCTTGCCTTCCTCTCCAAACTTGCCCAGGTCTTATCTGAAAGAGCGCTACTTCCCATGAGTAAAATCTATGCCAAGGAGCGTACTAGTAATTAAGTAGTATGGACAGTTGCATGCCATGGAGCTCTCGCCCTATTTAGTTTGCTTGCATAATAGTTTACTAGACTGTCTGCAAAGGAAGCTGCTGGCTCAGTACGACCAACAAGAGCTGTACCTGCTAAGCTGTTTGGATACCTATTAGCTAGATCTTTATAGGATCAACCTTAGACTGCAGGGAACTGAGAGTAACCTTTTCAGAATGAATGACATAGTAATAACAGTTCTGGAATAAAAACCAGGCCGCAAATACTGTGATGAAGGACTGTGCCATATCCTAATGCTGCATTAGGAAAGTACACATTCAATGGCAATTTTACAATACCTTTGTTATTCTTACATCTTCACTTCCTATGGTCAGTTCTTTTCCATAGAATTACAACAGCTCCTTAATAGCTAGTATCTGCCATACATGCATAAGCTTAAACAGTGAAACAAAGCAATGACTGTACAGTAGCTTCTTTTTGTTCTTTTAGTCCTTCTTTTAGTCCTCCCTTGCTTTCAGAAGAGACATCTTTGGGCTTACATTGCATACATACATAAAAAGGACTTTTCAGCTTCAATTTTATCCTTCTTCAAATGCTTTGAGACACTTGCAAGCTGTAGCTAAGTAGAAGCTTTCAACTTCAACTGTTGTGAAGTTGCAATGACCGAATAATTCAAATATTGTTCTTCATCAGGAAAAAAAAAAGAAAAGGCAATTGGAATCTGTGATTTCATGACTCAGAAGGAAAGTTTCCAGCCTGAATATTCAATACCTTTACATTGCCTCTAAGAATGAGTATATTTTATAGTGAGGCACATATAGGCTCAGTTTATACTGTGTAGAGGGCTTGAAGATACAAGATTAAGTAAGAGTCTGAGGGACACTGATCCTGCTTTAAAACTTTATACCAGAAACACAGGTTCTGTGTAACAACTTCGAAGGTGAGATGCTTTTTTATTCTAATTTTTATTTTGAAAGCTAAATGGAAATTACTTTGGAATGTATTAAGTTGGAGGGAGAGAAGATATGACCTGATTATTACGTGCTCCCTTTTTTCTTTTTAAACTGTTTATTAACAATAAACAAGCTAATTACTAAGGCTGATTCCACATTCAGTGAGGTGTGGACAAATTTATGTAGATGCTGATGCCGATAAGAAGGCATTTGTATCATATGACAGTCCCAGCCATGTCAAATCGAAGGCTTATTTACCACTGCTGTTGAAACATAAGATTTATCTGGCATAGAATCATGGAATGGCTTGGGTTGGAAGGGACCTTAAAGACCATCTAACTCCAACCCCTCTGCCATGGGCAGGGCTACCACCCTCTTAGATCACGCTGCCCAAAGCCCCATCCAAACTTGCCTTGAATGCCTCCAGAGATGGGGCATCCACAGCTTCCCTGGGCAACCTTTTCCAGTTATACAAGTTACCTATTATAACTGCTTTTGATACCTGCTTTCCATAATATTATAGTTTCCAAAACTAGTAGAAAAATTGAACCTGTTGACTATGTGAAGAAGGAAGAATCTCTCTTTTAGAAATAGTCTGGTGGAGTCTGTTGATGCTAACAGAAAGCTTATGGGAAAACTTAAAAAGCAGAACATGGGATTTTGATACCCCATAGATAGAGTAAGATAATTTAGTGTTGGTATTATTTTTGCAACATGATTTTTAATAACTAAGCTTTAAAAATGAAGTTGGTAGATTCAATGGTGAACATTTTTACAGACAAATGAGTTGCTTGGAATCAAATCTATGGCTTATTAAGAGGAAAAGGACATTAACTCCTAGTCCAAGGTAATAAGCAAAACATCTTTAGAGCCCTCTCTTCCCTTTGGACATCTATCCTGAGCATGCTCACTAGCAATACGTTAATGATTAGTAACTGACTGTATTTAAAGCAATGCTTTTAAATTTGCCACAATAGTTCCAGGCTTGAAATCCTTAATGTAGGAAGATTTCTGAAGTAGTATGTTCTCAGATCAAATGCCTGCCTTTTGTAGGACAGAAGGACCTTTGTTGAAAATTAAGGACTCTTAATCAACAATCTGATATTTCTTCTGATTGAGGAAATTGGTCCCTAGGCACCTTTATAATAGGAATAAGAACTAATAGGTAATTTTCTTACAAACATCTTTTTAATAATGGCAGTAATAGGTAGATTTCAGTAAGCTCTGTTTTAGTTATAAATCTATTTCTGCTAATATCTACAAGATGGGTTCGTGCTGTTCCCTCTCTTTTAAACCTGTACTAAAAATGTGATTTTAAAGTTTAAGTGAAAGTAGTTACACTATTCATTTTTAGGTTTTGTTTGAAAATCTGTTGGATATTTGACCATTTGTATGACCCCTTCACAAAATTAGGGACTGCTCTTTGAGACTGCATCATTATCTGAAGTGAGAGTAGATCCATGTCTTAAACAGTTTGCTATTTTGTTAATATACTTAGGGCTTTCTACCTCTACTGTGGTCTTCAGGTAGATTATGTCTCTGAAATGTATTTCAGCCAAGTAACTAGAAAAACAAAAAGCATGAAAAAGCATCTGATTTTTTTTTCTTTTCTTTTTTTTTTTTTATTGGCTTCTCTTTAACAGATTTCACCTTTCTAGATTCTTGTTTGGGAAAAAAGAATGTTAAAAGACTGCATATTCTGCTGTGATCTGCTCAATATATTCTAAACTTTCCAACTGCACCACCAAAAGATATATTTAAATACTAAAAGCATAAAATATAGTCTTTGGGACTTTACAGGTAAGGGTGTTTTTTTTTTTTTTTCTTTAATTTTTTTTTTTTTTTTAGTTTCTCGTAGTATTAAGAGATACACAGGAAGTGCATGTCTACTAAAACTATAAATCAAATATGTCCCAAGACTTGATCAATCTTAAATTGTGCCAGTCTTTTAGAGTGGACTGAGTGATCTGATCTGCAAGGAGCAAATGAAGAAGGTTACATCAAGTGCCAGAAGTGCATCATTCATTTCTGAAGTCACCCTGTAGAGATAAAGTTGATTCGTTTTCTACCTGCTCAAAAGGTGGAAGCAAACACTTGCCTTACTGCTAGTTTCAGAGGTGAGAGGTAGATGATGAGTTCTTCCATGGAAACACTCTTTGTGTACACTGACCTCCAGTCTCTTAAAAAAATGTCTGCCTGTATGAATATTTGTTTCTCTATCACATTCAGCTGAAGAAGATGAATGAAAAAAGGACGATAAAATATTAATTTTAATTAACAAATGCAGATGAAAATGATTGAGGAAAGAAGTGATACATTGCCGTAATTTTTTGAGTCTTTTGTTTTGCTGTACAGTTTAATTATTATCCTTTCTTTACTGGTAATTTCTTCTAGCATATTATACCTTATGGTAGCTGTTACCCTCTCTTGCTCTCCCAGTAGCAGTTAACAGTAATAAAGTACAGTATGATTTCCTTGGATGATTTCAGGAATACACCTGCATTAACAGCTGGAGAATTCAATGGCAAACAGTAATCATAGCCACTTAAAAATTCTCCACAACTCAGTGAAGTTGAAGCAGATGGAGAGAATTTATCCCCATGGGAAAAGCGTTTTACCCCAGGCTTTTTTTTTCATAAATTTTTGGCCAATTTTTTACAAGTGCTGAACAGTTACAACTATTATCTTTGATTTTTAGAAAAATATTAGCTGGTAGTTCTTGACCTCTTCTTTTGCTTACTGAATGATGCCAGATTTTCAAAAGAGCTTAAGCTCTCAATATTTAGAGTTCATAAAAACGTAATTCCAAGTTAGAATTGCATAAGGATCTCTAGTTTCTGACCTTGAAGGTTATGTCTTTGGCATGGACTTTTGCGTCAGAAAACATAGTGGTGGGAATGGCCAGCTTTTCTGCTGCATAAATCAAATTTGTTATGAATTCAAAGAGTAACATGTCAAATTGCTGTTTTACCTTTTCCTTTCACAAGAACATTCCATCAAAAAAGCATTTCTTTTTAACAGAGCTTCACTTTACTACTCCCCCACATGAAAAGAAACAT
Source organism: Penelope pileata (assembly GCA_013396635.1). NCBI lineage: Eukaryota > Metazoa > Chordata > Aves > Galliformes > Cracidae > Penelope > Penelope pileata. Next base: position 69,474 of record WBMW01002150.1, on the reverse strand, counting down.
CTTTGAAATTTTTCCAGAAAAAGCAGGTGTACAAATTATTCTTGCTAAAGGCTTCATACCATCAGCTTCCAGCATGTAGACTGTGTTCTCTGAATGAGACTAATCACATGATACTGGGCGTAACGGTGATACTGGGACCCACTCAGGCTGACAAAATTCAATAGAAATCAGACCGATCACTTAACTGGGAACTGTTCCAATTTTATTTTGGATTAAAATCAACTTTCTCTGAACCTTTCCCCTCTGTTCTCTACCTACCCCCTCCAATCCTCTTCATCCTGAGAAAAGAGAGCAATAATTGAATTGTGTATTTCATTGTGCGTTTGGACATCCAAAAGAGATTGTTTGTAACCAAAGAAATTTGTTTTTGGAGTACATCAGTGATGGTACTTCTGATGGAAATGCCAGTGCAGATCCATGCAGGACTGACGTGTGCAACCTGTTTTTTAAAAGGAAACTAAGTTTGTATTTTAAAGGAGACTACGTTTGTAGGTTTCGGGGCTTCTGATGTTATCTTAAAATTAAGTTATTCTTTGTGGGCATGAAGATACTATGGTGATGGCTTAAGTTTAGAGATTTGCCCTACTATCGTAAATCCTAAATTTCTTCTCTGGTCTAGTGTTGCACACTTGATGCCTACTACAAAGATGGCTGCATTTGTGTGCCACGGTGTGCATGTAATTGGAAGCATTCTGCAATCTATCAGAACGAAAGCTGCAATATAAATGTAAATTATTATTCTTCAGCATATTAGCATTTTAAAAATATAATATGGGATACAGACTTTAAACTCATTTTCAGTTCATGTCATTCATTAATATGGTTGTATATTTAGACCTAACAGATGACTTTCAAAATTATATCACAATATCTGTGCATTCTGCAAATACAAAATGGGGCATGAATGTGACATGATATGTGAAGCCTAGTGATCTTGGAAAAGAGATATCCATAGAGTTACCTTCCCACTCCCCACAAATTCTTTGACATTTTCTGCTCTTATTATGAAAGTATCTTGGGAAGAATACCTAAATTAAGTGAAGGACCACACCAAAGATTGAAATAGGTTGGTAACTCAGACCCACGACCAAGTCTGTAGAGGGAAGCAGAGGTGAAAACTTTACCCATTTGTGTAACAAAGCTGTGGACAAAAATGAAGAAAGGAGCAAAATGCTTTTGTGACAGCTGAAGATGTTATTCAGAGCACTTGTCAGATGACATAATGCTGATAACAGCAAGCTATGATGTGCAAAATACTACTTCATCCTCATGCTTTCTGACTTCTCTCAGTAGCAATTATCTATTCGCAGATCCCAGATAGGAAACAACTCCAGCTGTCCACAGGTATCAGGTTCTGATCACCAGTGTCTTCAGGAGATTTTTGACCATTTTGCATTACTTTCTGAACTGATAAAAACTACTTTAAGTGAGTTCATTCCTTAATGAAGAGTACTGCTGAGCTCTTGTCAGGGCCCTGAGGGCACCTGCAGCCCTGTCAGGCCTGCCTAGCCTCTGCTCAGTGCTTGCCCCATCTACACCCTACTCTGCCTCCATCTCCATCCCATGTTTCTGGCTGGTGGCCAGGCCTCTCAACTTGTCTTCAGACTGCCCTTGTTATCCTGCATTTAAGTGGTGGACAGATTTTCAACATACAAAAAAATCGAACCTCAGTTTTCAATATCTGCTTCATTACTTACCTGAATGCTATGAAAATTCTGTTACTGCATCTGAACTTCTCCTGTATTATAAAGGAACTAGAAATTCCCCAATTTTCTGCCTTCAGAGACTCTTCAGACTACAAGCTGAAAGAAGTCTAGTCAGATCATCTGGCATGTCCCTGAAGCTGCCAGGACGGGAGAAGAAGGCTGAAGTTATACTGCAATTGATCTGAGGCTGTAGCCAGTCTGATACAGTTTAGAATAGCTTTGAGACTGCCCTAAATGACATCTGAGACCAAGCTATACCTCTGTGTGAGGGAGACATAAATAACTTCCTGCTTTCTCATCTGAATATTGAAAATTTTTATTAAAGAAAAGAAGAAAAAGTCAGCCCTATAAAAAAATGTATAATCACTACTCTTTAAAATAAAGAGAGTATATATTCAACTCTTTATCAGATGGACAGTATTAACACATTGGTGCCCTACCTGAGATTGTATCCTATTGTACTATAAGGACATAGAGTGAAAAATGGTACTTGCACAAATAAATTGCTATCTGAAGAGACAAGATAGGAGGAAGTAGTATTGTTTCCTCGCAACAAATTAAAATGAGGACTCTAGCATTGTGCCTGATGTCAACATGCAGCCTGAGGATGGAATCTGGGAGTCCAGGGTCTGCCTGCTGCCCACTCCACTGCCTGCAGCCACTCAGTTCTGCTGGGGGCAGAAGCGGGGACACCAGATCCCTGCTTGTGGTCACTGTTCCTTGGTACATGAAGCAGGAAAGCTTGTATCACCTTCCTGCATTGTACATCCTGCTGCTACAAGCAGAGACCACACAAGGTCACATGGTGGGTGATGTTGGCAGGGACCTTTGAGTGCATCTGTTCCAACCCCTGCTCCAGCAGGGACAGCCAGAGCAGGGTGCCTAGCACCATGTCCAGGTGGCTTCTGGAGATCTCCAGGGAGGAGATTCCACAGCCTCTGGGCAATCTGTGCCAGTGCTGGGCACTGGCCACGCTGCACGCAAGTGCCTCCTGATGTTCAGATGGAACCTCCTGTGTTCCACTTTGTGCCTGTTGCCTCTTGTCCTGGCACTGGGCACTTCTGACAAAAGGCTGGCTCTGTCTTCTTTGCACTCTCCCTTCTCATAGGCACAGATGAGATCTCCCTATTCATTACTCCACTAATGAAATTATGCTCTTGGGAGGTCTGCTATGCGGAACAGTGATCAGTAACATCCAGATCACTGCAGTGCAAGAAAGCAGTTAAAAAGTCTTGGATTTTTTTTAGCCTCAGTCTTTCTGCTTTTTATTTTAAACAGTGGGGAGCAGTAATCTAAAAGAAAACAAATTATTTTTCAGATCTTAGATCTATAAACATGTAAAAAAGCTTATGGATTTTCTTTGGAGTTTTAAACCAGCTTGGTGGAGGACAATTTTCCTGTCTCTGTCATGATATTAACAGTAATGAAAACATATATTGTTATGGAGTTCATGACAGTCTGTGGGAGAGATGACTTGCTGTAAGGCCCAAGGTGGCAAGTTAAGTCTAGTCCAAAGGATTTTCAGAAGCTGGAGAGACATGGAGGCAGAACCTGGTGGTCCTAAGAAGGGGAAATGTGAATATCATATAAATGTCTGTAATTTTTTAGGAATTTCACTGTCGTTGCTCCAAGGTGGCTGAGCTCTCAACCTTTACCAGTGTCCCCGAGTGTACCAAATATGTTGAAAGTCTTATCCTCTCCTCCCTCATTTCATATAAACCTATTTTCATTAAACTAATATATTAATCTACTATATATCACAATTATTGAACAAACAGAACCTTAATCAGAAGCCTGACAAGGACTGCAGAAGATGACTGCCTGCCTGGCACTGCCTGCCCGGCACTGCCTGCTCTCAGTGTGCCAGCCCTCTGTTCCAGCTGTTCCAAGCCCAATAGCCCAATATCATCCACAGGTCTAAGCAATCAGGGGACACTTCCAAACCCACCAGAGCCATCTTGTGACATTGTGAGTAGAAGCTGGGCTTACAGATGGAGCTGAGATGTCCTGCTTAATATGGAGACCTTGCTTCTGAGTTGTGAAAGCTCAATTATTTTTTTTCTAGAAAATCAGATCAGGTGAGGGTTAAAACTAATTCAAGTTGTTTACTTGGCATAGGAAGCTAACATGAAATGGTACCTAAGTTACTGCAAGATTATATATGCACTCAAATAACTTTCATATTTGTCTTCCCATTTTTCTTTGCTTTTAACAAAGGCTGAGGTAGGTTTGAAGCCTGAATTACTTTCTCAAATCAATAGGACATTCTTCAAGAACTTAGCATACTGCGGGTGTAATTTTGGAAAGGCTTCCTAATGTTGTCTATGCAAATCTTTCTGAGCAAACCTGGCTTTGTTCTCTACTGCTGTATATTTAGTACCTTGAAACTGCAGTGCCTAGGATGAAAAGTAGTTGTGAAAAGCCAGGTTTTATACTCAGGCCAGCAGGGTGACCAGGAGTTTTCTAAGTTTGGGTCTGAAAAGTATTTTGCAAAATTGTAGTTGCAAAGTACTAGAAACGAATTAAGAATAATAGGTTTGTGGGTGAGCACTGTACCGACAGTTATTTAGACTATGGTAAGTGATCATTTGAATCAAAGGAATTTTATCACTGGCAAAAAAAGACCAAATTAAAATTTAAAGGCACAGGTGTAAAACCAAGGTCTTACTATGCTTATGGATATTTTCTTAGTTCCCTCACATAGCTGACACTTTAACCTCTGACTCAGCTATCTGACATTCCTGCAATTATTCCGTATCAAAGTTTTTGTTACCCTCTGCTCTCGCCTGCCAAGGGACACATCTTGTCCACAAGCATCTTCCTGTGTGTTTTCCACTTCTGCACAACTGGTAAGATTGCCTGTCTGTGCACCTAAATATTTATCTCCAAGAAAATTATTGGTATTGAATATGTGCTTGGATTTGCCTGGATGTAAAATAAAACCATGCATTTCTGACATGATAGTTCTGTCTGACACATGAAGTCATTATGAGCTACTGCACCATGAATGCTTTGTTTTCTGCGTTCTCTGGGTTAGTAGAACAGACTCACATTAGAGACTTGTTATATGCACTAGAGAAGTGTTAACATCTAAGCACATTACTATGTTATACAATGTATGTAACTTGTATTTGTTTTGTTTAAACGTAGGGGGGGAAAAAGCCCAAGGAACGTAGTGCAGCAGCTGGCCTGAACTCTGTCACCACTACTTTTAGAGAAGACAGAATTTTAAACACTTTGGTGTAAGAACCTTCAGACCAGATCCTTTCTGAAATTGTGTTCTTTACTATGCTTGCCTGTTGATATGACACAAAAAGCTTCAGCAGTGTAAAAATTGGAATTTACCTTAGCATTCCTTTAAGATGGATGCTAAAATACATAAGGTTTGATTTGACTCTTCTCCAATTTAGATGCCTTAGGCCTCCTTTACAGGCAGTGGCATTTAGGATGATGAGCTTAGACAGCATCTGCTGTGTTACAGATACCTTCATTCGGTTGATGAATACTAACAGTCTGAAAAAATGGAGGTGTAATGTTTGATGTAAAAAGTTCTTGAACACTTGGCTCTGTGTATCAGCAGTCCAGTGTATAAAGCAGTCTCTTCAGTCTTTAAATCCACTGCTATGTGTTTACACTTAGAAGAACCATTTTCATGAAACATCAGTGGCTATAAGGGGCATTGCTCTTGGCAATGCCAGGAAAAAGACAGAACTGAAAGAGCGGTGGCTCTTACAATTTAGAGGTTATATTGCTCAAGGTTAAATGAGAACATTTTATTCTGTGTGGCCTTAGCTTTGTCTGTTCTGTGGATAGACACTAGTGGATTGATTATTTGCTACCTTACCATTTTCATGTATATTTTTACTCATTAAAAGGTTTAGTGTCACAGTCATCTTTCTTTCAGTGTTCTAATCACATAAATGTAGATTTTTGGACCCTGCTGTCTAATGCACATACATACATAAAGATGTAAAGAGTGGCTTTAATTTCAGCATAGCAAAGAAAAGCTGTGTTTCAGTGGCATTTCTACTTCAATTAGAAAGCAAATGCTTTTGCTGAAGATTGTTTCTATTAAGATATGGGCATTTTTCTCATTTAGGGCAACAAAACCTGCTTGGAGAAGGCAGCACATCTTTTAAATAGTTTGTAAATGGCTTATTCTGTAGCTTAAACTGACTTCTAACACTATTAGTTAATGAGGAAATGTGGCTTAGGTTTTTGGATTACTTTTGTTCTCCATGAACATTTAAGGGTTAGTTAAAATTTCTATAGTAAACAAATTATATTTTGTGCCGTGTAAACAAAGGTAAAGAGTAATGCATTACGCGTACATCTAGTGGTAGCAGCTTAAAGCTAATATCAGCAAATGAGAGAATGGGAAACCAGTTGCTTCCTCTTTCTGGAGTGCAATCACTGTAAGAGTCTCTAAGATGTGCGATTACCTTAACTGCTTGCCTAAAGCAGTGAGCTACATCATCAAGCAGTCCAGTGCACAAGATTATACACTCCCCAGTACTTGATTCTGATATTCAGTCTGCACTGATAGCTCTCATGTAATTCCAGTGTACTGCTTTTAGACTTGCTAAGAAGCAAAGAGTACTAAGATAACCAAGCAATGAAAAAATACTTCATCATATATTACATTCCTATTGCAGTTACTGTAGCACAGAGTGATATGGTGATTGCTCAGAATTAGCTTGTAAAACCTTTTTGCTGAAAAGTTCCAGACATTTTCCGTTTTCATTTATTTGCATTAATTTAACTGATTGTTCTAATTGAAATAGGTAATAAATAAATATCACGTTTAAAATACTTTATAATACAGGATAATACCCCTCTAGTTGTGGTATTTCTAGGAAAATGAAATCATGAGCATTCCTAATCCTTTGTTTCAGTCTTTGCTGTTTAGTAATCTGCAAGGGAAGAAAGCCAAATAAACAGCTGGCATGTTTTAGCAGTTACTGCTAGCTTCTCTCTTGGCTGTCTCTGTCGAATGGAAGGGATTGCCTGGTGAATTTAAACGCAGGGCTGAGTGCCACACTTTCTCGTCGTACACTACAGCTCTGCTGTTACGCTGAGCAGTTCTGGCACAAAGGAACTCTGCATGCGATGTGGCTGCTTCTCAGTGGGAGAGAGCAAGCCTTTTCCAGGGCTGATCTGAAACCATGAGGCCAACTCTTAATGAAGAATGTCACAAACTTTTGCAAATCTGTTTCTAGTGTTGGGCCTGCTCCTCTGGCCATACTTACAGCAGTGAGTACATGCCAATATGATCAAATAAAAATAAGAGCAGTAACATCCTCCTATACTTCAAGAAGATGAAGGCATTGTGCACTTGGATGATGATGAAATAAGCCTAAACTAGGTATTAGTCATGTTAATGAACAACTGCAGTGGAGAGAGAATATGAGAAGTTTGTTGCATTTCTCTGAATGACTTTCCCCACAAGAAAAAATTAAGACTTAGTTAATATTAATGAGTTAATATACATTGTAATTGCAGACAACGGAACATCTTTTGTATGTAATGCAGCAATATGGAGACTCCTATTGCTTATATCTTGCACAATTTCTATTATTATCAGTTTTGGTCAGTAGAAATTGAGAAGATCAATATATTGTAATTGCCTCAGTGCATTTTTAAAAAACCTCAGCTATCAAGTGACCTAACTCCAATGAATTGTGCATGTGATTTCTCTCCCTTTATCTCTGTTTTTCTGTCATAGTATTTCAACTTGTTGCATCTCAACTTCACTTGAGTACCTAATATTGAGTTACATATTTCTATGAAATCAACAGTACCACCTGAGAAGCAAGGTGCTACTCTGAAATTTTAATGATGGATATTTATTAGTGAATACAAGTTTGATCAAATAAGTTAATTGACTTACATCATGGCTAGTGTGAGGAGTTTCCACGTGTGACTATGGCTTCTAGTTGATACCATCAGATATGCATATTGAGCTATAAGGTTTACACAGCCTGAGTGTGACCTATGTAGTGTTCGGTTCTATTGGGCTTTGTGTCTGGTTTTAATTTTTTCATAGCAAACATTTTCACGTGAATTTTGTAGCTATAGAAATTTGGTTACAGTTCTGGAATGTTTTGATTTTCAAAATTCTGGTTGTAATGCTGTGCTAAAAGCCATAATCCTGAATCTTAACATTTTTTCTTCCTGGTCTCCTGTGTTAAAATAACCACTTGTTTTTTTGTAACTGGTTTAGAGATCAACATAAATCTCTTGCCTGTTATGTCTTCCTGCAGTAACATTTTCAGACAGGTCCTCCTTTCTCTGTTAATTTAAAATACATGTTTAAATCCTGGGTTTTCTATATTTATTTGGTAGATTCCCAGTCTGGTATAACTGTCCATACCCTTATACATATCCCTTTTGAGTTTATTCTGTGTGAATCCTTATTTATAAACCCACTAGTTCCTCAGCTTAATTGCAACTACACTTAGATGTAATACAAAATAATGCATACATGTAAGCATGTAGTTCTTTTCTATATCAAGTTTTAAAAAAGCAAGGCAATTTTTAAATTTGATAATTTAAATTCAAGTATTAGAACACTTATTAGCATGCTGATGTTTGCAAACTTTTAATCTAGAAAGTTTTACCTTCGTTTAGACACTCAGTGAGAGAATACTGTCTTCTGCAGCTAGGCAACTCAGACTCTCATTTCAGAGCTGCCTGCTCTTTGTACTCTAATCCACATCATTCAAAAGTCTTATACCCTGAAATCTCTCTTTACCCATCCCTTAGCCCATGATGAGCTCTAACAGTGGTAAATCATGCTAGCTTTTTTTCATCTGCCTCTTCTGTTGATGCTAATAAACTTAGTTCCTAAGTTAGTTAAAATGTGTAAATATGATTTCTTTCAATGCTGAGATACAGGCCATCCAATACTAGAATTGTACATCCCTTTTCACAGTCTGGTTCCTTTTTACTTATTCTGGTGTCACTCTTGATTTCATTAATTTTTTATTTTCTGCCTCCAGGAAACTTCTCTCTGATTCTGGCATGTTTCCCTCTTTCTCCCTAGTGAGCATACTTGAGACAAAGAAGTCTTTAGCTTTGCAGCACTCTCTGCCTCATCTGTCATCAACTTGCCTTCATCCATCATACCAAGAGACTAGTCTTCCTCAAAATCCTCCTGATCCTTATCTATTTGTGAAATCTTTTGTTTGTTCTTCTATCGTTGACTAGTATTCTTTATATGTTTTTTTTTCTTTCTACTGCGATGCTTTTTACTGTTACTGTTTTAACAGGTACACGTATCTCAATTATAGCAATAATAGAAAGTATTTGATGTTTGTAAGCACAGTCTTGGGAGGAAAAAGAAAATACATAGTTAACAGGTGCAAAGTGCTTTAGAACTAATTCCTCCTGTGGATTTTACACAAATACTTTTTGACTTTACTGCAGTCACAGAAAACTTCTCGTTTTTTAAACAAAGAAGCCAGATTATGTATCATGCACTGCTCACTATTCTGATAGGGACAAAAGCTTAACCAGTCTGAATTGCCTCTGAATTTAACTACACTAAAGGTCGTGATTTAAACAGTTTCCATTGTTTTGCATCAGATAAACTTATTGTTTACAGGGATCTATTATGCAAATAGTGAGACCAAAAAAGTTCCATTAAGTGACCAGTGAGGTGAATGAGGCTCAGATTCCGAACTGTGAGTGTTAGCTTCTGAAAACAACAAAAGAAAGAGATGGTTCGAATGTATCTTGACTTAACAGTGCCCAGTTACCGTGTTAAATTTCCTGCCTCTGCAAGACTAAAATGTTCTCTTGAGCACAAGTCATTTTTAAATTTCAGATAAAGAGACAATGTACTCAACTGAATTCAGTCTCTTTCAAAAGCTCTGCAGTGCTGCTATAGTCTTATGTGGCGTACCAATCAGTGCCTGCATGTAAGGTACAGAGCAGATGCTCATGTACTTTGTGTAATAGATGAGCAATTTGGGATTAATGTACAAATTGTCAGTATGAAACTACAAGTGTAACCTTTGTTTTCAATAGGTTCTCATGAGCCACATGAAAAAGCTTCACCAGACCTTATAAGATGTGAGTTAGAATCTTTCAGCTAAACACTCCTAGAGAAAATCTTTAAATAATATTAATAGACTTATATCCACCTGTTTAATAAATATTATAATTTTTTTAATTTTACTGACTTCATCTGACTTGATCTTGGTCTCAGTTTGTGGAAATGACAAATTACAATTACTACAACTACCTGAAAGGAGGTTGTGGCGAGGTGGGTGTCAGCCTCTTCTCCCGGGTAGCTAGTGATAAGACTAGAGGGAATGGCTTCAGGTTGCACCAGGGGAGGTTCAGGTTGGATATTAGGAAAAATCTCTTCTCTGAGAGAGAGGTCAGGTACTGGAACAGACTGTCCAGGGAGGTGGTGGAGTCACTGTCCCTGGAGGTGTTCTAGATGTGTCTAGATGAGGTACTAAAGGACATGCTTTAGTGGAGTAATGGGTAATCTTGATGGTAGGTGGACAGCTGAACTAGATGATCTTGGAGGTCTTTTGCAGCCTTGATGATTCTGTGAAAGAGATGTCAGTGCGTAGTATCAGCTGAGGAAGACAAATATGGATCAAAATACAGTCCTTACTATGAGAACTAGGACTGTAGATACCATATAACTGGTGAAAAGCATATTGATGATGAAGTTTCAGCAAATTGGAAGACATCCTTGGTCGAATTTGTAAACAATGATCACAGTATATATGCCACTTAATATTTGTCAAGGTCTGGGCAGGGCACAGAAATAAAAAGAATGTAGTTTTTAGGTGCCAGAGAAAACAGGGGCGAGTATGGGATTTACTCCCACGAACAGGCCTTGTTTCCCAGCTTCACAGTGTTGCTGTTACACCGAAGGCCCTTGGATAAGAAATTATTGCCTAAACTGTGTTTTAAAATATTATTCCATGTAAACAATATCACTGCGTCCAGTAGCAATTAATAATTGCTTTCTTAAAAACTATTTTAAAAATTTAGTATGGCTATTTTTTGGATCCAATGAGATTTGGACTTGAAATATACACTTTTCTTTACTCATCCCTGGAAGATAAATGCCACTATTGTATACCCTTATTCTGGGTCAAGCTCTTGCCTTCTAACATGGAAAAAAAAAAAAAAAAGCACCCTCAGATGACAGTGAAAGAGTGATTGAACCAGGAGTATATTTGCAAGATAGAGCAGAGGCATCTGGTGTAAGAGCCAATGAGCATGTGGGGGGAGGTGAAATGCTGGAGAGTATCTGAGTGGCATCCTCCAGTGAGGCTCTTGGAGTTGGCAGGTTCATGGGGCAACTGTCTCCTGCTCCATGCTAGGTGGTGAGCACAGCAGTGGTGCCTACTCACTGCTTTCACAGGTTCGTAGTCATACTTTTAGCATTGCTACTGGAGGAAGGCCAAGCAGGAACAGATGGGTAGGGAAAGATGTGTATGAATATAGAAGGTGGAGACAGCATAAGCCTTCATGCAGATGAGCTTAGGGTACAGCTAAATAATATGATGTAAAACTTACTTTTTTTAGCAGTTGCATGGACTGGAAATCTGTCCATTTCCACTGTAAAGTATGTCCTAACCCTTAAAGACAGATAGGAAAGAGTACAGAAGAGAAAAACAGTTTCAATTGTTCCATGTTGAGTCTTATTAGTGAACGAAAAAGGAATTTCGCTATGGGTTGGATGGTGTTTCCCTGCATTTTATGGCAAAACCTGGAAGAGTTCATTAATCTTAGAGGACAGTAAATTGAAAAATGTTCAATATAGTATAATCTCTCACACCATGAAAGATTGTGCACTAGTGTTTGGGTGAGGCTTAAAGTACGGTAATTGTCTAGTCTGCCTTCACACAAGGATTTCCAGTTGAGTGGAGCTGCGTGAGAAAGGAAGCCAAAGCCGCAAAGCAGCAGATGCATTCTTCCCTTGTGCTAAGATAGTCATGTCTTGTACCAGATCAGTTTTGTGTGTAGATCATTGCTTTTTTTCTTATAATGCTTTAAAAATGTTGCTGTTAGAACACTGATACATTTTCTATACTAGGACTTGCTGAGCTGAGATTTGATTTTCTGTTGATCAATAGTATAAAATACTACAGTTAACCTTGTTTATAAAGTTGGACTTTGGTGTATGAGGGTGTGATGTTTTTGTTGTTTATATTTATATAGAAAAGGAAGAAAATATTCCTGGCTTGAGCCTGGAATAAAGTATATGTAGGTGTACTTTGTTTCTACACAAAAGTTCACTTACATATGTCCTTGTGATTCAAGGTGACTTGGAGTGTAATCTGTATTGTTGCCCAAATTGAGATTTCTAGTTTAAATTTGCTTCTTCGTTGTATAACAATACAAATGTTTGTTGCCATAGATAGTGAGAACAAAGGAAAGTATTTCCACAGTGACAGCCATAAATGTAATATGGGCAACAAGCCTTATGTTCTGTTCTGTGTGTCACTATGACATGTTGCTACTTAAAACTTTATTATGAAAATAAACTAATGAATCAGTAAGCAATAACAGCATCTTACTATCACAAGGAAAATATAACATAAATACGTTCTCATCATTACACCTTGCATTAATAGATTAATAAAAGTACAAATTAGATATTTTGATTCGTAGTTTCCTTCACTAAATATTAATTAAAAAAATCCTTTTCCAAAAAACAGTATAGAATCTTTCCACGTTTTATTTGTTGTTGGGTGCTTATCAGCAGTGAAAGTTTGTGCAATTCATGTGTTTATAACTGAATCCTTATAATAGAATATGTTTAACAAAGTAGTCCACAGAGGAAAAAAATGCACAAGATTTGTTTTAGGGATACAGTTTACATCTTCTTTCAAAAACTATTGACAGACAGACTGGGATACTTTTGTTCAATTTTTTTTTGGCAATTTGGCAATATTTAATAACACCAGTATATAAGGCAACACAATTCAAATAAATGTTACAAACAGCAAGAATGCAGGCTACACTTTTTATTAGTGACAATAATAAGGAAAATGGCCCATGTGAAATAAGTACAAAGGCCCCAAATAATAAGGCAGTGTAGGATTCCTGAGGCATACTGTCCTAGACCAATTAAACAAGCCGTGTCTCCCTCAAAGAAAATAAAAGCATCAGACACACAAAGGGGAGCAAAAAGCATTAGAATTTAACAGTATGGTGGTCAGGGGTTGATTCCCTGAAGAACATTATTAGGCTTTCAGAACATATCCAAATTAAACTCTGGAGTGATGCCAATACTACAGAGTTCTTAAGAGAGCTCAAAGATGTAGCCTACCAGCCTTCACCTTTGCTGTGCTTGGTCTCCTCTTTAGGTTTTGCTGTGGTATTGTTAACTGCTTCATTCCCAGGTGAAACACTGATATCTAACCCATAGAATCATTTAGAATGCCTGTTATCTATCTGATATGAATTACTTGGTTTTACTGAGTAGAACAGTTTTATCTTAAATGCTTGGTAGTAAGATTTAAACATCTAGTCAGAGAAAAGTATTTTTTATGCTGATCTTGCTGCTTTGAAGCAAATTCTCTATTCAAAAATCATTTCCAAAAACTCTGGTGATTGCTTTAAGAAATTCTACTGCTGCACCTGGACGTAAGGGATAATAGTCTCACTGAGACATGAGCAGGTTTGTTAAGGAAGTGACATTCATGTGGAGAAAGAGAGAAAAACAGTGAACTACAGTCTTTCCTACTTGCCTGCATATTGTCTACACACTCCTGTTTATTTATAAGACACACTGAGCATCTGTGACCAAAGTCATACGCCTGTTAATGCAAGCAGACTATGCTAAAATGTCCATGAAGCACAAAAATTTAGGACAAGTAACTATAACATAATGATAAATAATTTCTTCCTCCCTAATCCTCCAAGGTATTATGAACAACTGATTTGTATATGGAATATACAATATTATAAAGCAATATACGATATTATTATAATACAGAATACCCCAGTATGTACTATGTACATCACATACTTAGAGCAATTGTTTTTGAAGTAGTAATAAGCTTGTCAATATCATCCTTTCAGAAACTTATGATTTGCTGTTCAGATTATGTTTTAGAACTGAGTTTTATGGATAGATGGGGATGTTTAATGTTTGGAGGATCAGATTAGAATGATGAATCGTAGTTATGCACATCTTCTGCAAGTCCTGACCTATAACTGTGTTTGAGTTGATGGAGGGGGGGGTGCACATTAAGTTTCCTTGCAGGTGTGTCATGTACAGCTGAATACCAGATATTTAACATTAAAATATCTTGTGATCCAGTACTGGAATGGCTTGACATGCCTAAATTTCACTGAAATCAATGGGACTAATAGCTGCTGAATAAGGGCTACTGTCTTTTAATTGGTACAAGACTTGAAAACAGAAATATACGCCTTTGCGGATCAATTTTGTTTATTGTATTTTTAACCCTTAATATTTTTTTTATTTTTTTTTTTTTTATGTTTTGGCTGATGACAGATGTTTTTGGCAGTTTGGCTTAGTTTACTATCCTGAACATTTCTTCTTAACAGTTAAATTTGAAGTTAAATTTTAGGTTTCTCCAGACTGGAGCCTCAGAATGCATTTCATCTCTGTAAAATAGCAGACAGTCACAGGACTGAGTCAACCACATTGTTGTACAAGTGGTCATGATAATTGCCATTTCTGGTTCTTATATCTGGGATATCTGGGAAATATTGACTTTGTTAGCAGGTTGGGAATTGAAAGGATTTCATACAGTACAGAAAAAACCCAAACTATTTGCATGTGTTAGATGTATCAAGTTTTGAGTTCTTCTCTGAATAACAAAAATTATGTATTCAGTTCGGATCTCCAGTTGCTCAGCTTGTTAAAAAATTAGAGAGAACATTCATCATAGGCACTGTATGCTAACTTTCTCAAATTTAACTTTACTTTTAACTTCACTGACTCTTCGGGGTATTTTGTATGGCATGTTTATGCACTTATGTACAAGGAATGCTAACTGCTGCTGATACGAAAGACAGGATTTGTCTTTGATGTATCTACAGTAAGTAATACTAGAGACAGATTCCCCCCGTATTCCTAAACTAGGCATTCAGCACAAAATTGGAAAATTCTAACAGCTGTGCTGCTAGAACTGGATGATACTGCAGGCCTCATAGGTCATGTTCCCCATATATTTCTATAACTATTGAAGTCTGTACCAAGACTTTTGAACAATTTTAGGGATTAACTCTAAACTGTTTGATGCATTATTTCAAGTTTCATAAACGACAGAAATATTGAATAAATAGGAAAGATTTGGCAATGTTAATTACAAACAAGTAGGTGTTAGGACCAGCAGCTCTCCCCCAAGAGAAGTTAGTAGTGAACTAGGTGGAAAGAGTTGTCCTGGGAACACCTAGGTAGCCCCAACTGAAAGCACAACATTAGCTAGCTGTAAATGACACTACCTTTTCAGACTGCATCAGATGTACAGGAACTATGTGCTGAACAGAGTTCTGATATCTGAATATGACACATTCACTGTATAGAATAGGAAGATAGTTATTAGGCTTCTACAGTCTAATTACCTTCACCAAAAACTGATTTTAACATAATACGCCTTCCTTGCGTGTGATAACAGTAGTCAGAATGGTTCAAGCTTGAGTTGAAGTTTGTTGATGAATACAGCTAATGGGGAAAAAAACATGATTCATGTCTTTCTGGAAGTACTTCTGTATCAGAATCCGTTCTCTCAAAAAAGTATGTAAAATACATTGTTTTTCAAATGAAGTATTGGTGTTAAATTATTTTCCATTTAAAAGAGAATATTTACATCTTAAGGCATTTTGTTCTGATTCAGTTGAAAAACTACTTACTGCTTTCTGCCCAGACCTCTCTACTCCTCTGCTGGATATAGATTAATGCAAGTAGATCATGGAAGAGAAGGGAGAATCATTAACCGGGTTTTTGAGCAGCCTGGACAATGAAACAGCAAACATAACTTAAATAAACCCTTGCAGTAGTCCTTAGTCCTTTCTGCTGATACTACTGTGAAGGAAACCAAAATATTTTTTTTGTAAAATTTTGACTTGATATACTCCCTGCAGGAACTCGTATTAGAGTTATTGAAGACAAATTCCTTCATTCAGTGTCTTCATTAAGTGCCTCAAGCATTGGAACAGGCTGCCCAGGGAAGTGATGGAGTCACCATCCCTGAAGATTTTCAGGAAAAGGTTAGATGTGGGCACTTAAGGATATTGTTTAGTACAATACTCCCTAATGTCCATATGCACCACCATTGTCTCTCAGAAGTCTGAGTTCAGGAATTTCATGATATATTTTCTCCTAGGGAGCAGTGTGTTTGGCTAGATTGTTTCTTCCATTGTACCTTGCAGTTATGGCAGTCCTATGATACTCCAAAGCAGTTGATCTAAATGACATTATGAGTGAGTTTGGTTAACTGAACCTAAAACAAAATAAATAATTTTGATATCCAGAGCATTGGTAAATGTTACGAAGATCACAGTGGCTTGTTTTTGAGGCTCTTCTATGTCTTGTCCTTTGAAATACTGATGGAAGTCACATAGTCAACATGACAGTCCCCTGCTGATTTTAGCATCTGTGACTCCTTAAGCTACTTTTTCTGTCTGACTTGCTGTCCCAGAAACTCTTCCCTCTAACTGATATCTTGTAACTTCTTTTGAAGGTTAGGGTGCATTTCGTACTTCCTAGTACATTAGTTGCTTTCTTATGTACTGAAATATACCAAATTCTAATGTTCAAGAGAAAGGTTTTCAGACTGACGCAAGTAGATAACGGAATACTTGCTGGTTAAGATCAAGCGGCCAGACAAACTCCCAGAATAGTTCAGACAAGACCAATTGACATTGAATGTGATGTGGAATATGGAGAAAAAAGAACAAAGATATCCCTGAAATCTCAATTTAAATTTGTAAACTAAATCAACGTAAAAATAGTTCTCATAGTTCTCTCTGAGCAGATTTGGATAAACAGGGACAAATTTAGGATCTCATTGTACAGTCCAAAAGATGATGTGAAAAGAAGACCTAAATAAACAGTAGAGATGTTGCAGAGTAGAAAAACCTTATACAAAAAATTATTGTATCTGATTCAAAGTGGATCATGATTCCATGTTAGTATGACATTTTAATGAAATTTCAGCTGAGTGTATAGTCTAGTCATTGAGGAAAACAATGGTGGTTGAAAAGCATAACAGGAATATGCCAGCAGGTATTCAAATTTCTGAAGAAAATGTGAATTACTAAAGCAAGAAATGTTCCTATATGACTAATTCCTATTTGATTTCAGGATTCAGAAGGTTATTCAAATCAAATAAAAATCTTCAAAAACTTAGAAAGAAGACTGACATTTTGTTCCAGTGCCATTGAATGAAATTGAGAAGATAATAATTCAAACTTAAACTTTTCTTCGTTTGCTTTTATCATAAGTAAAGAGTAGCCAAGATGTATTTATATTTAGTTCAGTTTATTTAAGTAAGAGAAGCTACTCTTGTGGAATACAAGAGGTTCTATCTTAGAACACAGGAGGTTCTGTCTAAACACTGAGAAGCACTTCTTTACTGTGTGAGTGACAGAGCACTGGTGCAGGCTACCCAGGGGCTCTAAAGTGTCTCCTCTTCAGAGATATTCAGAAGCTGCCGGGACGTGGTCCTGGGCACCCTGATCTGGGTGTCCCTGTTGAACAGGAGTTGGATTATATGGAGGTCATCCCAACCACTTCTGATGCAAGGAGAGATCCACATACTGAAGCATATAATTCTGTCATGGGTATTTCCTTGAGCATACAAAATTTCCTTTACCTCAAAGAAGAGGTGGTATTTTCAAATGTAAACAGAAAACAAAACATGTAATTGAATACAGTAAGATTGAATCTACTTAGCAGGTCTAACTGAGCAGGGAAGACACAGCTGTTAATCTGATGAGGGTTGTGAAAGAGTATAAAAAAATGCCTGTGTGAGATAAATTTTTGCAGAAGAATGGACGTCAAGTACTGAAGTAGTAGCAGTCCTTTATCAGGGATTGTGGTGACTGGAGAAGGCGCAATGGCTTTATACTGAGAGAAGGTAGATTTAGATTAGATTGTTGGAAGAAATTCTTTCCTATGAGAGTGACGAGGCAGTGGAACAGGTTGCCCAGAGGAACTGTGGATGCCCTATCCCTGAGTTCAAGGCCAAGTTTGATGAGGCTTTGAGGAATCTGGTCTAGTGGGAGGTGTCCCTGCTTATAGCAGGGGTGTTGTAACTAGATGATCATTAAGGTCCCTTCCAACCCGAACCATTCTATGATTCTGTGATTGTAGGTAGGCACAATGCTAGTGATTAAAAAATACATGTTCTTAAGACTTAGATGTATTTTGTCATAATAAATGTCAGATTTTGTATAGAGCATGTCTGAAGTGTTGGTTGGAAAACATCGTAAATTCTAAGAAAGAAGAATCATATTTTTTCTATTGGTCTAGAATTCTGGAAGCATAAGTTCCCAGCAGCTTTGAAGCAGATAAGCAATCTCCTGTTCTGAGAACAACAGATCAAACCTAAGTCTTGTTGTATTAGCTGATCTGTTATTTCATAAGCATATTTGCCTGGAAGAGGAGGTTGTATGGTATGTGGTTTTCTACTCAGACCATTGGAAAGACTTGATTGCTTCTGAGATGATGAAGCACTTAGAGTGAACCTGTGTTTCAATGGGATCCATCGACAACTGAGCCATTTCAAAACCATATTGAAAACTATTTGTTTCATGTAGCATAAGGAACCTTCCATGTATTGTTCCTTTTATTCAGCATATCCAATAGTCACTGCTTATACTAATTATGTGATGTTATCCTTATCTTAGACCTGGCAAACCCTTCCTCAGTGAGATAGGGTGGAGAAAGCATGTTCCCAGCTGTGCTTTGGATTGGACACTTTGCAGCTCTGCTGGGTATTTACAAAGTGCATGGAGGGAACAGCTTCTATCCTTGGTTCATAGTCAGAAACTCCAGACTGCAATTATACACCTCAGCAAGACAGATGAACCTGGCAGCAATACGTAGTGTTTGCCTTTTCATTATGGCTATGTAGACTGGATGAAATTGATGCAATTGTTGCCTCAGTCTGTCTCACTAATCTGACCTCTTTCCGCACTGGGGCTCACGGGAGAGCAACAGTACAACTGTAACAGGCCAGTCAGGATAACATTCACCAGGACATGATGTTTGTTCTGGCCATCTCAAACTTACCTTTCTGAGAACGGCTTAGAATACTTCTGATAAGACAGATAGACCTGGACTGGTAATTAATTTTTATGACAAATTTTGTTTTGTGAATGAAGTTGTCTCTTATTACAGTGACTTAATTATTCTTAATTATACTCTTATTACAGACTTAAATTGGAAATACTAAAGTCAATCTGGAAATAAATATTAACCTTTAAGCAAATACATTCTGATATTTTATAATACTGTAGTTAAGAGCATTGTAACATTGCATTGCATTGTGTGTTGATTAAAAGTCATACTAACAAGTATATTATTTTCTCAATTCCTAGAGAAACATTCAAATGCTGTTGAATTTTGTAAAATAGGAATAGATCTTCTCGTTTCCAAAAAAGATTTCTGGATTGAACTGAGTATTGATTCAAACCATCAGGTTATCCATATATGTGGGTTACACCGAAAGTAATGCCTTCTAATTATTTCCATGGAAACCAACAGATACAAAAAGCACAATAACGCTATTTGATAGTGTTTTGTAGCTGAGAATTTGCTCTATTTTTCAAAATAGTCACCACCATTAGCTATGCATTTTCATCAGAGACGAAATGCATGCCATGCTCGTAAAAATCTGCTCCAGCGGAGGTGACCCACTGTTTCACAGCTACTGTGACAGTGTTGTTGCTAAGAAAACGTTGCCCACACAGTTCATCTTTCATCGGCCCCCAACAGATGGAAGTCAGAAGGTGCCAAATCCAGACTATAGGGTGGGTTTGGTATCACAGTCCAGCCAAGATTGGCAGTGTGCTCCACAGTCTTTAACTGGTATGGGGCCTGGTGTTATAGTGTTGAAAGAGAGAGGTTGTCTTCTTCTCTGGCCTGATTCTGGAAATTCAAGCCTTCAGCTTAGTCAATTAGTGTGATAATGCAGTGGTCAGAGTTGATGGCTTGTCTGGGTTCTAGCAAATCCAGAAGGATCACCCCTTTCCTATCCCAAAAGGCAGTGTACATCACTTGACCCGCTGAGGGCTGTCTTTTATTTTATCTTTGACCGGGAATTCATATGTCACCACTCCGTGGACTGCTATTTTGACTCAGGCTCATAGTGGTGACACCACATCTTGTCATTGGTAATGAAGCAATCCCAGAAACGGCCACCTTCGGCCTCATATTGGTTCAATAGGTCATGACAAACTTGCGTATGGACTTCTTTCTGTTCCTGTGTGATCCACCTGGTGCAAACTTGCAATATTCCAATGTTGTCACCATCATTTCCCATGTGTTGATGCTAATATTGACCCCCATACACAGTTCCCTGGTTACTGTCTGCCAGTTCCTGTGGATGAGGTGATTGAGATGCTCTTCATTTCACAGTGTGACAGCTGTGCATGGCCATCTGGAACATGGCTTGTCATTCACATCACTGTTGCCACTGCTGGTATGCACCACCCACTGCCTCACTGTGCTCACAACTAGTGTTTGGTCTCTATCAACGTTCAGCAAGTGTCGATGAATGTCAATTGGTGCTGTTTTTTCCACATGGAGGAATTCAATTCCACACCTTTGCTTCATACACACTTCATGTCATATAACGTTTTGTCAGACTGTCCCTCTGCTGCCATCTGTCGCACAGCAAATACATATAATGGAACATTGGTGGGAAGGTTCAACCCCTACTGCCATACCGCCAACATCTGGCTCTGACATTGTGGGCCAACATAATAAAATAGGAGGCATTGCTTTCATTATTTTTGGAGCAGCCCTTTCATATTTTCTTTTTCTCAGATGTACTCTGCAAGATGTTATGAAGCACTTTTAAATTACATATTCAGGAGAGTTGCTGGAAGGTTTAATTATGAAATAAGGATTTTTTAATTCCCCAGGGTGTTGCAGTTTTGTTGGGGATAATAGTCTTTACTATACTAACCTGTAGTTCCTGACTTTAAATAAACTGGAGATTTTATCCCTAGTTTTGAGAGAAAAATTACTATTATCGTCCTCAGTACAGGCTGAAGTTACGGGATCTAGTTTGTATGCCAGTCAAATTCACTGAAGGTCCAGTGGGAGTAATTTCAGCGTTTTACACTTCAGTGATTAAATGGTAATCATAGAATCACAGACTGGTTGAGGCTGGCAGGGACCTCTAGGTTCATCTAGTCTAACCCCAGCCCCTGCTGAAGCAGGGACACGTGGTGCATGGTGCCCAGCACTATGTCCAGGCAGCTTTTGAAGATCCCCAAAGAGGAGACTCCACAGCCTCTGGGCAACCTGTGCCGGTGCTGTGGCATCTGCACAGCACAGAAGTGGTTCCTGGTGTTCAGAGGGAATCTCCTGTGTTCCAGTTTGTGCCTGTTACTTAAGGCACTGCCAGTCCCCTGGCACTAGGTGCCACTAAAAAGAGCGTGGCTCAATCCTCTTTTCACTCTTCCTCCAGATATTTACAGACATTGATAAAATCCCCCCTGAGCCTCCTCTTCTCTGGACTGAACAGGCCCAGCTGTCTAAGCCTTTCCTCATAGGAGATGAGTCCTCCAGTCCCTTGAGCACCTTATTGGCCCTAATCTGGATTCTCTCCAGTCTGTCCATGGCTCTTTCACTGAGGGGACCATATCTGGACACAGCACTCCAGGTGTGACCTCAACAGTTCAGAGAATTTAGAGTAGAGGGAAAGGATCACATCTCTTGATCTGCTGGGAATACTTTGCCTGATGTGGCCAAGAATGCAGTCATCTTAGCAGTAAGCGTACATTGCTGACCCCTCAGGTCCTTTTCTGCAGAGCTGTTTTCCAGCTGGGTGCCCCCAGTATGTTGTGGTACCTTGGGTTGTTCCTCCCCAAGTATGGGACTCTGTACTTCTCCTTGCTGAACTTCATGAGGTTCCCGTCAGCCCATTTCTCCAGGCTGTTCATGTTCCTCTGGATGGCAGCACAGTCCTCTGGTGAATCAGCCACTCTCCTCAGCTAAATCAAAAAGAATAAGCCAAGAAAGTTTGAGTACAGGTCTGATTTGTGTGTAAGTACTGATTCTACTACTTTTCCTAATTCCAAAAATGTTTTTAGCTGATCTTTGGACACAAGGTAAGTTGTTACATGAATGTCTTTTGGGTACATGAGTGTCTTTTGGTCTTCTGCAGAAGACAAGGGAACGATCGATGCACTTGAAAACTGCTAATCCTAATGAGAGAAAAAAGAAACAATAAAAAAAAAGAATAGAATTAATTCTCTTCAAACCTCTCCTTGGCAAGTCAGGTACTCTGCTGGCAAATGGCAATTGGACTTTCCTCACTTTTCCATTATTTATTAATTTTTAAGAATACTACTGCCTTTGTTTGCAGTGCTGTTTCCCTTGTTAAAACGTGACTTATTTATGTATGGATCTTATCTTCCATGTTATAAAAAGACAGATTTCCTGAAGTCTCGGACTAGTACCTTTTAACAAATTGGATTATCTGTATTGGTGCTAGTGGATTCGCTGGCCATTATCTATGCAGTTTTGCTTGCATCTCCTGCTTGTCAACTCTACTTTCCCGTTTGGAAGGTAAACCCAAAGCTCACTCAAGCTAACAAGTCTTTCCAGTCAGGTTATATGATTTTGGATAAATCATATTATGGCTGGTATTACATTTACACATTATATTTTGTGAAAAAGAACACTCTGTTTACATTCATCATGCCTCTGAAGTCATATGACCTAATACTATAGTTTAGGATATTTGTGAATAGTAAGCGTCATGCAGTTGCAGTCAATTCAGAGGTTTCCTTCTTGTAATTCGTACAGTACACATTAGTGTATTCTTACAGTTTGAGGACCAAATCAAAAATTAAGTAGAAGCAGTACAAAAATGTAGAAATTAAGCTTGGACCTTTATTGAGACTTATAGATGGAAATAGTTTTGCTTTGATTTCAACTCATTCAAATCCTATTAAATGGGATCATTAGGGGAAAAAAGGAAGAAAGAAGGGGGAAAGAACAGAAATTCAAAGTTATACAACCAAAGTGGCTGGCATTTCAGGCAGTTTAAGTAGGATGCGATGTTAAATACGCCCTCTTCCCCGTCTCTTTTTTTCTTTTTCTAGTGTTTGGTATTTTAAACTGCTTTCATAAGGAAAAGTCCTAATAAATCTCACTTTGTCTGTTTCACTCCCATCCACAGCAAAAACATTTGAAGGTTTTTATCAGTTAAATAGCAGAATAAAAGTTCCTTGAGCTGGTCATACATATTGGTCATGAAAACTGGTTAGTCAGTGAAGGAAAGAGACTCAGTGAGATGAAGTCATGCAGAACTCATAGCTTATGTATTCTGAAAGATTGGACGGCCAAAATCACACACACTCACTGATAATCAGCACACCAGAAGGGTAATAATATATTTGAGAAGTTAGACTGGATCAAGTTTATTCCTGCTGTAATTCTGAAACTCTAGAAATACTGTGTCAGAGCTCAATTATAGTCAGATTCAATAGAAGGGATTTAGAAATTCTTTGAAGTCGGTGCAATCATAGTAAGTGTGGTTAGAGCTTGATGTTGACAGAGACTTCCCAATGCATGGCCAAACTGATTTAACAGGCCATGAATCAAAAGCAATAGACAGTCTGTTTCTGTTCAAGAGAGGCACAGCAGTGAACTCAAGAGACAAACAAATTGGCTGCCATACAGAACTAGTGGAGAAGTATAACTCTAAGCTAATGAAATGAGAACAGAAGATCAAATATAGAAGTACTGAGATTTTACCTTAAATACCTTCCAATAACTAACACTAAGAACGCAACTAAGTCACTCTGGAGATTCTTCTCTAAACACTGTAAACTAGGCAAATTGAAAGGTCTAGAACCAGTCTTGTAGCTACTCTTCTTCCCCATTTTGTATGAGGTTTTTTTTTTTTTTTAGAATTTAGCTTAGTCTCCTTTGAACTGGACTAGGTCAAAACTTCTTTGACCTGCAGAATACCTATTAGATATTTTCTTGGTTAGATGATCCTAAATACCAAGCAGGTGTGCTCTTAAATACATATTCTGCCCTTTCTCAGTAAAATGTTCTCTATAAAAAATATTCTATTGCCATTCTTAAAAATAAATAATGAAGTCTTCATTTTAAGGACTCTGTTAAGACTTTGGTGAAATCAGAGACCTTAGGATTCTTGTGGGAGGAAGCCTTGGATCTGTCTGTCGGCTTAAATGCATATCTTGGGATGACTTTTTACATTTTGTTCTATCTGTAAGTGCTCTTTTCTTCTCATACTGCCTTCCTATCAGTATATCCATGCATGGGTGCTGCTCATTTCTCAATTTTGAGACTGTCACTTTTCTTTCTAAGCAGCCTTCTGTGCTGGTGACTGCTGCTATAGCACTTTTACTTTGGCTGGGCAGGCAAAGTGAAACCCAGTGAAGCAATACATCAGTTATGAAACTCTCACCAGAAATTTTAATATCAGCACCTGTGATCAATGAAGCCAGCCTTCCAGTCAGTGTATGGAGGATTCTAACACATAATTTTCATGGTTTTAAAGTGCACTTCTCACATAAATCCTCAAAGCATTAGATCTGTGTGGGGACGATGGATTTCTGGAAGAAAAGATGATATATAATATCTGTTTTTTTCAGCATTAGCATCCTTTCTCCCTATCTTACAGGGTTCCTCTCCTATGCCACTGCCCAGTCCTATGCATATGTAATCTAGTGCCTTAATTTAGTCACGACTTTTCCTTTTTCATATATATCCATGCACATTTATGTACATGTCAGTGTAATACATGCCTAAGCCATCTGGTATCTTTCCTTGCAAATGTTCACACAGAAAATTGACTGTGAGTAAGGTTCTGAACCTGCCTGTCCAAATGGTCCATAGTTGTTTGATTTCTTTAGCAAATACATAGATCCTATTAGTAAGACTGATCCAACATATTTCCATGTGTCAGCTGTACCTGCTGCAAGTGTCATTCTGTTCAGTGATAACAGGACTTGCATCCTAAAATAGAGAGAAAACAAGAACATCAGGTCCTTTTGAGGATCTGAATTGCTTTTTCTACCATCTGCTGACCAATGCCTTGATAGAAAGAAAGTCTGTGTCTGGATTGACACCTTTCTTCATTTTAAGCCAATCATAGAATGGCCTGTAAAAGAGCCTAGACGTGCTATATTTGCAAGAAAAGCTTATTAGAGCATAAACTGTCAGTGATACTGTACAATTGCATCTCATTACAGTGTATAGGAGCTAATATAGGTATTCTGTTAGAGTATTAATTATATTTTATTATCCTTTGAAACTGATTAATTTATGTGATAAAACTATTTTATTGTTACTTTAGGTAAAATGGCATGCTACAGAAGTTAGGTAAGAACTTACACAAGAGAAGAAATGCATGTGCGGAAAAGTGAAGTTTGAATCCCTTATTTCAATGTTACACTATTAAGACATGCAGTTTGGAAAAACAATTTAAAATGTTCTTGTTTGGATAACTGTTTCAACAACAGGTACATAGCCAGAGTTAGAAACTGTAGGACATGTAAGCTATGTTGCATGACCCAAGTTAATTGTCATCACGTGTAGCCAGGAGAAATGTTTGTATGATTAGAGTGGTAGGGGCAAGGGAGGCCCTTTCTTTGAAACATCAGATACTAGCCAGCGACTAGTACTATGGTAGATGGACAGACAATTTATTCCAGAAGTGTGTATAAAATAAGTAAAATAAAAAGAGTTTTCCTGGTATTGAAATCTGAATAGTCTACATAGGTTGTTCTGAAAGTAATGTCTCTTATTTATTTCCATGGAAACTACAACAGATACAAAGCACAATTTGATAGAAAAAATTCTCAGCTACAAAACAATATTTTCAACACAGCCACCACCATTAGCAATGCATGCTGTAAAAGCCTGCATGCCATGCTCATAAAAATCTGCATGGCCATCCAGAACGTGGCTTGTCTTTCATGTCACTGTCACCACTGCTGAAAAGTGCCACCCGCTGCCTCACTGTGCTCCATCCACTGTTTGGTCTCTATCAATGTTCAGCAAGTGTCAATGAATGTCAGTGGGGGTGATTTTTTCCACATGGAGGAATTCAATTCCACTCCTGAACTGCGTACACACTTCCATGTCAGATGCCATTTTGTCAGACTGCCCCTCTGCTACCATCTGTAGCATGGCAACAAAATGTAGCAGAATATTGGTGGGAAGGTTCAACCTCTACTGCCATGCCACCAACATCTGCCTCTGATGTTGTGGGCCAACATAATAAAGTAGGAGACATTACTTTTGGAGAAACCCTAGTACGTTTCATATATGTAGCTACACATCCTCAATTCAATAGTTTTTCTTCATGTGAAATCAGCCCCTATTAAATTCCATTTTAGATGTTATCCAATAAGGCACAGTCAATCACCCAGAGGAAGGTAATCTCATGTTGTAGTCTAGTAAGACATCTTTCTTGCATGACACATTAACTTCAATTGTAAGCATTTTATTAAAACAAAGTATACTTTGTAGTAATTTTCCTATGTTAAGTGGAATATTGGCACAATGAAGTCTTCTTGGTTTTGAAATAGTGTATAACTCCATGGAAATTCTTTCCTAATCCAGCATTAATTGCATTCAGTCATATTGAATTACAGTAGAATTCTACTGGAAACATCTACAGTCTGTACTCTCACATCAAACTCTTCCAGTGTGACTTCATAGCATGATTTCGTAGTGTGAATTCTTCAATGCATTAGATGGATGTGCAAGCCATAGACCTTACTATTCTGTAAGTCAGGGACCAGGGACAGATACATAATTTCTTAAGGTAAACAACATAGGCAAAGAGTCCATCTCCAGGACTTAAGGCCAACATCATGTTATGAGGGAGTTAAACGATTAAATTCATACTAAGAAGAGCTGCCTAACAGAGAGATACTACATTGGGAAGCAAATTACATTTGCTCTGTTTGTAGCATTAGATCTGGCATCCTAAGTAACTTTTGGATTGTAATCCTATCTTCTTACTATTTATTTCTCTATTGTAAAGTGGACACTGTGATGCTTATCTACGTTTTAAAGTGCCCTAAATTCTACCTTTGCAAAATACAGAGAACTAGCATTTGAATAGTACATTCTAGTATCAATTGTTTCGAATAAAGTAAAAATAATCTAGAAGAAACAGAATTTTTTCCATGTTGACATTTCTAAAAAGTTGCAAAAACATGGCAAACCATGTTACTACTATAATATTTTTTAAATGG
>WBMW01002150.1:24877-42264 GCA_013396635.1 Penelope pileata | reverse complement strand
TCAAATACCCACTGCATAGTGATGAGGAGTGTGATTATGCCTGGATTTATCCTGGCAGCAGCTGAACACCAAACAGTTGTTCTCCACCTCCCAGTAGGATGCAGGAGAGAATTGGATAAAAGGTAGAACTCATAGGTTGAGATAAGAACTACTTAGTAAGACAGAAAAGGAAGAGAGAAATAGAAGTAATAATTATATATATATATATTTAAAAACAGTTGATGCACAAAGCAATTGTTCACCATCCACTAACGCCCAGCCAATTCATGAGCAGTGGCTGCACCCCCATCCAACTCCCCTCAGTTTTATAGTTTTTTCACATGGCACCATATGGTATAGAATATCCCTTTGGCCAGTTTGGGTCAGCTGTCCTGGTTCTGTCCACTCCCAGCTCTTTGGAACACCCCAGTCCCCTTGCTGGCAGGGCAGTATGAGAAACTGAAATGTTCTTGGCTCTGTACAGCACTGCTCAGCAACAACTAAAACATTGGTGTGTTATCAGCATTATTTTGCTCCCAAAGCCAAAACATAGCATCATACCTGACACCATGAAGAAATTCATCTCTGTCCCAGCTGAAACCGGGACACTGGAGTCCATAGTCCTTGCCCCAGTAACCTCACAGACATGGGTCTAGTAGTGGCTAAGCTCACCTTTGTGCTCTCACAGTCCCAGCATACATCTGATACTGGACAGTCCATCTTTTTCACTTGTGCCAGTGTACAGGATACTTTCTTTTTCTGACTTGAGTACTGCCAAAGTCCTCTAGTTCTGTGAAATTTTGCTGTCCCTATCATGCAGTCAGATTTTGGAGGCAGTCAGCAGTGAAAAACTCCTCTTCAAGAGCTTTGGGGAATCTCTCTAGACAGACTGGAGCTCAGAAAGAATTAATTTCACAGATCTTCAGGCTGACTGTGCTAACAGGTGCGCTAAGCAGCTCTGTCTGCCTCTGCAATCTATATTGTATGCGTTGCTTTCTTCCATATTTGTTATAAAAGATGCCTGATACTCAATGTGGAAGGGGCATGGATCTGCCCATCAGAGAGGACGGCTGGAGCAAAATTAATGAAGGAGATTTGTCTTTGTACATCTTAGTGATAAAACTCAAACTCTCTTTTGTTTCTTCCCATGTACCTTAGGTATAATCTGGGCAGAATTTGCAGTATCCCTACAACTATTTGTATTACAAACTTGAAGAAAACAGCTGTTGTATTTACTGCTCTTATTAGGACAGGCTCTAGACCTTATGTTGTGCGCCTGCCTATGTGGCATGGTGCTGCAATGCTGTGCAGGCTCATGACCGAGAAAAATCATAGCTGTGTTAGCATGACTGAGCAAAGGCTAATTATCCTTTGCTTTGATTACTCTAAGTAGTCTGACTGCCCTACAGAACCTGCTATTAGTGTTCGGAACTAGCTCATCTGGTGTTACCTAGGAGGAGGGAGCTGGGGGCTTCTTGGAGCAGTGTATTGCAAAGCATCGGCATATGCTCGATGTCATGACATGCTGTCCTAGTTTCTAACAGAAGTTACGCTTCTCGTAGTGTCTAGTATGAATTTATCTTGTATCTCCGAGATACTGATAACATCCTGGCAGTGTTGAACGGAGCCGAGGACATAACTCACTTCCACATTCCTCTGCCAGTGAAATAGTTAAGGGGGGCATAAGGAGCTGGGAACTGGGAGGGGACAGGACCAGGGCAGCTGACCGAAATTGACCAAGGAGCTATTCCATCCCATATAACATCATGTGATTGGTTTGTTGCGTTTCCAGGTTCCGTTTGTTACGGAAGGGGCTAGCCGGGAGGAAGGGTCACCAGTGGCTGTGAGCCCTTGCTCTGCGTATCCTCTTTATATAAATATATATATATATATGTACTGTTATTTCTTTTGTTCTCTTTACTATTTTAGTAAATAGCATTTATCTCAACCCACGCGTTTTACTGCATATCTCTCTACTTCTCTCCCCCGTCCCATTTGGGGAGGGGGGAGGGTGAGTGAATAACTGTGTGGAACTCAGCTATCTGCTGAGTCAAACCATAACACATGCTTATTCACTTCCACTAGGGACAAAGTTGTCCTTTTCAGTTTCTAACTTTCCCCTTGGATCCTTACTTCCCAGCTGTATCCGTCTCCCTTTATCTCCTGCCTACTGTTCCTGTTCCAACCTACCTCAGAGGCATTTCATCCCACTTCTGGTTATAACTTCTTGTTTTGTTCCTGAGCAGGTACTCATGGCTGCTGGTGCTGGCCTCCTTCTTCACTTGCATCACTGACTGTGTCTCACTTTTCTTCTTAATGGTCTTATGCCTCAGGAGAAGGTGATTTCTTAGTATTTTAGCAGTCCATCCCTGTTCTTTTCTGCCATATGCTCACCAGCTTTGTCTCTTCATTTGGTTTATGTGTCATTTCTTTTGCTGAAGGAAAAAGAAGAAAGTTGATAAGTAGTGAGGACATGAGGGGAAGAGTCACAGCACTGACCTGTACTACAGCTGTGGGAGAGGTGAAAATGGAGAAAATAATTTGGGCTATCCAGCCGAAGCAGATAAGACAAGCTGCATTACTGCAGAACCAGAGAATGGGGCAGAAAGCTGGATCCGAAGACCAAAAGCTAGAGATTAGGCTGGCCTGTGCTCTGGTCAGATTTTCTTACGTGGACGCAAACATCAACCCGAAATTTAATGTTTATGTATTTGCATGTAACAAGAATGCCATAATATATAGTTCACTTCATCATGAAATAAAAACTCCGTATTTCTTCATCCTCCATTCTCCCTGTCCCACAACCTATTCTCACCTGCCTCTTGTACCTGAAAGCTTTTCTCCTGCTCTCTGGCTGCCTTGGGTGCTGTTTAGGCACTTCTAGCATGTTCAGAAACTCACAGGAAAGGATCTCAAAAGTGCTGCATGGCTATCCCTTGCTAAATCAGCAGAAAGAGATGTGACTCTGCCGAATCACAAAGCAACAATTAAAAATGACAGGTCTTGCAACATTGCAAAAACTATTCATTGAGCATAGTTTGACTAACAAGTAGTGATATTTTCGTGTTAATTCTACAGATATATATACCAAAAAAGTTGAATTCAGTAATTAATACTTAATCATCGATGTTTAATAAATGTTCTGACACAGTTACTGTTGTAGGTACCGTTCACTGTTCTTTATTATAATCATTATTTATAGTATAGAAAGGTTATGGGCAAGTGATTGATGAAGACAGATACAGAAACATTTAACAATCAAGCGTTCTATATCTTGAAAAAATAAAGCATGTTTAGTTATTATTTTTTTTTCCAAACAGATCTAGAGCTGAAAGCATGTTTTGAATATTGAAAGGAATTTTCAGAAGTATACTCCAGATAAGGCTGGAGATGCAATGAAAATGTGTCTACCTTCAGCATGGTTCGTTGCTTTTTCTCCCAGGGATATTCCACATCATCCTTGGCCTGTGACTGCACAGGTGCATCTTACAATGAATAAATTTTGTGTGCTAGTGAACTAAGGATGAATAGCAGCAACGCAGAAGACCAGCATAGTGACAGCAGTGATGTCAGCTGCTGCCACCAGAGAAACAGAGCATCATCCCTTTCACTCCTTCCATTTCTCTCTCTGCTCTGATGAGATCTTATACTACTTGCTTTATCTCCAAGGACAGTTACTTGTTTTAATTTCAAGGGGATTTTTTATAATTGGTTGTTTCTTGTTGATGACTTCACTAATCTTCTGCTTATGCATGTGCTGTTAACATTAAGTGAATTTTGGGATGAGCAATAAGACAATTTGATTCAATGCATTTGAACATATTTACTATCACCAAATGACCTATTCTGGGAAAATAATAAAGTAAAGGTGAATGAACAGCATTTATGGCATTTCAAGTAGTTGGTTCCAAATGACAGTGACAAAAACTTTGCAAGCTAAGGTTGATAGATATCCTGCAAAGTGAAGACAAAATCCAATAAAAAGTACAAGGTCAGAACAGGAGTTGAATACATAAAAGTTGGTCATTTTGAGTTAGAATCAAGCCATCCTTAATCCAGATAATGAAGAGTGCTGTGGAGCAATTTGTCTCGGGGATTGGTCATGGACAACCGAGCGCCAGAATGTGACAAAGCAACCACCCATGTTTCTAGTGAATCTTTGGTGGGAGTTAGAGCTGCTCTTTTTAGCAGCATGTAGCTACCAAGTCCATAGCTGTTTCTTAGGGCACCTACATGGATGTGGCCTGAGAGACTCGCTTGTGTTCAGTTTGTGCCTAATCAAGGACACCTTCAGGATGAACTAATTCTAATCCAGGAACTTTATGTTTTTGCCATGAACAAATGATCTCCACCTCTTTGGAATATATTTTTGCTTCTCAGAGAAACTGTAGCTTTATGTTTTTTCAACATCAAAGTCATTTTAAGGAACATCTTCCCACAGCTGTTCCTGGCTATTTGCTCCTTCCCTGTGCCACAGGTTGCTGTCTCCTCAGTTATGCTAATAGACCTAAGTGGTGCTTACCTGGAAACCAAAATAATCTGCAAAAAGAGGTATAATTTCAATGAATGTGTTTACAGACTAATGCTACAAGTATTTATATCATCAAAATACAGCACAGGTATAGAAATCAGGAACTAGGTTAGGAAATGGACTTCTTAAATCTCTTTCACTGCTGATTTACCTCAGTTGGGAAAGGCTTTTAACCTTCCCATCACAGTCTTCTCTCCCCTCTAGTTTCAGAACTGCTAATGTTTTCTGAGTTTGATCAGATGCAATTATCACCTTCCCTAAAGGTAAATAAAGTTCAATAAGGCTGAGGAGCTTGGCCAAGCCATTAGTGAATCCTGAAACCATTGTCAGGCAAAACACTGGTGAGGTACCACTGCTTGGTCAAACAAGACTAAAAGTTCAGGGTGATGTTCTTGACGCACTGACTTGTCTACTTCATATAAATGTGCAAATCGGTATCACCATCTTATACAGTCACATAACTGAGGTAACATAATACATGCTTGATCTGTTGACCATGTCTTTAAGAGATACTGTCAACAACAGTTACTTGAAAATTTTCTTCCCCACATGAGCTACGGTATGGGAAAGAAATCTATAATTAGTTGAAAGCTGGCCTCGTAAAACTTCAGTGATGCAGACTCACAGTTCTGCTTTGTTGCCCCTGGGGAAGCTGTGCCTCACAAAGCCTCATGAGCCCACTTACAGCTTGGGCTAAAGTTTGTCATCTTTTATCAGGGATGTTGGTTACTTGCCTAGGCCTGATCGTCAGTCACTGTTGATATGCAATGCTATGCTCTGCTATACTTTTCCTCTTGGAGTATGTCATGAAGAGCGTTCAATGCGTAGGCATTTTTTCTATAAAAAGAGTTTCATCCTGTCTGCCAGTGTCTCTGCTGGGCCTAGCATATTTTTCAGTACACTCTAAGGCTTCTTGATAAAAAGTACTCCAAACACTATGCAAAAACCTCCAACATTTTGCGCACAGCATGTGAAAAGGCAGTGTGCTAGGTCCAGAAGTGAGCACAGAGCAATTCCAGTTAAACCAACTAAAGAAACAGCATTTTCGTGCTGTCTGGTAAGAAAAATTACTCAAATAGGCTAAAACTCTTTTTCCGTGATCTAAGAAAATTTAAGAATTATGTTAGTTCTGTTTTCCAACTGTTCATTAACAGTAAAAGCATCAGTATGTCCATACCAACGATTCTCTTTATCCTAGATATGAGTGTCAAAGGCAAAAATCGTATGACTGCAACTTTTATGCAAAAAGTCAGAAGAACTGGCATGAATCCTCAAAACTCAAGCAGAGGCAGTGAGTGTTTTCAGAGAATTTTTTGTTAATAGTCTAACCAAGGCTTGTGCAACAATTGATGTAACTTTGGACATTAGTATAAGTAGAATTTTAATACCACGCATAATTTAGGTTGCATTTTAAAATGTAGACTCTTTTTAATAAACCATCTGTATGGTGAAATCAATAATAGGAAAACTAGGCTTTGCCTTAAGCTTTCTTAATTAATTATTTTTCCGTACCATGCAGTACCTGTATTAGTACCCTGGGCAGCTTCAGGATTATATAAAGCCTGATTTTTGCAGTTTTGTGTATCTTGTAAGGCAGTAGTTTACATGTGTTCCTTTAAGGCACAGTCATAACTGTTTTCTTTGGCCCTGGCATTATGTGTATTCTAATTTTGCAACAACTGCCTCACATATCAGCTGTTCAGAGATCCAGCACTGTGGTGTGAGATGGATACTCTCTTATTTTTCCCTTGTGTTGGGATTCCCACTCATTTCCATGGAAACCTGAAAAACCTGGAGGAATAAAGCATGGAAGCTATTGCTGTATCACAGTATTGTACTGTTTCGAAAAGCAGATGTCACCATGGTGCCTGTGAATACTAGTATAGTTGTAAGACTGTCGGAGTTTCCATTCAAAAACTTGTATTTTAAGGGGTTTACATTTTTACATTTATTTCTTATTCAGACATAGTTTTACATCTTTCATGTTACAAGCACACTTTACTATATGCATACATTCACTGACATTGATAGAAGGGACAGACATGCATCTAAGTGCATACATAGATGTATACATATATGTGTACGCATTCACACATATACACACACGCAGAGAGACACATGCACATACGTCTCAGAGAAAAATTAAAAATAAAGCTACTAATGTCTGTAGGAAGTGTATAACTGGTTCACAAAGTAGCTGTTATGGCTGTCACGTTGAAGGCTTTTCTTAATCAAAAACAAACAAAAACACACAGCACTGTAGTGGCTTCCTAGATCGATAATGAAATATATATGAATATGATAATATGCTTTTTAGTGAAATAATCTAAAATATATATGTCTTCTCCACTGAAAGTCAGAAATGTAACTATTTAATTTTCCTTCTGAGCAGCTGGTTCACTACAAATGCTGTCAGAGAGACAGAGACATACAGAAGAGATGATGAAATCAGAAGTGAAAAATAATTTAGTGAATAAACAAACATGAAGAAACAGATCAGAAGACAGAAGTGATCAGGGCAACCATTTTGAGTATTTCTATCTTTGTGCTTTCTCTGTACTACTCTACAAATTCAGCTGATAACTTCAGGTAGCATATGATGGCAATGCGCTGATTCTATGGCTTTCTGCGATGCCCTACTAATAGTTATTAGTCCTTTTTACATTTTAGCAGGAATATCTGAATATATTTTGAAATGATCTGTCCTATGGTACTCCACTATTTTTTCAACCGCTAAAACACAGAGATTGGAATGTTGAGACTGAAGGAATATATAGGTTTAATTTGGAGATGCTCAGGATGATTAAAAGACAGTTTTTTCTTCTAACTGGTTATGCTTTGATTTACAAGAGGGTATGAATTCTAGAAAGAGGGAAGGAAAACAGTAGTTGCAAAGCTGCTATTATAGAAACTATCTATAGATGTCCTCAGTGATTTCAAATAAGTAAAACTATTGAAAATACGGATGAAATACAAAGAAGTTAAGCTACATCTGTATTCGTTTACCTCGAATTTCCTACTCTTGGGATTTCAGCTCTGTGAGCTGCCCCGTAATTAGTAAATAGAAGGTTTAAGGGATTAGATTCAAGTTAAGAATTGTGACTGCATCCTTTAGCTAGGCAATGTCACCTAATCTCACGTGCATACTATTGTGGGTTAACTTTGGAGGACTTTGAAAGAGAGAAATAGAGATTTGTAGGAAGAATCTTCATCTCTGGCTGAAGTTTGAATAGGAGAAAAATGGTAGCTAATAATGTTAGATAATTTTCTGAAATATGCTATTTGTAGCATCAGAAGAGTTACACAAAAATCTAAGCTTTCAGTTACAGCAATAATCTTTGTAGGTCTTGTAGCTGCACGTTATCCTCTTTATGAATGTTAGTCGTTTACAGTTCTGTTTCATTAGCCCCATAATAGAGGAATAAATTGATCCCTCAGCAAAAGGGAGTAAGTTCTGGGTAAGACCTAATGCGGGGTGAAGGTCTAGCTACAAGGGCTCACCTACTGACTCAGTTTCTAAAATTGCAGAGATACAGCTTCATGAGTAATAAAAACAAAACCGGACAGGGAGTATTCTCCATCTTTGAGACCACCTGGCACTGTATAGCTCACTTCTTAACAGTAAAAGCTCTGCTGTCCCAGAATCAGGGTGGCCCCAGAACAAATCTATTGCAATTAACCTCTTACCAGTGATTAGAGTCCTGTTTTGGCATGGGTCAAAATCATAATGATTTCCTGCTAATAATTTGAAGCTATGATAATCCAATGTTTGTGTTTGAGTCTAGTTACTCATCCTATTAAACCCCTAGCCACCTTCCAAAATTTCCATGGAGTTGGGGCCAATAGTAGCTTTTGGGAGAAGGAGCTCTCTTGATAGATTGCATAGATCTTTGTGGTTCTCTGCTCATAATGCATATGTAAGAAAGCCTGGAGAAGCCAGATGCTTTTCTCCAAATAGAGTTTCTGTACGATGTCTTACCATTACCATTGGAAATATTCCATTAGTTTGGAATCTTAATAATAAGCTTTGTGTATTTTTGAAATGTAAAACTGTTTAAAAGTTTAGAGGAGAAAGGCTGAATAAGACCACTATGTCCAGACTTCCATCAGTCTTGGGAGGAGGCTTTCTAGTCCCTTTTAAAATTATTTTTTTATATTGAATCTTTCTTTTCCCATATTGTTTTTTCCTTTCAGTCTGAATAATACCTTCTTCAATTAAATAGAAGGATCTGTTTTTGACAAAACTGTCTGTATTACTGCATCTTTCAGAACTCTTTCTCTCCATAGTATTTTTGTCTTTAAATGTTTTCAGGCAGCTATATCAAGCTGTAGCCAATCTCCAGCTAATTTTTGCTGCTGGCGGCTTTCTTCTCTGTTTCCGTGAAAACAGTCAGATTTTGTCATGTAAAGTACTTCTAGGGTGTGCATTGTCCACCTTTCCCTTGGTCTTAGGGAGCTGTTCAACTAAATATATCTGCTCAGCTTTGAAAATGAGTATGTGTGAACATGCTTGTACACATACTTGTAGTACTACAGTGCATGTGACCTGTAATCACAGTCCAGAACTTTATTCTGCCAAATGCAGTGCAAACAAATGCACTGCCCCAGATGACTTATAGTCTAAATAAATAAATATGTTCCAATTTTTATGTCAGTGGGACATGGCATGAGTTCAAGAATCTTCATAATATGTTGCATGGTAGACCAGTATGATCTAATTTAACAAAGCGTGCATGACTTTATCAGCATAGAGTATACTTGTAATATATCAGTTATATGACACATTTCAGATGTTTTTAACTGTTTCATTTGTACATTTGTGTATACATATTTATAACATGACTTTGTGTACATGCTTAGTTTTAGTTTTCTGTATTGTCTTAGTTTCAACTGGGACAGAAGTTGTTTTTTTTCTCATAGTGTCTGGTATGATGCTATGCTTTTATTTTAGAAGGAAAATAATACTCAGAACACTGATGTTTTAGTTGTTGCTGGGCAATGTTGTAAAGAGCAAAGGATGTTTCAGTTTCTTAGCTTCTTGTACTGCCTTGCCAGCAAGGGCGGTGGGGGAGTACAAGTTGCTGGGAGGGGACAGAACCAGGACAGCTGACCTAAACTGACCAAAGGGATATTCCATACCATATGACATCATGTCACTATAAAATGGAGGAGAGTTAGCCAGGGGGCCTGCCAAGCTCAGGGACTGGCTGGGCATCAGTCAGGGGGTGATGAACAATTGTTTTGTGTATCACTTGTTTTTGTGAACATATATACATATATATACATATATTTATCATTACTATTATCTCTTTTTTTGTCTTTTTCTGTTAGTAAGTAGTTTTATCTCAGTTCATGAGTTCTACTTTATTTTCTCCTATTTTTTCTCCCCCATCCCACTGTGGAGGGGAGAGTGAGTAAGGAACTGTGTGGTGCCAGATCAAACCACAACATGTGTATGTAATACTTCATAACTGCATCATGTATCCATTCATAAGGATGTACAGCTCAGAGAGATACTTTTGCATTATATCACATTATATCTTTGTAATATGTTGAATTTGTTGAACTCCTTTGATAATTCTTTGAACAAAATTTGACCTTTTCTGGTTTTGTTTTGTTTTTGTTCAAAAGGTCTTCTAGAGACATGCCTGCTGTTGGCTTATGCAAAAGGTTGTCATGACTTCATAAAATCACAAAACCGAGAACCACAGAATCACAGAATTGTAGGAGTTGGAATGGACCTCTGGAGATCACCTAGTCTGACTGCCCCGCTAAAGCAGGAGAAGCACTGAGCCTTTTTATTGTTGCAAGTTTTATAAAGGCAGATTCCCCTAATGTTGCTGGCACTGCTTCTTTTCCAGAGGTGGAAAAAACATACAGAATTTTGGATGTCCTGTTTCCCCGTGTTGGGAAATTATTAGCTTATTTGCCTTTGTTAAGAAACATTCTCTCTCCCAGACAGTATAGTATTTATATTGAAAGTATGTTGTCTCCTCAGAAATCCTGCCTCAGATCTTAAATTTCACATTAAGAATTTAATACAGAAAAGAAGTGCAGAATATAGGAAAGCACTTGCGTTCTCCAACCCTAGCTTTGTCCTGCATCAGATCAACTATTTCAGAGTGTATGTAAAAGTTAGCACACATCCATACTTCTATAAATCTTCTTAGGTTTATCTTTGTTGCTCAAGGATAAGAAGTGAGATCTTTTAATGCAGAATTCACTTATTCACTTCAGTCCTTTCACCTAGTTGTCAAAACAAAACATAATGGTGCAGTTTCCTATTTTTGCCATATGAATCAAGGAAATAAAATCTTTATGCTATTGGTCCTGAGTGACTGGTAGCATAGTAGGACAGTATGTCACAAAACTGGCATTAAGCATGCAGTGTCATAATTTTGAATGTCTCAGTTTTCATTCTTATATCCTAATTCTGACATCATAGAAACATGAACAGAATTAATCAGATTATTTCCCACTGTTCTGTGAGTAATGGTATTGTCAGGAGGCAAATCTTGACTGGGGATAGGGTGAAGGCAGTTCTACCTATTTGCTCATTTAATTGATTTGAACTGCAGTATTAGCAAAATTTCTTAAAAAATCTTAAAACTCCTTCAGACAGCATAAAATTCTGAAGCAGGAAGTCTCTTTTGTGCCTAGTTGAGAAAAACTGAACTTTTCAATTTGCTTTAAAAAACAGATCTATACATAATAATATGAATTGCTAGTGCTCCAATATCACAGTGATGGTAAGAAATGAAAGAAGATAGGAAAATATAATGCATATACATTAAGAAAATAAAATAAGATCCAAGCTGCACTGTCATTCCAGGAATTAAAGGGTCACTGTGTATTCCATCTTAATTGTATAACAAAACTCATGTGAACACAGAAGTTGTTAACTATACTGCTAATAATGGATCTGCTGTAACACAGCACTTGTAGAGGCCTTGATGGGTCACTAATGAACAAACACTACACTTGCTGTCATCTCTGTCCAAGGAAGACATTTGTTTTTTTGCTGTACATATTACAAATTCCTACTAATCTGTTTTTTCTTGGTTTCAGTTTTTATTTTGTTTGTGGTTATCTTTTTGTTTGTCTGTTTTTCTATGAAATATTCAGAGAGGTGGATTATAAACTGTTTGAATGTCTGTGTCCAGAGAGTGCAGCAATGGGCTGATGGGAACATCATGAAGTTAAACAACGAGAAGTGCAGAGTAGGAGGAACAACCCCAGGCACCAGGACGTGCTGGGGGCCCTCAGCTGGAAGCAGCTCTGCAGAGAGTCAGCAATGTGCCCTTGCTGATAAGATGACTTCATTCTTGGCTGCATTAGGCAAAGTATTGCCAGTAGGTCAAGGGAGGTGCTCATTCCCCTCTAATCAGCATTGGTGAGGCTGCACATGGAGTGCTGAGCCCAGCTCTGGGCCTCCCAATGCAAGAGAGACATGGACGTACTGGAGAGAGTCTGGTGTAGGGCCTCCAAGGCTCCCGAGGGATGGGGGCACCTCTCCTATGACGAAAGAGAGAGCTGGGCCTGTTTAGCCTGGAGAAGAGGAGGCTCAGGGAAAATCTTATCAATGTCTATGAATACCTGAAGGAAGCGTGTAAAAGAGAATGGAGCCAGGCTCATTTCAGTGGTGCCCAGTGCCAGGACAAGAGGCAATAGGCACAAACTGGAACACAGGAGGTTCCCTCTAAACACCATGGGCACTTCTGTGCTGTGCAGGTGCTGGAGCCCTGGCAGAGGCTGTCCAGAGGCTGTGGAGTCTCCTCTCTGCAGATCATCAGCAGCCGCCTGGATGTGATGCTGGGCATCCTGCTCTGGGTGTCCCTGCTTGAGCAGGAGCTGGGCTAGATGGAACCAGAGGTCCCTGACAACCTCAACTATTCTGTGATTCTGTGATTGCTTTATATGTAAGTCTTGGGCAGAAATTTATAAATTATCATTCATTATTGTTTGATTGTGGTCCCATTTTTTATGTTTGGAGTATTGTGTAGTATAGTTTTAGTGTTAAAAGTATGCAACTTACTGAACAACTGAAGTGCTCATTTTATGCAACAGCTGCAGTAATCTGTGATCCAGTTTAATGTATGCTAATTATGTTAGCAATGCCATGATTGATATTTTGCTTGTCTCTCTTATTAATTTATCAACTAATTATTGCACTTCTAATAGCTATAAGCTTTTTATAACACAACCTTTGATAAGCAGAATGATCTGCACACTAATAGCAACAAACATTTCTGATACAGTGCAGTTCTGAGTTTGTTGCCATCACTCCAATTAGGCAAAATCTAAAAAACAGAAATGAGCCTTCATTGCTGTGTAGTAGAGAGTGAGAAAGAAGGTCTACTAGTCTATTTACTTAATATTAACAATAATTAGCTAGTTTTAATAGACTAAAAATTTTTTTTTACTGTCCTGCTTTCATTGTGAAGACTGATCATTTACTAAACTGCAAGAACTACATGGTGATCTATGTGTTTTTTAGATTTTCTTTTAATAAGGGTTTCTTCTTTGCTTCCCTGAAATACTTGCGGTTCTTTGTATTGTACATACCCACTAGGCTTAACATACACTTAGTCCACTAGAGTTAACACAAGTTTATTCAAAATCTAAAGCATGACTGCCAACTTTTTAATAATGTTTTCATTACATGTGATGCCTTCGTCTGTTTTTTTTTTTTTTTCCTGAAATGTTTGTAGTTTTCTTCAATTATTATCAGTCTGATTCAGTGCCAGTGAAGAGATTACTGTTGTCTCTAGGGTGTGCTATACTGGATCAGCAAATTTTAGTATATGAATTATTTATGGTATATTTTTGAATTTTAGATTGTAGATGCCACATTTAAAAAATTGTTATCCTAATTCTTATATGCACACAAACTACATGCATGTATGTTGTAGCACAGTTACATTCACTGATATCTGTTTGTACGTGTTGAGACTTGGCTGATACAAAGGCCCATTGTGGACATCTTTGATCACATATATTACTGTAAGCTCTGCAGTGAAAAACAATGCATGCACACCCTAGATATGCTTAAATTGTCTGTTCAAAGCTCATCTATTTTCTCCTTGGCTTCAGAAGAATGCATGTTTTTATATATTCCCTATTTAAAAGGTGAATCAATTAAAGACAAAACAACAGATTCCTCAGTTTAATTACAGGCTCAAATAATGTAGGTCAGTTCTGAAGTGTAAACCCAAACCTGATTAGAAAAATGCACAAGATATGCAAACAGGCATCATATTTTTACTTCAGAAACCCTATTCCCTCTTCAGGGGAGGAAGTCTCTCACTCGCTGACAGAACTGGAAGTGAAATTTGCCAAGCAACGTGGGACAGATAAAGTCTTTTTTTCCCCTCTCATTTTCCAGTGATCATTTGGTTTACAGCTGTTAAGAGGTGTAACTCTTACAGCTGCTACTGGATGAACCATGGGGACAAGTCAGTGGCTTTATGTTTCTGCAGAGCTGTGAGCTCTTTTCTGAGCAGCTTGCCAGGCACAACCCTGGTAGGTGTGATCAAAGGGCCTCTAGGCCGGAACCAAATGTGGGTGATTCAGACCAACAAAGAGGTAGAAACACAGCATGATCATGATTACAGTAATTAGGAGATCCAAAGCTAAAACTCAAGCTATCACTGCTTTGACCTGAATTTCCATGATTGCACTTTGGCTTTTCATTGTGTGATCTAAGTCCTATGTATGATGAGAGGTGCAATATTATGTGTTCCTCAATGCTGTTGCAGGTTATTAAAGTGTCCCACATTTGATTTGTTCTTCATTCTCTGAGGATTTTAATGATAATTTAAGAATGTGTAGTGCTAATATCTTGTAGGAGAGTTGCAGAAAAGACTGGGTTTTGGCACTTTGAATGTAGTTACCTTTCAGCTAATAAAATACGTGCTTACAGAAACATCTTCTAAATATTAGACAAATAGAAATATGAATACTTTCATTTGGTGTGCTGTACTCAAAAGACCATTATGAATACTTATTTATATTAAGTCAATGTGCATTTAGATATTGATGTTTGTTCAGAACATAGACTTCTGTGGAATTTGTCTTTAATGTTAAACCCTATGAGTTAAATGTAAACCTATCTTGTGGAGCATGTATCCCACACATGTACGTGTGTATACAGCTGGCCAGGACTCCCCTGGTCTCATAGCACACACCTGTGCTCTCACCGCTAGAGATACACAGCTGTCATGCCAAGAGCTAGGGGGTAGATCCACTCACCCCCTAACTCCCAGGACACTGTACTCACCAGCTTATCCAGCTTGGTCTTTGCTAAGTGATCACACTCACCCTCATACCCATGTTTCCTCCAGCCATTGGCAGCTTGGACACTCATGTCCTCTGACTCATGGTCTGGACCCCATTGCTGCACTCACATCTGGTGCAAATTTGGTTCAGAATAACCAACAGCAAATTAAATAATCTTCCATCTCTCATTTCTCAAAGTTCCCAAAGGTTTCAACTGCTTATTCACTCACTTAGAAGTAGCATGATATTCTTCTGTTTATGACCACAAGAAATTATGGTTTTATAAGTTCAAATATTTTTTAGTTTCTGGTATCTGTTTCTTACCGTAAGTATTGCACTCAGTTTTAAAATGTGCTTCTTCTGACTGCTTCACTGACCAGTACATAGACCAATTCTCTCTTCTATTTTATTTCATTATTATAACACCTTTGAATCAAGGACTGTGCTCTTTTTGAATGCCTATATTGAACATAAGGAAGCACAAATCCTTGTTTGAGCCTATCTACAAGATTGAGATAAGAATTGTTAACAACAAGAGCAAAACTTTTACATTTTTTCTTCTTATATGAAGAATAAATCTCTCTTCAGTCAGAAATGCTTTTATATAGGACAGAAAAAGTCAACATGAGTGAAGTTCTTGACACTTCAGTGTTGCATGGTCTCGTTAGCATGTACTTACTCTCATCATCCTGACTGTTAGCAAAGGAAGCAGCATAACGCAGAGCCATACTTAAGGGCTGGTTAAGGAAGAACAGTGTGCTTGCCTTCCAACTTCACCATTGCACTAGCCTTTCTTCTCAGTTGAATGAGAAGGCATGAGCTAGGTCATAGATTTGAAATTAGGTATTAGGACCTGGTATCTAATGATAAGTTTTTTGTGTACAAAACTGAATATTCTAGTGATTTAAGAAACAATGGGAATTTTGGGGGTTTGGAGTTGCTCAGTCATGTAGACATGTTCTGGATCTCCCTGATAGAAGTTTTAATTCTACTACAGAATATGTCCCAAAGCCTACTCTATGATCACATCCAAAGCATCTTTAGAGAACTACAGATTGAAGAATAGAAATCTTTCTTTATGTGCTGTAGATCCAGTGCTGTTTCTCCTTACCTCTAGTTACCGTGCTACCTTCTCATCCTGCTTATCTCACAGTGTAAAAAACAAAACAAAACAAAAGCAAACCCTAGTAAGAAAATGAATGCTCAAATGAGCAGAGTGCATTTGAGTCTTTTCCACTCTCAATGATATGAAGCTAATGAGAAATACTAGATGTTTCCTACCTTTCTTTCAGAGTAGTTCAATTAATCACAAGTACATTTCTTCATGAAAGGAATATGTGGTGAACTTGTGTTTACCAAAATTCTGCTTATTCTATCCTGCATTTACAGATTGAGCTGCAGCCTGCAGTGTTCATCTGAAAATGGAAGGATTGGATTTCTTCTCTGCATTAGGGCAGGAGAATGACTCATACGCAAAGTTAACTAGCAAGTCCTAAGGATATGTTCTTCTGTCATTCTGTGAGAAGGACTGCCCTTGATATTAATAAATGTTTTGTGTGCTCAAAGGAGCAATTTATGTTCCAGTCATTAATTTGATCACATGCCTATTCTGTCCCTTTTTAATGCATACCCTCAACTTGTATCTTTGCAGACTTTCCTCTGAAACTCTCTCTAAGAGGGTCTAACTGTATGTTGATGTCTTCCTGAGGGAAGGATTCAAATCAGATAATTCTTTATAAAGCTTGCCATTTTACTGAAAAGAGTGCTATAAAATACTTGAACTAAATTTCAGATGTCCATTCCAAGAAAGCACATAGGTTGGTGGGGAAAAGGGTCTGAAAGGACAGTAATTTGCTTTGTCTTTCTCCTGACCTTTAGTTAAGCACTCCAGTAGCCTCTTAGAGGGACTTTCTTTCCTGCGTTTTTTTCTCTATTTTGTCTTGTAGATCTGATCATCAAAAAATAAGTGCATTAAAAAAGGTTGGGAGAATCATACAAGTTTTCTGTGAAAGTCAAGATCTTGAATGTTATTCTTCTCTGATAAGAGCAATAAGAGGATTGAAATATTAAGAACATATTTCAAAGAACTGAGTATGAATACAAAGTCATAATGGAATACAAGAATACTGTGTCAAAAGTCTTGTTAAAGTTTAAATAAATGACATCTACTGCTCTTCTTTCATCCACAAGTGCAGTCATTTTGTCACAGAATGCAATTAATTTACAAGACTGTGATTAGTTATGATTAGCAATTAAAACTTATTTAATTTTATATATTTTTATTAAAACAAACGGAGCAACAAAAACATAAAACTAGTAGGATATTTGACCTTGTTTTTGTTTAACTAATGCATAAATGACTTGTTCAGTGGTAGTGGTTGCAATTCTTAGTGAGTTCTCAAGGGATTTGCTAGGTATTTTTGATGAAATTTTACTCTTCCTGTGCTTCATCCTTGAAAATAGTTATTCATAAATGTACATACTGCCAAAAAGTGATGACATGAATAAGGCGTGATTGTGAAGCAAGGGATATTTTTCTCTGGTAAGACAGATCATATAAAAGTCTAGTAAAGAGACATGG
The DNA here is from genome assembly GCA_013396635.1 of Penelope pileata. Classification (NCBI taxonomy): domain Eukaryota; kingdom Metazoa; phylum Chordata; class Aves; order Galliformes; family Cracidae; genus Penelope; species Penelope pileata. Next base: position 24,895 of record WBMW01002150.1, on the reverse strand, counting down.
TCAAATTTTTCTTTGAGA
>WBMW01002150.1:0-24820 GCA_013396635.1 Penelope pileata | reverse complement strand
GAATATCTGATCGCAACTCTATACATTTCATTTTAAAATCTGCAGGTAATATATTTATTTCAACTGAAAATAAAGTCATAAATATACCAAAAAAATGATGATTTGAAATCTATTCTCAAATCCCTGTATCAAAACAGAAAGCAAAGCTGAATATTTTTCACTGTTCACAGGACTATGTTTAGCCAGTGTATCAAAATGCATAAAATTATTTGCGCAACTTGAGTTAGCACTGCACTGTGCCCTCCCCTTGTCCTGGCTTAAACTCAGACAGTGCTTGTTGCACACCGATGGTTTGATTGTTGCTGAGCTGCACAGCTGGGGCCAGGCAGGGCAGGTCAGCCGGGAAGAGCCACCATCATGATGACTTGGCAGCAGGGGGCAGGCTGCAATATGGGCTGTGCCAGGCCACACGTGGCCCGCAGGTTGGATATGCCTGCATTACAGCTAAAGGGAAACTGGAATACTTCACTAAGCAAGTGTTGGCTGAAGTAGATTTGGAACTTTAGACTGAACCACTCATGCTCTGTGCCTTTAGCAAGAAATTCAGAATGCCTGGCAATTTTAACAAGAATGGTCATTTTCTGGACTACCTGTCTGCTAGGAAAATAAAATCTGAATTACCTCTTTGTTAGTGCGCAAAATTTGCCATTTGTCCTGGAGAGGAGCCTAAAGCTCTGATTCCCTCACAGTTGGCAGCCCTCAGGAAACACATATGGTAGATATGTGAGCATAGCTAGAGATAGGTAAAGTAGTGCTGATTGTAGAAACTTTTGAGAGCTTAGTCACAGCTAAGTCTATGATGAAACTCACAGGCTTAAGCCTGTATGCTGAAAAGTCTCTAACAGGGTTTCAAGCAAGTTAACAGAAAAATAGATATGTTTCTGATGAAAACTTGCCCTGTTTTATCAAAGTTGCTGACCACATCTGAGTACCTCAGTGGCTTTCTGGAAAATTCATATAGCCTTAAAGGTTGAGTGGCTACAGATCACATTCTGCCCTTTAGCTATAGCAGTGCAGTAATTGCTCATGCTCATCTGGCTGTCCAGATTCTCTTCATTGTTACTGCCTTGCAGATTATGAACTTGACTCTTTCAAGCATGGCCTACATTCTTTTTTCATATGTACAGCAACTTGGAATTGGCATGTTCTTTAGATAAGTTAAATCTGCCAAGCAATTCAGAACAGTATATGTAATTGGCCTCTCTACAACACTGTTTATCAGTCCATTAATTTTTGCAATATCTGCATATTTCAGTAACATATAAACTTCCCGAGTACTGGTGAAGATGCGGAATATTGTAGGGCTGGAACATAGACCTGTGGGATTATACTAGAAAGTCTCTTATTAAATATATATTTTTAATTTTTACAACTATTTTGTAAAGAAAATTTCTGTGCAAAATATTGTTTTCTGGAGAAATATTTCTTGACTGTTATTAATATGCTGGTGTTATTTTGAATGCTTATTTTCTTATCTGAATGTTGGGTAAGAGAAAGTAAAATGTTTAAAAGATGATATGGTAACCTAGCATAGCTACCTTTATCAATAAATTTTAAAATGTCATCAAGGAGTAGTTTCAGGCGTTTTTGACTACAGATTTTCCATGATGAAGTGTTGACTGGTGCTAATCATGTCATCATCTTGTATCCTATATCAGTTTTTATACAATGTTACTAAGGATCAATGTCAGTAAGATTAACTTAGTGAGCCACACTATCCTCTCAGCACTTAGTAAAGATTGATTAGATAGTTACAGGTTTTTTTTCAGAACTTTTCTTCAGTTTTCAAGCATTTCCCAAGTATTGTAGAATTGTTACATATCAACAGTAATGTCTTGGAGAACCATCAGACCTGGTTAACTTGGTACGACAATGTCTGGGACTGCTGGTTTTAAAATGACAAATAGTTGCTCCTTGTTGCTTTTTTATTTCTTGGTGGTTGTTAATACTGGCTTTTAACTATCTCCAAGTTAAAAAAAAAAAAAAAAAAAAAAGGATTTTCTTCCAAATATTTTTTTTCACCTTGTTTTTGTGTGTTTGTGTGCTTATATTTATTTACTGGCATCAGATTCTGTACATAAGAAATGTAGTTGTCTTAATTGCCTGCACCCAGGTGACCACAAGAAGATTATTTTTACTCAAAAACAAATTGGACTTAGTATAGAATCTGGTGGCTTTTGTTTTTAGGTTTTCTCCTATTATGAAAAATCTAACAGATAAAATTTTTAGAAAGCTCTAGAAAATTTCTCTGGTTACAGCATTCAATTGCCAGCCCACAGCAATCTCTTATGTTGCAACAAAGATTTTTTTCCTACCAATCTATGCTAGAGAAGGTAAACATGGGCCTGCTGTAGTGAGTCCAGAGGAGGGCCATGATGATGAAAGGGCTGGAGCACCTGAGAGAGTTGGGGTTGTTCAGTCTGGAGAAGAGAAGGGTCTGGAGAGACCTTGTAGCAGCCTTCCAGTACGTAAAGGGGGCCTACAAGAATGATGAGGAGAGACTCTTTGTCAGGGATTCCAGTGATAGGACAATGGGTAATAGTTTTAAACTAAAAGAGGGGAGATTCAGGTTAGATATATGGAAGAAATTCTTCACTGTGTGGGTGGTGAGGCACTGGAACAGGTAATCCAGAGAAAATGTGGATGCCTCATCCCTGAAAGTGTTCAAGTCCAAGTTGGATGGGGCTTTGAGCAGTCTGGTCTAGTGGGAGGTGTCCCTGCCCATGGCAGCGGGGTTGGAATTAGATGATCTTTAAGGCCCGAAAATATTCTATAATTCTACTGCTCTAAAGTACTCAAGCTGTTTCCTGTTCTACACAGTACTCTACAACACACCTTCCAATATAACTAGCCTTCTCTGGTAGATTATCCTGAGATTTAATAGTTATAATACTGATCTGTAAATATTCAGGGTCTCATCTGTAAATTGTTGATTACACTAATGGACCTAATGTTGATTCAGCACTCTTTGCTCTATCTCTCTCTGCCCATCTTTCCAAAGACCGACACATTAACTTGATTATTTTTAATGATGACTTACCAGGTTTAATTTCTACCAAGAATTTTTCTCTTAATTAAAAAGTTAGACTTTTCCATTTCTAGAGCTTCTCTTTGTAGTCAACTTAAGAATTTCTTCTTTTTCTACTCCTGATGCCTTGCTGTTTACTTTCATACATTAAGGTTTTTCCTCTTAGATACCAGGGCAAAAATAACTCTAGCCAGCCTGTCGTTAATGCCCACATGTTCTCTGTAATGGTGACTCAATATTCTGCAGAACCTTAACACAAGTGTCATGAATAAAGCATGACTACTGAGGTACACTCCTTTTGAGTCACTATGGTCCACCTTTCCTTTTCCTGCGTGTGAAAATTGTGAGGAAGTCTGAGTTTGTATGAGCTAATGGTAGGCCTTGGAGGAGATTACTATTCCCTGGCCATGGAAATGCCAGTAATGCATGCAGGGCCTCCTGTGGTTGGAGGTGGATGTCATGTAGAATTTCATGAAATTGCTTGCTGCCAGCGTGAGACATTGAATATGTGGGGTGACAAAGACTGAAGATTTGATATGACGAAGTCTTGAAGGTCTGTGAATGAACATATAAATGAAATTCCATTACCTAAACATAGGCACCTACCATTCCTTGAAGTGTCTTAGAACATCCAAGACATACATTGCCATATGTGAAAAGGCATCCAGGTCAGAAAGACAGATCTCCTTTCTGGAGAAGCACCAGGCTACATAGGATACACAAAAGTATTTAAAATAGAGCTGCATTCCTACAGCTTTTTCATTTTTTTTTTTTTTTTTTCACTTCTTTGACCTGATTCTGGATCTGGATTGCATGGATCTTATAGGGACTTTCCCAGCTTAGTGATCTCTTCTTTGACTGCCAATGTAGTTAAAAGCATACTCTGCACTCTTGAATTAGAGAGCTTACTTAGGTTTCAGGCTAATCTTTTTGTGATGTGCGCCTTCTAAATTTACACAGACTGTCAGAACAATTGGGGCAGCATTTCCAGGTTAAGTTCATTATAGTTCTCTCAGCAAGTTTTTTGGTAGTGGCAAATGAAGCAAGATGAGATCAAGTAACTCCAATTCTGGTGTTCTCAATGTCCTTACGCATTACAGGAGTTACAGAATAGTACTGTTTTGTTATTAGCGAAGTGAAAAGAATAATACCATCATCTGATGGCTAATTTTTACATTCCAGAGATGCCGTTTTCTGCTTTGATGGGGCAACTTGAAAATCTTGGTTCTTACACATACGTGGTGGCTTAACTGGACTATCTGGGTCATTTGTCCCATGCCAAGGACTGATGGGTTAGGACTAAACTGCATGTTGTGTGTACATCTCCACACCCTTCCTTCTGTGGTGGTCCCTATGATGTACCTGAATAAACCTGCTACAGAATCCTTTTTGCTTGCATACATGGTTTCTTTCCCAAGGAAACCAGCTTTGTTCATTTCTGTTTTCGTTTGTTTCTTTGTTTAATATTGCCCTGATAGGAATTGCAAGTGACTCTCATTCTTTTTGCAACAAGAATGCAGTAGGTTCCTGAATAGTTTGAAAGCAAGTTAAAAGTATTAGTGTGGAATTAGGACATACAGTTAATGCGCATTGAGTCTTAGGAGCTGAGAAGCAATCCAAAGTGTGAACTCAAGGTATAGAATAGACACAGATTATAGTTCAGTTTAGGCACCTATAGTAGGTATCCAGATGCATGTCAAGTGTCATATGTTAGGTAGTACAGGCAGAAGTGCCCACAGACTGATTCAGCTCAGCCTGAAGCAACACCTCTAGATGATCTGAGGGCTTGTTCCCCAGACTCTGGTGGCTACGCTGACTGGGGTGAAGTTCAGTTACTTAAGCATAGGCAGCTAATGCCATTTCTGATACCAAAGGCTATCTAAAACATCTATACAGGGTCAGCAGGTATAGCAGAGGATCCCCATGTACCCTTTTGTGGCTTTCTGGACTGGCAGTTAGAGACTTGATGGGATGCCTTACAGTACCTCAGATAACATCATTGGTTGACTATGATGAGAGCTTATGCTTCTAATATACATTTACATAGCTATACAGATGTGTCTTAATGAAACACCCTCCAGGTGATGCAGAGGTACCTATTAGAACTGCAGTGATGCCCCTTAGTAGAGGCTGATGCTGTAGTAGCTTTTGTAGTTTCTGCTTATTTTAGAAGGTCATCCCTAAAGAGTGGAATAAATCATGCTGTCAGGAATCAGGTGATGAATACCAAGAAGCAGTGCTAAAATAGCAGCACAGACCTTGTGAAAGTGGTTCTCCCTTTACACCAAATCCCTGCCACCCGCAAGTTTTGTTGCATTGACTATTCCCATGATAGAATGACTTGAGGGAGCTCTAAACAAGTGATTGTTTTTTTATTTTTTTTCCAAGGAGAACTAAAGCCTCATGGCCGGTGTCTGTGCTTCCTGACCTTTTTAGTATCGTCTCTATGTATAAGCTACCACAGATCTGTCTTGCCGTCTCATTTTTCTACATGCAGAGTAGTTGAGGATACAGATAATACATACATTTTCTGGGACACAGTCTCTCAACAGAATTCAGTGCAATGTGCTTGTGTTGTGCAAAATTAAAAACACTAGCAAGCCTGTGCAGTTCACCTTTGAAAATCTGGTGACAAAAGCACGCAGAAGATCAGAAGAATTCTTGTGACCCTATGGTAACTACTACTTATACATTCTGTGTTTATACTTTCTGAAGTCTAATCAGCAGCTCTGCCCTACCTGGTGAAGATTTAAGATTGCTGTATATTTATCACTGCAGAGGGAGTTACATCTGATAGGAACACTGTTTATAAAACGAAGATAAAGATTTAGCCGTTTTTTAGCAAGTGAGCGCATTCCTGAAGCCAGAAAAGTACATCTAAACAGTGAAACACATTAGCAAAGGTTGTAATGCCATATTCAATAACATGAAATCTCTGAATTTCTCATGATGACTCGTTATCTCCTTTTCAGTCACTATTCCTTCTTTCCCAATGCAAAGCATTTGGTTAGATAGCAACCTGTAGTGTGGAACCCACTGACTTTAATTTTAAATCGTATAGAAATCTATTGCGTTCTTGTTTGAAAACATGGGCATGATCAGGGCTCTCTGTCAGAAATATCCTTTAGAGAGGAGGAACTGGCACTCGGTTGCACAAAATGTCCTATGAAATCAGGGCATGCAAATGGACTGATTAAAGCAGAAATTACTGCATTTTCTGTTTTTAAACAAACACAAAGGTCTTAAAAATCCTCTGAAAGGTGGACTTTCCCTTATGGGATAAAATGGAATTAAAATAGTGTCAATAAATTGTGTGAGAGACTGTATCAGTCTGTGCATTGACAGTCTGTGCATGCAGGATAAGAACATTGACTGCCTGCTAATCTATTCCCAGATGGAGGTGGATGCAGACGAGAAGCGCCATCGCACACGCTCCAAAGGTGTTCGAGGTACGTCTCCTGCTTCAGTAAATCACTCAAGGCCCCCGCTCAGGGTGACCTTCATCCTCCAGAATCTCTTTGCACGATTCATTCTGACCCTTGCTTTTACACAACCTTTCTGGTAATTTTCTGTAGAAGAGGGGTACTTGTAATAGATGATAAATCTTTATATATTTTCCATCTCTCTACAGTTCCCGTGGAACCAGCCATACAAGAGCTGTTCAGGTTAGTGCTCGGAGTGTAAAATGTATCCCCATTAGCAATTTAGAAAATTCATGCCTTTTAATGGGTATAATGCACTTTCAAGTTCATTGGTGGTTTGCTCATGCCCTGCTGCACTGATGAAATTAATTCCCTCGAGACTAAATAATAAAAAGCATCCTCTTTTTTTTCCTTTCAGTTATTTGATTTCTCTCGTTCTGTCTTTGTTGTCCTCCATCTCTGTAATACGTACTGCCTGCTATTAGTATAATCTTTCTGCAGCACACCCACACCTATGTAATTAATTCTCTCTCTTTTGCAGCTGTCCCACGCCTGGCTGTGATGGCAGTGGTCATGTTAGTGGCAAATATGCAAGGCACAGAAGGTAATATCTATAATTTTTCATAATTATTGAAGAGATTTGGTAAACAAGTCACCTGGCGTGAAAACAAGTCAGCTGGCATGACCTTGATAAACCAAACGATAAAAATTTGAAATTAGACCTTCTAGAAGCCATCTGAATTCATATCTTTTTTTTTTAAGCAGCTTTTTTCTTTTGCCTTTATTGAGCTATGCTATTCAAAACCTTTAAAATTTCTACCATGCTTGAACACCATATAAATTAAAAACTTTCAAAATGCAAACGAAGACAAGTCCTAAACACCCTTATAATACTTAGAGGACTACTCTATTCATCCTAACCATGTAAGTGAATGTCACACAAAATCTAAACCAAGTTATTGCTGAGGAAACTTGTTCTCATTTTCAATTTCACTCAATTTTTTAATACAGATCCCTTTACTCTGTGTTGCAAATTAAAATTTGGCCTTGCTGACATGTTAGTGCCATGGTGATTTCTGTTATTTAATGTATTTCATAACTAAATGAGAGCTTCTGAACACTATGAGTTTGATGATCAGGTTAGATTCAAAAGTCAAGGTGTAAGACAAAATCTTTAATAATAAGACCTCTGGATTAAAATATTACTCTATAGTTATAAAATTTACTTGAGTTTTAAACTATGATATGTGTAGAGATCTCCATTAAGAGAATGTGTTTAACTATTCACTGTTAATAATAGAACATTTGGAAAAATTATTAGTGTGTAATCTTGAGTATACATTATTTCTTCTCTTGTGCAGTGCATTTTATTTAACATATTTTACATAGCAATCTGTTTTAAAATGGCCATGTGAAGAGAGAGATGTTCAAACTAGTATTAAATTCTCCTGGAACTTTTAAGATTTTCATTATTGACTTTTTCTGATTTTAAAGCACGTGTGTTTGTAAGAATATGTATTTAGCACCAAATTTGATAACTGATTCATAATGAGGACGTATGTTCTTTATGAATAAAATGGAAATGATGCAATTGGAGTTGATGATCTCTGTATGTCCCTTCAAACTGAACTATTTTATTGTATTCTACACATTCATGGTTAAGGCGTTTATCTGAAATATGCAAAATCTAAAATAGTGACATATGAGTCCACTCAGTGCTAGATGTTTCATTTCTTAACAGTGACTGAAGCATAGGAACGAATCAAGAAAATACTTTCAACATGAAACAAGAAAGTGATGTGCCTGATATTAAAATTCCTTTGAATTACATTTTTAAAATATGAAACATTGAATATTAATATTCAGTTTTATTTTCCTAATCCTTTTTCAATTGTGAAAATTGCAATGTTTTTGCGATTATTGGAAGGATTTGTTTAAATTGGAACACAATTAGGGTTTAGGAGAAGTAGTCAAAATTATTCTTCTTAAAACTGCTTGTGATTTCTCATTTCAAATCATGTTTTTCTTTTGTCCATTTTCTTCATGTAACTAAATGAATAAAATGAAGATGAAAAATGAAATATGAAATGAAAAATTAGAAACCAAACAGAACAAAACTCTTTAGCTTAAAAAAAATCTGACTAACTTTTCTTCTGAATTGCTCTAATTTTTACCTATGTTTGTGTAATACCACCTTTCTGGGGTAGGGGGAAGGAATAGATACAAGGTTTGAGAAGACTACGTGCAGTTTTGAGACATTAATTTCATATCTTGTTTTCTTAACATAATTCTGGTTTGCCAGTACACAAGTGGACTGAATCTTAGAGCTGTTAATTAAATGAAATTTTAGGGCAGATGAAGAAAGAATAACAATTGGAAGTATATCAAAAATTCTTCTTTTCTTTTAAAGAATTTATAGGGTTTTTTAATTGTTTTCTTACCACCCTGATTGCTAATTCAGTAATCAAAATATAGTTAACTAACTTATGTCTCACTTAATGTAAAACCAAAATTCTTTGTTGAGTCTTAAAACATACCTATCTATTTTCTGAAACATCACGGGTTTTTTTTGATTGTTTGTTTTTTGTTTGTTTGTTTGTTTTATCTAGTACAATCAACACTTAGAAATTTTAAGTTTTTAAAATAATTTGAAAGAACTTTTTTCTTTTTTCAAATTTTCTATTTGAGTTGGAAAGACCCCAATATTTCTTCCAAGGAAATCAGACTGCCTTAAAAATTTGATATGTTCAGGGAATTGCATATCTCAAGTGATGCCTAACTCAATACCATTTAGGCCCACAGAGCATTTTAATGAGTTTAAGACCTTTCCATTCACAATATCAAACTAACTCATTATAAGAAATGAAATGTATTTGCTTGCACAAGATGCATTCAGAGCTCTATAGCATTTTTCTGTTTTGTGAGGTTTTTTATCTTGAAGTCTCTGGAATTCTTGTTTTTGTTGTTTTTTTGTTTGTTTTTAATTTAATTTAATATAAGTTTTGACAATATAATTTTATCTTTGTAATACCGATATGTCAGTGAAAACAATATTCAGATGCTACATTAAAGTTTGTCTAAAATAAATAGATCTTTTCAAATTTTCAGACTGATTTAGGAGATGTGACATTGTTCTGCTGAGAGAATATCAAGTGGAAGTTAAAGGAGAGTTTTATCATGATTTGTACCTCAGTTGTATTTTTAATTATGAGGGCTGCTGTTGAGGTTCACAAGTCTAACCCATAACCCTGTAATGCTAGACTTAGCCAAGGAAACAAGCAGGCCTTATGAGCCATTGAGGTGTATCAAAACACAACACTGGTACTAGGACAGGATAACAGTTAGTAATGACTTACTGCATTGTTTCCATCTTTTTGAATTTTTCTTTGCACCAAATCTTACTATGAAATGAAACATTGGATTACAGTGAGCACTATGCTCTCAGCTCTTAAGTGCAACGCTTAATTTAGCTTGCTAGTTGGGAATGCTGTCAAGTCAGCTGAGATGGATTGGTTGCTCTGCAGGACAGTTTTAAAGGCAGGATGCTAGGATCTCTAAAATTAACTTGGAGGAAGCATCTTTCTCCATAGACTGAATAGGAAGTTCAAAAGGCATCCCAGTTTGGGCACTGAGGGGAAGTGCCCAAAATTAGCCATGTTAATCATTTTTGCATTTTAGTAATACTTAGAAACTTGAAACTGTAATTGATCCTCCAGCACTGGCTAGGATGCAGTGCTTAGATGTTTAAAGTTCACACAGTAAGATTTCAGTACCTGATTGTGTTTCCAGGCACCTAAGAACATTCACATTTCACACAGTTAAAGAAATGCATATCTTTGCAGCAAAGAAATGACAAGAAAGACTGAGTTTGTGAAAGATATAAGAGGGAGAGGGGAAGAGAGAGAGAGAGAGAGACAGACCCATTCAGATAGTTGTGGAGAAAGAATTCAGATCCTAGGAGTGAAAAGCAGAGACTCTCCCTGCACCATGCTGCTGATCCTTTTTATTTTATTTCCTTAGTAGCTCTTCAGGTGCACTGTGGTGAGTGGTGTAATAATGAACAGTAGTTTTATACATTCAAAACAGTGTTATTACAAAACTGTGTTATTTTTGAATGATAAATATGTTCCAGATCCTTTGAATACTTATAGTTGTGAACAACCCATCTAGGTATATTGAAGTTACCTAGAGCACATTAGGACAGTGCTCTCAGAACTGTGTTTTCAGGACTTCTGTCAGCTAAGTGTCTAAGGCAAAACATGAAGATTTGAATTTCCATTGTGATTAGTAGGAACTTCACCAGTTTCATTAGTCAACTTCAAAGACAAAGGGATTCACATTCTATGTATGCAAATATAAATGTAAAAAGCAAGTCCAACTCTAGGTCTGAGTTATGCAGTTGAAAATCCCATAGGTACTCTAAAGTAACTGAGCACAAACTGTGTCCTGTTGTTTACCAGGTAGATGAGAATGACAGTGGAAGTATTACACACTACTGTGTTGCTATGCATTTAGCATTTTTTTTTAAAAAAAAGAACAACATCATATACCCAATAGATGTCTAAAATTTGTCATGTAAATAGGTATTTAGACATATCATAAAAATTATTGCTCATTTCCACAAAAAACAATACTAATTGTATGCAATGGCCTATTTTAAAATCTTCTTACATTGTTGTTTAAATTATTTCTCCAATAAGAAAAGCAATTAAATTCTGTAATGGATTAATCACTTGCAAAATACAGCATGCCTCAGAACAAAACACATTTTAACAAATAAGAGCCCTAAAAAGAATCTTAAGCTGGTATTGTAAGCTACATGTATTAATTAGGATTCTTTTAATGCATATATTCATATAAGTGTCTATTTGAAAACAAATTGAAACCATTGTATAGAAATTAAAGCTAAACACAATTTTAGTCTGAAATAGTAGGTACCAAATTCAAGTGAAGAATGAATTGTTTAGGGCCAAATGATACACCCTTAACATTTAAAATGGAAATACTGATAGAGCTCTCACTATATCATGAGTTTCAATTTGATTGCTGAAAATATGAATTCATATGACATAAAGCAACTTAAAGAGTTTATCTACCAAATAATTTTGCCTAACTTGTCCTCCATTCATATTACATATGTAAGGAATTTTTTTTCATTAATCACTGATAAATGAACAAAGCTCAAAAGTGAGGAGGGTTCTTAAAATAATGTCTGGATCTATAATATGTGAATTGTCTCTAGCCCTATAAAATGCATTTTAATTTACCAACAAATTTCTTGATATCAGCCAATTCTTTGTTGCTTTACAAGGCTGTCTGTTTCTATGTATTAGATTATACAGACAGAATTGTTTTGATCATCTTTTGATTTTTAAGCATGAGATTTGACACTTGATACAACAGATTTATGTAAATTTATAAATACCTCAGAGTTTAGCATTGTTCCTCTGATTATGAAAATTCCCCCACACCCCTGTATTACCTTGGCATTATATACTGTAGTTAAGTCATCTGTATTTTAGAACAGAGTGAGTGAAATAATTCAGACTCCCAAACTTCGAAATTAAAAGACTCAAATGTCTCTCTCTTATTATAAAATTATTGAATTTCTCTGGCTTGTTGTGCCATATTTCTTATTCAAATTTTTTCATTTCATATACCTTTTCACCCACCAGTTTGATTGCCATGGCTGCAGCCGTGGGTGAATAATTGCCTGTCTTCACAGGAGCATGTTCTGGAGCTAAAGTCGAGTGCTTGCTTCCTGATGTATGCCTCATTTGGATTCTGCCGACAGCCTAGGGGCTGTATTATTCATGCCTTGACAGATAGCACTCACTAAAAGCATTGGAACAGGGCCAGGTACTGGCAGAGAGATAGTGGAGCATTGCAACTTGCAACTGAGAGGAGCATCTATAATACAAAAAAGAGAAATCCTCATACCTCCCTTTTACTGGTCTCACTTTGATGGAAAATTCATTTGCATCAAAATAAAATACTCTAAAAATAAATACATTTTTTTCTAAACCACGCTTGAAAGTTTAACACAATTTTCCACATTTAATTGCAAAGCTGATTTTAATTAGTAAGGCCCTGCATGTGAAAAATGAAGATTCACTTGGGTGAGTGTAACACATTGCAGTGTCTGCTGAATGCTCTAATTAATGTATGGCTGCTGTACAACAGGGTGCACTGTGGGATATTTATGAAAAATTCTGTGCACGCAGCCAGTCTATCTGTATTTTAGTTCTTGAATCCACAAGAATAAATAACTTTTTCCCCTTTATTCTTTATGAGGCATCATTGTGCATGCCGTCACTCCATCCATAAACTTTATGGCATGCTTGTCCTTTTTACTATTTGTCAACAGTATTATAAATCAGGAGCCAGGACATACATATTTTAACATTAATTTGATAGCAGAGCATGGTTGCATGCTGTGCAGAACTCAAGGTCCACTGATGCATTTACGTTAAAGCCTCGCCACAAACCAGTGAGGTCCTTATTGTTCCTTGCTTTTATGATACTGTGAAAAATGCCACTGAATACTGCAAGTATAGATAAATGCATAGTCATTACTTTCTAAGCTGATAGCCAAACTTTAATAATGCTAAATAATGGTCAAATGATCTACAAGATATTTACCTGAGGACAAAAATGTACTCTGGAAATTTAATTCTTTCCTTTATGTAATGTAATTCACCATTCTGGATTTGCAAAAAATGTTAATAAATGGAGCTTCACTGCTTTGTTAAATCCAGCTAGAGAGAAATAAATGAATAAACACATAAATAAATAAATAAAATGAAAGAGCATAGGGATTTTCAAGCAGAACACTGCAAACAATAAATAAATGTGCTGACAGAGAATCCATAATGTATTAGAGGTCTGTATTGGCTGCTGTCTGGATTCAGCAGTATATTCTCTGATTGTTGATTAATGATTAGAAAGGTACAAAGTTGGGTCTGAAACGTCAACCAGATATACGCTAGCAGTTAGTGTGTGGCTCTGCAGGCTACTGACCATTGTCTAGAGCTTACTATAAAAAAGAACCAAAGCTTAATTCCTCAAACCACCATCTGGATTGGGAATAGCAATTTCAGTGACAGCAAGTTTCTGGATCTTCATGTGCCAGGAGTACTGGCCTAATGAAAGGGGAAAAAATAAAAATGAAAGTCTGGAGAGTGTTGCTGCAGCTACCCAGCGACAGCAAACAACAGATTTTGGATGAGCTTTCTGCAGTGTGTCCCTAGGCTTCTATGTTGCTGATATGACATTGAAGCGGTAGATGCTGGGTATACTTATGCAGCAGTCCAGCTGCAACCAAAGCGTTTTCTGTAGAAAGATCTATTTGGATGTGTCACTGTCAACCACAAAAGAAATGAAGACCACACAGAAAGAATATATTTTATTTTTTAAAAAAAGAACACTGAGTAATTCTGGAGAGATTATTTCCTCAGGAAGATCCTGGAAGTAGCTATACACATTTTTCTTTTGCCTATGGGGATTTTATTTAGTTGGCCTGATAGCTTTGCTGAGAATATTTTGTTCTCTTAGGAGAATAAATTGTTTGAGGTTGAATAATTTATACCTTTCATGATGGAAAAGAGGATATACAGAGTTTATTCACACACAATGGTCAAGGCATTTCATCTACCTGTGCCTCTGTTGCCACCTGTAAACAAAGGGAGAATTTCAAGCATCTTAAGATGTAATGAAAGCATATATGGGGCCTCCAACTCTCTGTCTGATATTTATTTAGTATTTAGATAAAGACCTTTTAAGTGAACATTGATATCAGAGGAAGTCTAACTTTACATTTCAGTACTTTCTAGATCAAAACCTTTTTCTGGAGGATAGAGCAAAATTAACGGCTTTGTAATCATATGACAGTTTTACATTTAGAAACAGCTCTAGTTTCCCTATTCTGTATTTTGTGCATTACTTCATCCTGTTTTGTGAATTTTTTATGTGTTTCTGTGGAAATATTGACTCTGAGGTTTAAAAAGCTGAGAATATTTAAAGTATCTGTTCATTAGTGTATTTTACTGATTTATAGTCATAGTTACCAGCCTTACACTAAACCAGAAAAGTCATGAGCAACATTGTGCACTGGGCTTCAGGTACTGTGGAGCTGCCTACATCCTCCTACCAACATATTTTTCTGAACAGCAGCATTTGTGCTGCTCAGAGCAGCTGTTGTGTCATTGGGAAATGGTGTAGATTGCAGTATCTCGAGTCAAGGCTTTGGGGACAGAAAAAGCACTGGTAGATACTGGCAGTTGCGCAGGCAGGGAAGATAATCTTATTCCTTGCTCTAATATCCAATATGAGTAACAGAGATGACTTGGAAATATTTTATCCATAGGTGGCAGCATGCTATCAAAGAATACCTCTGCCCTAAAACCTTATTCTCCATCTCAGTAAGGATAATATGAATTTTATCAGAATCGTTAGAAAAAGTGACAGGGTCGAAGAGGAATAGTTCTTTCAAGTATTCAGATTTTTATGAGATCAGACACCACGATATTAACTGGACTAATAAAAGGTTATAAAGAAAACAAGAAATCAAGAAACTTACTCTAATACAAAGAAACCAGAAATTAAAGTCTACCTACCTTCTGCATGGTCTTAATCACTAGACCACGCTAGCTAAATAGTCCACATTGATGGATATGCAGAGTCACAATGATGAAGTGTCTGGAGCATGTCTCCTCATAAGAGATACTGAAAGAGCTGGGACTGTTTAGATTGAGAAGAGAAGGCTCAGGGAAGATATATAAATATCCGAAGCGAGGGTGCAAAGAGGACAGGACCAGGCTCTTTTCAGTGATGCCAAGACAAGAGGCAATAGACACAAACTGGAATAGAGGAGATGCCATCTGAACATCAGGAGACACTTCTGTACTGTGTGAGTGATGGAACACTGGCAGAAACTGCCCAGAGAGGGTGTGAGGTCTCTTTAGAGATCTTGAAAAGCCTCCTGGACACGGTCCTGGGCACTGTGCCCTGGGTGCCCCTGCTTGAGCAGGGGTTGGGTTAGATGAACCCAGAGGTTTCTGCCAACCTCATCCATTTTGTGATTCTGTGAAAACGGAAGGAAAAGAGGCATAAAAAAGTAAAGAAGTGATAGAATAAAAACACACTTGTAGGAAAAAGCCACTGAAGAATAGTTTTGGGTTCCCCCCCTCCCCCCCTAAAAATACACTATGATGTGCCTTTAAAGACTTACATTGAAGTTCTTCAATAAGTTGAGACAGTTCTTTCAAAGACTTCACTTCTTATTAGCGGTTGGTACAAAGTAATGCTTCTGTTGGTGTCAGCTCAGGACGGTAAAAGGAGAGCTGCTCCTAAGAGATTTATTGCTGTCATCAAAGATGTAAGTAAATATATCTACAGTACAAAATGAAATGCCCAGAGGTTAAATGCCTTCTGAAGAGGTCTTCAGCACTATACAGCTTAGGACACTGTAAAATATGATAGCTTTAGCCTGATGAGTAGACCTACCACATTAGTTTCCTGGCTACTCATCTGAATCACATTCCCAAGCAAATTTTGAAAATGCCTGATTACATGAAATGGAGTTGCAAAACGTAATGCCTTTTTGTTATTTTCAGGAATCAGCGGTGCCACATGGTATCCTGGAAAAGTGGTATAACGTGCAAGAGTAAATATTGCTGTGACTGAAGTCAGGCCCGTGTCTTAAACCAATAATTTATCATAAAATTGGTAATACTGCAAAACTAAATGAGACAGGACAGGATATGATTGACATTAAAAACCAGTACCAGCCATTTAAAACAATTTGCTTTAAGTTCAGTTCCCTGGGGCTTGTACAGATTCTTCTATCATCATTTTCTGTAATTTAAAGTAATGAGTTGGCCACTAAATTGTATGAGCAAGTAGTGAAATGAATGCTTTATCTGCAACTGATACTCATTAGAGAAATTGATCAGTAATATGCACCTGTTACTGATTTTCATTCTCATAATGTCTCCAGGACAAAATCTTACCTATATTTTGCAATCAGGGAGTAAACATTCAGAATAAAGGCTAAAGCTAAAAGCTGTTATGCATCTGACTTCACCTTTAAGTCATCCAGTCCAAACAGTGGGCCCTCAAAATCCCTCTCTTATTTTGTGTCTAAGTCTGAAGTCAATGCAGACTTTTGTAACTGCAGACTTGAAGAACTGTACAGTAAGCATTAAACTCCGAATTTCTGATGTTCTGCTAGGAAATATTTGGGCATTCTGATACCTATCTCATATTAAGTCCATAGCATAATTATTACATCTTTAATCTCATATCTGCTTGTTACAGTTTAGTAAGTGTTTTTAAAACCCTCCAATTTTTGATCTGTAAAAAAATAAAAAAATAAAAAAAAAAAGGCATTCACTATTTTATTCTTTGTCAATAGAAGATAGTACACGTATCTCCCATGTTCTGGGAACTTCTCTTTGCTACAAAGACATTAATATGTCAGAATGCATTTTTATTTACTTTTCTTGATCTGCTTTCATTTTATGGACAAAAATACATCCAAAAAGGAAGAGGGAAGGAGTTTTGTAACTCTGATAAGAGGAGAACTCTAATTCCAGTCCCAGCATTGGCACTTCATATGGAAGACAGATAATCATTTTAAATGGGAATAGAATGCACTCTTCACAAATAGCAAAGATCATGTGAATGTTGTCTTTTGCATGGAGCATTAGTGAAGTGGGTACTCTCTGTGCAGATTACTGTAAAACCTTCTGAATAAGCACTCTTTGATGTGTAAAATGAAGATTCAGTTGTCACTGGCAAAAGAGAATACTAAAGAAATTTCTCACACATTGCTGTATGTTCTAGATTATATAACGGCTAAAGTTGGGATTCCTCCTCTGACCATCTCTCAATGAAAATTCAGCTGAATTCATCTCTGTTTCTGTAAGAAAAAAAGGAAGACTTAAGGTGCTCCCACTAGGCGTGGAAATCCCCCAATATGCAAAATAGCTTCACCCATTCCAGATTCTGCGTCTAAATTCTGCTGTGTGTTAAGTGCCTACATTTCCTTAGGTATTAGAAGAGGAGCATGTGTACCTCACTGGGATATTAAAATTGCACTGTGCAGCTTTGCATAGAAACAGAGCTGTAATGCATTCATTCCTTTGGTAAACTAGCAGTTCGTGACTCTTTAACTACCACACAAGAGATATGCGTCACAGCCAGAAGTTGAGTCATTCCTCTGAATTCTACTTTAAGTGCTTTTTTCTTTAGACCCTCCATCTCATATGAAAAGTTCATTTGTACAAATATTCACTAATGATTGTTATTGAGTATTGGTAGTGACAATAAGAATGTGCTAGAATTACCGATGCACTGCTTAATGCATAGAACTTGCTTGGTCATGGTATTTTCTAAGATCATCAATTAGGATTAATAGCTAATTTTTTCTTAATTATAAGAGCTCTTTCAAGAGAAAAGGGCAAGGACATCTCAACAAGGGTATACCGTGACATATATGAGCAATACACTCTGATGTGAGTCTTACAGATATTTGCCTGTTACTGCAAGTAAAAAAAAAAAAAAAAATTTTTTTTGAAGCCCATTTCTCAGAGAATTCTCTATATGTCTCCTACTTTGTGAAGGGAAATGGAAGACGCAAATTCCCAAGTAGATGGATGACTGCTCTGCAGTCAATGCATTACAGTCGTATTTTATGATCATAAAGCTTTTTGAACTGTTAATTTGAAAACAATTCACAAATGTTAACACAACGGCCTCAGTGCATTTTGTGATGTTAGGTATTCTATTTCAAATGATTCTAAAGGTCATATTGCTTATGATGTTGTAGTACATTTGCAATAACACATTGACTCACAGGACTGGTCATAGCAACTTTTTACCAGTGTGCAGTTTTACTACATAGCAGTTTGAGATGGGAAAAGAAATAAAGATTTTTTTTTATCTGTCTGAAAATGTAGAAATATCTCTGACAATGTAATTGGATGACTTTATTTCAATAAGGGCTTTGGAATTAACATTTCTGGTTCTTAACACACAGACTCTAAGCCCTTTTTAATTTCATGCAATATAAGATGATACTAGCCTTATGGTCTTCTCTCCATACCTCAATAGTGAGCTAAAAGTTTGTTTTAGTGCTACTGGCAGGGAAAGTGTATTATTTTCAGAGTCATAGTACTGTCTCTGCAGAACCTAGGTGTTCCCTGGAAATACTGACATACTCAGAACTGACATGTCCTGGCTTTGCTTAACTCATGACTTAAAGAGACTTAAGGAAATCACACAGAAAGACAGACTCAGGCACTGAGTCAGAATTATAGATTAAATGTCATTTTAGAAAGAATAAAAGTAAATTCTGACTACTGTTTTAACTTCATATCTTTGAATTCAAGCTTGCTGCTTCCAGTTATTAGAAGGATGTAGTAGGAAGGACTGAACAGTTAAAATGGCATTGACTAGAAGTGGAACAACTTGTTTAAAATGACAGCATTTAAGCAGAACTATAAAATGGAGAAAACAGTCAGCATTTTCTATCTACTATGATTTTGAATGTTCAATGAAAATTATAGCTGTCAGTCAGATTTAGAAATCATGGTCTATTGGACAGCTCAGGCAGAAGCACAACAGAACTACCGTGGTTAATTAAATTTTCTGGTAGGACTTTTTATTTTTTTATTTTGTGTGTATATTATGGATTAAACTGATCTTTTGTGTAAGCAAGAATAGAATTTCTTTCCTCTTACACCGAGACATACTTAGTCTACTTCATAATTACATTATTCTAGAAGTCTGTAAAAACAAGAACTCCTCAGGAAGACAAAAAATTTTTGTCTGTTCTGAAAAACAGAAATGACATCAAGCTCCCTATTTTTTAAGCTACAATGAAATGTACAGTTTTCTGATTCAGACGCAGAAAAGATTTACCTGCTGGTTACATTGCAGTATATTTTTGCATAATATCAGGAAACTTGAAGTAACATAATATCTATACAGCACATACAGCATCACAAAGTTGCAAAGTAGTTGAGGTTGGAAGGGACCTCTTTGTCCTTCTGGTCCAATCCCTGCTCAAGCAGGGACACCCAGAGCAGGGTGCCCAGGACCACATCCAGGTAGCTTTTGAGTATCTCCAAGGATGGAGATCATCTCTTCCTTCAAAACCCTTTAAGTATTATGGACACCAGAATATTTTTTGATAGCTACTCCACTTTCCATTTAGGACATTTACCTGTTAACTACAGAATGAGAGGGAAAAAAAAAAAATCTTTCCACCGTCAAATTTCTGCATCCGATTTTCACAAAAAAAATTTAAACATCTAAACCAGAATATAAACACAAGCTTCTACAGCATAAATTAATGAGAACTTAGATACTGAAATGTAAAAAAGATTCACAAAAGTTTTGAGTCTGCAGCTGATCAAACTGGTAATAGAAAACCCATTTATGTATGTCCAGAGGTGCTGCCAGCTTAGCTGAGCTGTATTGCTCAGTGCTTTATGCACACTAGAACATTTGAGATTTGCAAACCACATATACTTACACCAGCATCCTCTGATACAATAGACAAAGAAGGCTTTTTGTAGTCACACCAACATGCAGGGTACAACTCTGTTTTCTATAAATGGCATAGCTATCACATCCCCTTTCAGGACCAGCAATAAGAATGCTGCTTCAGGAAGCAGCATACTCAGTTTCTTTATCAGCCTGAGAGAAACAAGGATGTAACAGAAGAAATCCCCAAACTCTTACAACTACACCTTTTGCTTCATCTGGAGCTGGAGTCTCAGCTCCTTCAATGTGCTGCTGCTGCTCCTCTAACTGCCCTCCAGTCTTCTCTCCCAGACTTCCCAACCTTCTCTCTCCCAAACTACTTCTGCAAGGAGGAATAGAAACAGGGTCCATAACAGAATTATTTGGGGAGTTCCGCACTGGAAAAACGCAGCTCTGCCATACTTTGGCAGTAACCTGTCAACTTCCCATTGACCGAGGAGGAGGTGAGGGAAAAGCCATGTACATGTACATTGGCCAGCCACACCCTTCCACCATGTGCTCAATCATCAGTTCATGCTGTGATCAACTGTTTCCCTACAAAGGACCAAGCCAGAGTCATACCAAAAGGACAACAAGTGAAGACTGGCTAGGATGAAGCTGCCATCTGCATCTGCTATGTCTTCCTGTCGGAAGGAGTTCAAGATTTACTGGGAAGAACAGAAAAGGAGAGAAAAAAACTAGCTTGATGATTAAAGGGCTCCTTTAGAGGGACAAGATTTGCAACCATAACAAGTTGATTAACTTACAAAGAAAAAATAAATAAGTAAAGGGGTCTAATGTTTTTTGTTGACAGTTGTTTAAATCTAGGTTGTTAAAAAACAGGCAGAAAACAATGCCACACTGTCTATATCTAAATGAACAGGCATGGGTTTTGTACCTGAATTGGAATCCACCTTTTTGAATTATGAGTCAAATTTTCAAAATGATGCCTAAGTGAGAATTACAAGTAGATGCACATGTCAACAAGAGACAGAGAAGTGATTTTGAGAACATTAATTTCATGGTGCTTCATATTTCTTAGCATAAATATACTACAGTCAGCATGCTCGGTACGGTGAATCCCATTCTTATATACCTATATGTTCCCATCGGGGAATATATTCAGTGAGGAACTTAGTCATCTAAACTTAAGTACTTTAAAGTTAACTGTGATGACATTTAATGTTGCCACAACTACTCCCATCATAGATCTGTACACCAAATTATGTAGGGGCCATTTTTAAAAATGACTAACACATTGCTAACTGCTTTTCAACAAGATGTAAGCTTTAAAGATTCAATACATCAAACTATTCAAAAATTAAAAGTACTTGCTGAAGCAGTATACATTTTCTAAAAAGTTGCCTTTCATCTTTTAGAACTAAAAATCTTTTCCTCTTCTTGTTGTCTTCTTGTTACATGCTTGTACTCCCAGCCATTTCCCAGTTTTACTCATTGGTCCTTGGACAGTACATCATTTTAGAACTTTCTCTTTTCACTCACTGAACTTTGCTACCTTTCCTGTCTGTACATCTTTAAAACTGAACAGCTGATCTTCAGAGAGGGATAACTGCCGCATTTTCCTGTGAAACCTAGCCATAGGAGGCATATTGGCAGCAGATTTTCAATGGAAACCGCCATTTCCACCCACAGCCCAGCTGCCACATTTAAATCATGCTGTGTGGGGTTTCCATTCTCTTGGGAGGCTATTTTCATTTTCCTTCAAAGACTCTTCTACAATCTAATAGAACTCACTGTCAGCTATAATAAGTAACATCATATACCATAGTATTTTTTAATTGTGATGTGAGTCAAGTTGGAGCCTCACTGTTATGGACTGGAATGTGATGTAATTTAATTGTATTTTTTGGCCTAAACTGACATTCTTCCTTTCATCAGATATATCAGAAATACCTAGATTAAGGGAAAGGCCTATATCTAGACATCTAGCGTTTGGAGTAATGTGATTAAACAGTAGGTAAGCTTTCATTTTTATACCAGAGTATTTCTAATTCTTCTAATCATGAATAAAAACTTGAGGGAAAAATGAACTGAACTTCTAGAGACAGTTTTATTCTTTACATCTGCCAATATATTCAAACAATTTCTCTGAGAAAGGTGAGCTTCTATCCTAGTGGAAGTACTACCTGCAGGACTCCTTGATACTACAACAAAGCAACCTCCATGTACTGCAGAAAGAGGTGACTTTGGCTGGTTATTAGCACAAGCAAATATATCCTTTTCAAAGTGTAAGTCATGCTGGGGTGGGGTGTGCAGCTGCATCTTCTCAGAGGGGAGAATAGTATTCCCTGTTGTTGTATGGGGTTGAAATACAAGCCATTTCTTCGTTTCTTGAGGGATGTGCCACAGTACTGCCATACTCAGCAAAAGTTAAGGCAAGACAAATGTGTGAGCACAGAACACTGGATTTCTCTTATGCATCTCTGATAGAAACTGCTAATAGGGACTCTAGTGATTGCTGAAAAGTAATACTGAAATATCTGTACCCAGGAGGGCTACAAACTACTGCAGCAAAGGCCATGAAGTCTTGGTTATAAGTTTGTGCTTGTAACCTCACATGTAGTTGTCAACTGGCAGGCACTATGGCTAGTATCAAAATTTTGTCCAAGAAATTAATGTCAAGGAGGTATTATGATAAAGATATTTTAGAAAACTTCTTGATGGTAAACAGATTTTTTTTTTTTGGTGTAGAACCCATCGAGAATAAAGACACCTTTAAAAGATAATGTGGAGGGTAAACTTTTAACTCCTTCATAATCATATGTTTGCTAAATGCATATTAATCATGGTTACCATTTTTTTTAAAGAGATTTAGCTGTAGCTCCATCATGCAATAAAATACAGGGAATGCTGTTATTCCTATTCTTTCTTAGAATAATCACGTTTTCTGTTTGCTATCAAAAGCCACAATCTTTTTTTTTTTCCCCAAATAGGAAGACTTAAACATCTCAATCCTCTAACAACCAGAATTTAGAATATTTCACACTTGAATGACTCCTAACCAACCATGCAAGATGAAGAGCAGTGTCCTGTAGCTTATGCTGGAGATGAGAATCCAGTACATAAGCGCTCAAGTGGTTGCAGCTTGTATCATCTTTGTTTTGTCATTTTTTTCCCTGTAATTTCAGGTGTTTACTGATGAGAGTTACAGTCTTGCATTAGAAGACTGGTCCACAATATTTTCATTGGTTGTATTCCCTAGCCATTAGCTTTTTGGGTAAAGTATGACACTTACTGCTATAGTTACAGGAAAGTTGGTGTATCTTAATTGGTTTCTTAATTTTCTCCCATACATCGTTCTTAACTAAAATGAAGTTGGGAGTGAGTGCTGTTGCATTTTTATATAGTGATGACGGAAAGAGTATTTCTGATAGAAATCAGTAGCTGATAGTCTTATAGTAGCCTTACTTTAGAGGTGTGATAAGTGACAGAATACTCTTACTCAATAATTAAGTACATGCTAGAATGATAGTCTGACCTGCTGTATTGTTGTTAAATATGGTCAATCAAGTCTGTGTCTAAAGGTTTTGATTGTACTAATGTGTATCTAGCCATGTTGTTAAGTGATTGACAGTATAACAACATGAATCATCTTTGGTTTACAGCAGTTTATTCCCCTTGATTTTTGATTACTTGAACATAGCATGCTGAATTTCTTAAAAGCAATTGCTTTTAAATTATCGAAATAGAAATGTTTCGTATAATGTCCAAGACTCAAATATCATGCAAAGATCAGTTGTAACTGTTAGATGCACTGAGTTGAAAACACAGGATGCACACAAGTCTGGATCTCTTGGCAGCTCTAGATACTTCTTTTATTTAGCTCAAGGTACCCAACCTCATTTTTATCTGTATGTAGGAAAACAGAGCATTTTCCTTCCTGATGTTTTATTCCAGTTTAGATATCTAATCTAAACTGGAATCTAAACTGGAGTGGAGTTTACGATTTGACATTAGTTCAGAAATCAGTGTTCTTTGAGTTAATTCAGAAACGGTCATTAGCTTTTCGTGTTTCCATTTTTGCATGTTTATTTTACATCAAAATGAACATTGAAGTGTTCAAAATCAATAGCCACTCAGAAAGGCTTGATTATATGCATTTCATAATGAATGAATATGAGTCATTAAGCCTATTCTCCTTGGACTATCCTAGTGTCTTTGATCAGTCCCTATATTCAAGGGTCTGGCAATAAGATGTAGTCCATTGTGGCTTTGGCTCCTGAACACACAGTTGAGTTGGGTGTCATTCTAAGATTTGAGTGCAGCTACAGCTTTGTCTGACATTGTATCATGCAGGTGTTCTTGAAAAGATAGGTAAGATAGGGAGGAGAATTAGTCATGTTACGTGATACGTTAGGTATGCAAAGGAAGCAAGCTTTGTTTTTCTCTTTATGTGGTGCCTGTTTTTAAAATCTACTAAGTACTATCTTTGTTGGAGATGGACACACAATATTGAAAATAATGAGACGGTCTCATGGGATGGATTTCTCTCACATATCAGATTCCTTAATGGTAGAAATATAAGTTAAATCACCATTAACTCCCTTTATTGTTAGTGGAAAGAGATGTGCAAAGTGTCTAAGGTGAGATGAATTGCCTCCCAGGAGATTCCAGTTTGTCTGCATTGACAGACTATAAAGGGAGCTAAACATGACATGTAGAGGCTTAGATTTTAGAAGCCTAGGGGTAGGTGAGAGATGAACCCCATCCATGACATCATAAGTCATGGAGCAATCCGATATTGTATTGATTTATTTACATGAATACTTTTGAATAATCTACAACTGCAGGGTATGATCACTGAGACGTGGTGGGATGG
>WBMW01002148.1:0-43880 GCA_013396635.1 Penelope pileata | reverse complement strand
TTCTGTGATTCTGTGAAATTCTTGAAAGATTATAAAAAACACTAAACAAGATTCAGTTCAGAAACTCTCCTGAGCTGAAAATAGTTGGAAGATGAGGCAGTGTTAGAAGACCAATCGAATATGTCTGTAGACATTCATTTTGGGGTCCTTGCTCCTTCTAGTTACCTTCTTTAGGAAAGGCATAAGTCCCTCCCTAACAGAACCAAAGGAGGGGCACTACGGAAAAGAAGCTGAGCAGAACAAAATAATTCTGAGGAACAGTGAATGAGAGGGTGAAGGTCACAGAGTCAAACGTAAAAATAAACAGCTGGGAGAACACTTGACACCATCTCCTGCACTCTTAAGACCCCCAAGGAACTGGCAGAATCTCCCTGGTCATGGTATGCCTGGTGGTGTGACAGGGTGTAGGAACAAAGATGTACCACGTGCTGGGGTCAGCCCATCAGCCTTCTTTTGTCTTTGGCAAAGGGTGTAGGGCCAGGGGGGTGGGTGGAGGACAGCTAGATATGGAACAGAGCTTCAGATGAAAGGGAAATAAATTAAAATTTGAGGGAAAAAGCTACAACCACAAGAGATTTTGGAGAAGCAGAAAAATGAACTGTAGTCTGGTAAATTCAATGTATAAGTGTGCAAGATTGTCTCTTGCTTCAGGAGAGGAATAACAGAATCCTACAGACCGTTCTATAAACACTCCTGTACCTACTGCTCCATGGAGATGATCAACCACTATGGGCACCGTTGAAGAACAGTTGATGTGAGCCAGTACAGCTGCCTTTACATTGTAGATGGGAAAAGGATAATATTCAGAAAGGCATAGTCAGGAATTTCAAAAATAGCAAGTGATTTTTACGTCTTTGTTTTGAAGTGATGAATTTTTAGCATATTACAGGATTGATTTTTTGATAAGGATACTCACACATCATGAGTGCTTTTTGCAGGTATGAAGTCATCCCCTGACATGTGACTGGATGTACAATATGTCCTCTGTCATATGTCCAAACATAAATTCAGAATATGCACTAATTCTGCAGCAGAATATAGCAGAATTTCAGTTCTTTGATGGAAATAGGTTTAAGACGTATCCTCCACAAGATGCATTTCTTTGAATGTAGCTAGAATATAGCAGGTTGAAACGTTATGGAAGTGAGAATTTAATAAGAATCTATATGAGACAATGTCAGAGTGCTTTTACTCCCTGAAGGCATCAGTTGTTTTCTCCTTGGTTTTGCTGTGATTAATGGTACTGGTGTGCTTTGTGGTCTCTTTCTTTGCATCATTCTTCACCTTAGAGATACAGAAAATGAGTTGGGGAATTGAAGTATTGTTAGAAATAAGAAAAATTCCCACTGTGGCTTACAAAATAAAAGCAGCATCTCCTGTAGTGTAAACAACATGCTGATAATGTTACCTGGACTGGTGTACATAGTCTTTGAACATACACTGAGCATGATCCAGGTTTCGGATGGAGTGGAGGTATTGTGACTTTAGAGAACTTCTTCAAAAAACACCCATGAAAGCTATTGCAGCAAATTCTGCTCAAATGCAAGTATTGTTGAACTGTTTGGTTTTTGTTTGTTTTTAACATTCAGGCCACTGCAATTAGTTCAAAATATGAACAGGTTCCCTGTGGCAATCCAAAATGCAGCCTTCAAACAGAGGTATGTTTGCTGAATTACAGTCGTCACGAACTGTTGCTGGTGGGGCTTTACCACTGTGCCAATTTCCCCAGTTACCACGTAACTGTAGATTAGAACTTCAGTGAAGTAATGTCTCCAACATTAGATTGTTACAAAACTTGCTGGACCTCATCAGATTTCTTTTGGATTTCTTTGTTTCTGTAACACTAGAGAACCTTGTTTTAGATTTCTGATGACACAATGGAGCTGTCACTATGTGGGCAGGCACTGGCAACACAATAAAAAAATGTTAATCACTTGCTATTTTTGAAATTCCTGACTATGCATTAAATGCGCATTTAATAAAGTAACAAAACTTCTTTTATTTTTTTATTTTTTATTAAAACCTAAAAAAAAGGGGCAACAAAACCACAAAACTAGTTGGATTTCCTTGAAAATGTTCACAAATGTACCTACTCCAAATCATAATGACTTGAATAAGGCATGATTTTGAAGTGAGGTATATTTTTCTCTGGTAGGATAGGTCTATAAAAGCCTAGTAAAGAGACATCATTAGATTTTTCTTTGAGTTGAATGTCTGATTGCAACTCTACATGTTCCATTTGAAGATTTTCAGGTAACGTCTTTATGTTGGTTGAAAATGGAGTGGTAAATATGCGAAAAAAAAAAGACAATCTTTTTTGGAAATCTTGAAACCTATTCTCGAATTCCTTTATCAAAATGGAAATCAAAGCTGATATTTTTCACTGTTCACAGGACTATGTTTACCCAATGTATAAAAATGCATGAAATTATTTGCCATAACTTGAGCTTGCCGTAATTTAAGTTTCATTTCAAATGCTGTTATGGTTTGAAACATAGCACAGATAAGTTGATTTTCACCTTGAAGATGCATGTTTAACTCATTTAATTTTATAAGTCCCTCTTTTTTATCAGCCTCCACTGGGTAGCCACGGGCATACATACACACACGTAGGTAGGCTGAAACATTTTTATTGGTAATCACTGTATTTCACTCACCAATTGTCACAAGTTCATGTAATGAGTAATACATGTAGGTTTTGATCCAATTGGGTGTGTGTGGCAGGCATGAGTTAGGCAGAGTTAGCATTGCACTATGCCCTACCCTCACAGCATTTCATTGTTGTCTACCAAGTCCACGCTTGAGCTATGAGCAACTGACTTGTGAAAAATGTCACTAAAATCACATAATAATTTTAAAAAATTACCATCTTGTGGGGTTGCATTACTAGCTGTCCAGGGACACATGCAGCCTATGGGCCATGGGCTGGACATGCCTGCACTGGTTCAGTCTTTGTCTCCAAAACTTGCCCTTGTCCAGAGGCAGATGACTACTGTCTACACAAATACTGAGAATAAATTGTGAACCTTAAGTTAGACTAGCCCTTATTCCAGGCTTACTTTTTGGTTGGATACAGCTATATTTAACCTGTATCCTAAATGCAGTAGATTCAACCCTTCGATATTTTTTCTTCAAAGGCTTACTCTTGCACTGACCTTTAAAAGTTCTAACTATAACTACTTTTGCAAGGGCTGCACTTTCAGGAAACAAAGCTCACTCTGTTCCCTGTTGGAAATATCAGATCCAGGCCTAAAATCTGCAACCCAATTCTTTTTCTTATAAGCTTTAACTCTAGCATTAACCACAGACAGGTGTCCAATACCTACTGAAAAAACATCATATAAACTATAAACCTCAGCAGAAATCGATCTATGGTCTAGTGTGGTGAACTGCACATTATCCAAGAAAAACAAAACAGATCCAGAACATACTGGCAGTTCAGCTCTTCTTTACGTTTTCTACCAATTAGGGTTGACTAAAGAATCAGTACAAAATATTTTAAGTTACTATGATCTGGGTTTATGCTGACACTTCATAACTGACCAGTAAGAGATATAGGCCCTTATTTTCTCATCTCTAACTCCAATCCTAATCTCAAAGTTATCAGTAGTCAAAGGAATATTACATAAATGTGGGTTGTTGCTTCTTGGAAAGCTTATCTCCTGTCCTTGCCTTCTGAGTCATTTAGGAGATGGCTATAAATTGAGCTTCTTAACATGTAATTTATATGCTCTTTACTCATTATATAACTGCCAGCCTTCCTTCCATCCATCCCACTGCCCATACACACTTAGAGCAAATTTAGTTCTGCTGTGAGGTTCCTATACTTCATTTCTGACATGCCAGGCTCTGTCGCTCAGATGCTATTCAAAATTTCACATCACTGTTGAAGGTGGATGAAATAGCTTTACTTTGCAGGAACATGTGATTACCATGGGCCACAAGAGGAAAAACAAACAAACAAAAAAACACAAAAAAGCAGGTCTTTTGTTGTATGATTCTATGATTCTAGGTCTTGCAATAGTACTATGGACACACAGGTTTTTGTCACTCCTACCTCGATGTCAGACAAACACATCATCTTTTCACCTCAGCTCTGGCCTGGACTGAACATATAAGAGTGCTGGCTTATCTACACCCCAGTTTGTTGGGAGCTTTATGGTCTGGAGGGTCAGTGCTCTAAAGGGTGACTCTACAGGTTCTGAGAAAGAGACACAGGCTATGTTGGAAAAGCATCCTTTACAGAAGAATCCCAGTTTGTTTTTCCATGTTGGAGGGAAAAATCTGAGATGGGAGATAGCTTCTTGTTGTGGTTTAAGTCAACAGCAGCTGAACACTGCACTGTCCCAGCTGGATACTAAGACACTTCTGAAGAAGCATGTTACTGACGTTTAGTTGTTCCAATGGGTTTTATTTTCCTAGTAATCATCAAGATAAGGATTATAGAGTATGCAAATAGGAGAATTTTCTTTTGTTAACTTAAATGATATGTCTGATAAATTTAGTTCTTCACACTGCTTTGCCACTTCTCACAAACTATCAGTAAATTTAGCCATGATTAACCATAGTCATCAAGCCATTAACACTGTTAATTAGCCCATTCTGACGTCTATGCACCATTGCATCTATAAGCAACTGCCTGCAATCTAGATCATCCCACCTTAGATAACTGACAATTGTATGTTGTGTTGCTTACCCTCTACTACACCTTTGACTGTGAAGGAATCACTGAAGTGCTACAGTATCAAAATAAGTAGGTTTACAAAAAATATGTGGTCCATATTCCAGAATTATCTGTTAAATTAGACAATTATTTTCCTTTCCCGGTGCTTATTCCTGTCACCATACCCAAACATTATGCTCCAGACTGCTCAATATATATAAAGGCACTCACTTTTAGAGTTATATTTTGCTTCTATTTGCTTTTATGAAAGTCTTAAGAGTTATTATGTTACTATTAAAAAAAATAAAATAGAGGATTTACAGTGGTTTACTACAGTGAAAGGCTGAAATCAATATTGTTTATCTGAGCATAAATGTTATTGGCTGTATGTTTACAGTAACCTCTAGAAAGTAACTCTTAAACCATTAAACCTCCAGGCAAAGTATACATTTTCATAAATCTGACTAAACATTTTGCAATAATAATTAAATTAATTACTAGGAGAAAACAACATATTTGATGGATTTTATCCTTAGGAAAAAATGAGACATTACACTGTTGACTTAATTCATAGTGTCTGTTTCTTCTAGTCTGGTATTTGCAACTAGAGGAATACCTTTTCTTTTGAAGAAAATATTTCAGAATGGAACATAACCCAAACAGAATTAATCTGAAAAGAATGGGTTTAACTTGCATGGAATATTGTTTACAACATCACTGACAGAGGGCAGCTCAGAAAAATGCACCCAGATGTCACTGTTTGAATGTAGAACATTTTCATGTGACTAAGTAATTAATTACTCCACTGCCTTTAAACCAAGTTTCACAGGGAAATGAGGGCTGAAAATGAGAACTCAAGAGCTCCTTGAAACAAAATAGCTGAAGAGAACTTTTCAAAAGCTCCTTATGTTACACTTGATTGTCCACTAGAGATCATTGTCCACATACATAAGGCATTTTCAGCAAATTACTACTGCAGACAGATTTCAGTCTTACAGAAAAGACAGATTAATAAAGGAGAAAAAGAGGTTCAGAGAGGTTACGTGACTATACTGAAAATTCACAGCATGTCAGTGGCAGAACTGGGGATCAAGACCCAGATCTGCTTAAAAATGTGAATAGGTGACTTAGTCTTACGCTGTGTGTCAGAGATATTTCAGTAGAAAATTGTCATTAGGAAAGATCTAAATCTGTGGGAATTGCCTACTGAGTTCTTTTCTTTTGGGGTTATGAAATATTGAAATATGAAAAGTCTTCAGTGTTTTCACAGCCATCTAAGAACTGAGAAGATCTGTTACATGCCACGTTGTAACTGAAATCCATTTTCCTTACACCGTAGAGTTCCCTTGCTCTTCCTGGATTTGACGCTCTAGTTGGATCCCATCTGCTGTCATTCAGCATACCTATGGATTTGCATGACTCAAGAAAGCTGGAAAAGAAAGTTCGTAGGGTTTCCTGGTACCATGACTTCATTGGTAAATAGTTTATTTTCACTTTTTTATTTTTTCCCCCAGCCAAGTCTACAGCCAACAAAGTAATGAGAAAGATAAATCTAGCAACAATATTTTGGACTTGAAAGCAGTAAAGCTTCAAGTTATGAAGCTAAAATAAGGCACAAGCAGAATTTTGGTATTATCAGTAAAGAGCAAATGAAGATTTTGGGAAGTTTTTTGCAGTCAATTACAGACAGATTTAGCCTATGTAAGTAGGACAAAAGAGAGAGCTAACATCAGATTAGCCCAAAAGTGAGGTTGTGGCCAAACCCTGACTGGTACTTAATTCACAGCAGTGTTTTTTCCCTGTGTGTTACTCAATCTTTCTTGTTTTGTTTTTTTCTGACATGTTACCCTGGGTAAGTTAGTCTTAGTTCCCTCCAGTCCCATCACCTGCAGCTGCAGCTGAACTCTCCCTTCTCCATCCTTTTAGCTTTTTGTATTTGGCCCTAAAAACAAGAGAAGACTGTAACTCAGATTCATAAGAGAAAAGTGATAGGAGGGGCAATGAGAAGATCCTGTCATTCATGCTCTCTAAAAGGCACCAGACATCTTCTACATTGAAACACAAGACTGAACAAAAATAGCCCATAGTGACTCAATTGCAGGATTCCTGAAATTCAGGCTGGGTGAATCTCAAGCAAGCAAAACACGAGCACAACCGAGCAACAGTGTATTGAGAACAGTATCATTTTACTAAGTGGACATCAGGAAGGAGTATGTCATTATGCAGTAATGTCAGAGATAAAGTTTTTCATTAGCAAGACTGAGTATACGTGTGGAATATAGAATTCATCCTGATGTTGAGTCGATGTAAAATTTTGGTCTCAAGAGCTTATATTGTTAAAAATCCCTCTCTTTCATTGCTGGAAAGCTGTGCATCCTCTGTGCTCTCTATTTGCAATTTTACTGTCCTGCTGAATAACCCAATGTTCACCTTCACATTCTTGGCAGGCTTTAATGTGTTTGCTTACAGTATAATTAAATGCTCTGTATTCATTACTTCCCAGCTCTGACTTACATTTAGTCTCTTCAGTGTAATTACTCCACCGTGTACATTCAGTCAAATGTGCTATTTTGTGCCTGTCCAAATTTTATTAAACAAGGGTAAATGTGTGGTCAATTACACTATTACACAAACAATTGTATCTGTCCTTAAGAGAAGCTCTTGAGCCTCTAGTGTGCTTTTAGTGACATGAATTACAGGCGTATAAATCTCCTCTTTCTTTTCTACCAGTTTGTGTGTTCTGCCTGCTATTAGCAGCAAATTAATTGACTACAGGAAAACAACAAACAAGCCCTGGGTTAAATCAGCGATTTGAGGTAGTGATAAAAGTAATATAGAAAAGATCCTTTGTCTTCCTGACTCTACTGTGCTTCCATATACAACACAATTTCACTTTCTCACTGTTCTGTGCTATAATACTCCAGCAAAACAAAAGAGAAAAATCTCCAACATCTAACTACCAGCAATACTGTGGATGGAAGCTGCTGTGCTGTCAATCCCACATATTAATGCTATTAAAAATCCTCTTTTGAAAATCAATCTCCAGAGAGAAAAAGTAAATTAACTGTAAGACTTAGAAATCCTGAGTCTTTTAAAGTGTACTCTCATCTGCTTTCTAAAATAAATTAACTGTAAGACTAACTTAGAAATCTTGAGAGTCTTTTTAAAGACCTTTTCATTTGCTTTCTAGTGTCTAGTCTTTGCAATCAAATGCATGTCACTTAAAACGGAGATGATTTTGTTTCGTCTTCCAGACGAATTCAGAGTTTCTGTTGTAACTCCCAACTGATGCAGACTGTGAGCTTGGGGAAAAAAATATTAACAGTTGGATTAATCTCACTAGACTTTAGATGGGTGTGTAGTCTAAACTAGCTGTCTAGACACGCAGTGTAGAGAAACAGACACCTCCAGCAGGCAGTATAGTCCTTCCTAAAACAAACATGGAAGGCAGGGTCAGCCAGCATCTCTGAGAGGTCTCTGTCCCTCTCTCTTTTAAAGGAAGGGAATCTAAGGCTTAGATATGCAGGAGTTACGGTCCTTGTGTAAAACTAGATGCAATGAACCCAACCTCTAAACAAGTATTTTAAATAGTTATTAAAAGCTTTTGTGTTGAACAGAGTGAAATAATGTCTTATCTGATACCATTTTCTCAGAGAATGAATAAACACTTATGCTATTTCTTGCTGTTTCTTAAAATTGTTCTGCAGAGTATCCTTGAGCCAGAGTTTGGTGGGAGAAGGCAGACATGACTTCCTTGTCTTGATCTAAATGATTATCTTTTAGAATAGTTATTCATATTACAATGAAATTTTCTAAAGTAATCAATAAAGCACAAAGAGATAAAACCTAATTTATAAATAGTTCATATCAGGTTGAAATAGCATCTAATGAGTTTCATCCTGAAGTGAATTCATACTGTTGTATTTAACAACCTTTCATAAACTGGATTTATATTCAAAGGACTAAATTCCCCTTTCAATTCATTTTCATGGATGAAGTTTGCGGTGGTGTAAATGAGAAAAGAATCTGTCTCCAAATGCCTGGAGGCCATTATTGGGAGTTTGCTGATGATGCGTACAAAGATACTAAAACAATGTTATCTTCATCTAAGCATAACTTTAAAATTAGATAGCAGTTAAGATACATCCCCTTTTATTCTGCTGATTTGGTAAATCAAATGGAATACATTTATTGGAAGAAAAGATGCAAATTAAAAGTCAATGAGATTTTATTGCATCATGGATCATTATTTTCCATTGTTATACCATTATTTCTTCATTTAGGGAAAGAAGATGATTCAAATAATTTTATCAGCTCAGTGACTTTACGTTTCTTATATGATGCAAGAACTTGGAGAAAATACAGAATTTTTAATAACGAATCTTGCATTTCCATCTTTATTTTCTTAAAAGAAAACATTTTATATATATATAGTAAGTATAGTATTCACTTACAATAATAATATATATGCCATTAATAGATGTCACATTGATATCATGGCAGTAGACAAAAATGTTTTGATAGTTTGAAAGTTACTGTACAGTGAGAAAACTTTTCTAATTAGTTATTTTTCACCACTCAAGGAGTACATGCAATATAGAATATCAGGAAATAAAGTAACAGTTAATAAAAGATTAGTTAAAAGGATATACTAAGGTTTAACAGATCATGTAGCTCCATAAAATTTCTCTGATAATTGAAAGATAAGTGTACAAAGGGATCTCAGTTTAAAATTATAGCTACCAGTAATGTATTTAGGGTTAGGAAAAATCTCCATGTGTATGTTTAGTTGACTTAATGTTCAAGGCATCTGAACTACACTCCAGCTCAAGATAAAATACTGGAGATAAGTACTAGTTTTCTCCACTGCATCATTTCCTATGTAGCAAGATCCCAAACTTCCTTTCACCCTGTCTTAGTTTCTAACTGAAACTTTTTCTCTTACTGTCTGCTACAAAGCTGTGTTTTGGTTCTAGAGGAAAAACAAGGCCGATAACACCTGGCAACATTGAACAGAGCCAAGGACATTTCAATTCTCAGTTCTGCCAGTGAAGGGGCTGAGGGGGGCAAAGGGAGCTGGGAGGGGACAAGAACGGAGCAGCTGACCCAACCTGACCAAAGGGATATTCCATACCATATGACATCATGTAATATAAGGAAGGGAAGTGAGTGAGGAGGGCTTGTTTGCTCAAGGATTGGCTGAGCATCGGTTGTGGTCGGTGAGCGATTGCTTTGTACAATCACTTGTTTTGTATATAATTATCATTACTGTTATTTTATTCTATTTTCCATTTCTGATAGTACATAGTTTTTATCTCAATTCACAACTTCTACCTTTTTTTCTCAATTCTCTCCCTCATCCCAGCTGGGAGGAGGGGAGGGTGAGTGAAAGGCTGTGTGGTGTTTCCAGGCCTGCCGGCCCAAACCACAACAACCCAAGGGCTTTTAGTCAACTTTAAGTGATTATGGAAAGCTTTAATGACATTAACAAATATTTCTTTCCACCTTCCTGAGCCGTCTTAAACTTCAATAAGTACAAAAAATATTCCATTTGTATTTCCCTTATTAAGCTACAAGCCATTGCAACTCATAAAATAATTAAAATAAATATTTTAGAAGTAATATTTCCTAATATATAAATCAATGCATATCAATCCAAAAGAAAATCCCATGATCTGTGACTGCCCCAGTTTTCTGTGCTCATTTATTTCAAAAGATTTTTCTCACTATAATCTCTTTTGTCCTTTATAACCTCATAGTCATGTTTGCAGCAAATGACCATCCACGCCTATATACATTTCATTGCCTAGTGCTAGAAGGAAGCATTTAAATAAAATGAAGCTGTTAGAGAAGCTCTACTTTGCAGTATTTAACTCTTCTGTAGAATAAAAAAAAAAAAAGTCTTGCAAGAACTTAGCAAGATAGTTAAACATTATCCATTCTGGAAGAAAGAACGTAGAAAAAATGATAATTAGCTTTCCATTTACATAGTGTTATTTAACTTCTAATTTTCTTTAGCAGTAGCCCAGAATACAGTAATACTTCTGCAGCCTTTGAAATAGTAGGAAAGCATATGACTTTTTTTCCTAAGAAAGCATGCCACAGCTACAATGACAACAGGAACAATACAAGAATTAAAGCGGGAAGTGTCTTCAATATTTCTACTTTTTCATGGATTTTGTTAAACAGATTAGTTTCTTAAAGTTTTGCTGAAGCAAACTTATGGAGTACTTACATGCATTTTTTTTCAAATACCCTGGCAAATGAGGCTACATTTCTTAAGCTACAATTTACAGATGACAGAGCAGAAGGTACACAGTCCAACTCAGGTTAGCAACGCAGCTACAATAGCATAACATTTCATATAAATTGGTTTTCTTGCTTCATGACTTGACTGTTTCCTCTTTGGCAATCTCTTTTTAGCATTACAATTTTTGGCATATTTAGGAAGATGGAAAATGATTTTTCCAATGACAAAATACTCAAGGTCAGGAACTGTGCCTTATCTACCAGATCCTATCCTAGAATATCCTAGTAGCGTTTTCTCTCAACTTTCCTTTTTATCTGACATTATGTGCATCCGAAAGGCTGGTAAGAGCACAGGAAGACAGACAAACCCTCCCATAATTCTGCAGCAATGAGCTGCTCATCACATCTCACGTGATCATGTTCTTACATGGAAAGCACCACAATATCAAAATGCTTCTTTCTCTCTCACATGCCGATGAAGGAAGCCTAGCCTATCAGGGAAGCTTGCTCAGATAACACACTGTGTCTGTATGCTGGAATTATCTGAGATGATCCCCATCTCAGATGCTCTTTGAATAGTACAGCACACATCAGGTGTGCTGCAGAACACTAGCTGGTAACATGGTGCCTCCCCAGTTAAATGTCCACCAGCAGAGCAAGAGCAGGAGCTTCTCAGAAGTCTGTGGGTTGATGTTCATTGCAGATCTGCAATTTTTGGTTAGTCTTTCAGAATTCCAGCATCTGTGTAGATGAGAGTTGTAAAGACTTTTCCTGTAAAAGTTTTCCTATTTCTGAATTTCACTGCAGGTAAAACGCTAGAGAAGGAAGTGTGTTACTTTTTGTTGTTCTTGGTGGTAACAAGTCTCAAAAACCTTGAGAGAGCTGCTTCCAAATATTTTAAGTGACTATATAAAACATTATATTTAAAGGTGTGAGTTAGGACTTTCATTCCTGACGTAGTCACTCCATACATGTGCAAAAAGACTGGAGTGCCATCAAGGACCCCACAGATATTTCTGTACTGTAATTCGTGTTTGGATCTGAGTGGATCTGCAGTCTACCTTTGAATGCTATCTATGCTATTTATGAGCAAAGACATAATCAGGACTAGATTTAGACTGAGCTGTGAAACTCTGTGCAGGATAGAGCCTGAACATGCAGAAGTTCAGATAATTTAGGTGGATCTGGGATGCAGAGGCCTGAATGCCCTACAGCGTTGCTCACAAGCAGGAAATCAAAATGCAGCTTTCCTTCACCAAAGCACTGGCAATAGAAAACTCATCAGGAACTGAGTAAGCAGTGTCTACAGCAGGGTCTCAGCCATTATCCCAAGTGTGGCTGCTGCCAGAAGTTCTAGGCCAGCAGGGAAGGGCTCTTTCAGTACAGGCAGCTCTAATACTGCCTTCGTGGATAGAATATGTTTTGATGTGGATGGTACCACAGGACAGCCTTACATTGTTCTACTTTCCAACTTAGAATGATATTCTGAAAGATGGCCTGGAGCCACTAAGTTGTTCTCATCTGTGAGATTTGTGTTACACCTCTAAGACATCTCAGCAGTGATATTTATGAAAAAGCTAATAAAAAGGGAAAGAACTTTTTTTTTTGATAGACCTTTTCTGCAATAAACTGGGAGACAATGCAAAGCCAGTGTGTCACCACCCATCGGCCTCAGGCTAGTCCACAGATCATTTAAACACTACTTACATGCTAGGGATGCTCTGGCTCAAGTATTCATTGCATTATCCGAAAAATTAATCATTTTTTCCCCTAAACACTGTGTATAATACTGGGTTACTTTGCATCATAGCACCTAGACTATTTTTATCACACTGCTATTTACCCATGACAAACCTGCAAAATAAATGACTACTATTGCTTGTTTTACAGAGCTGGGATGTTGTGCTTGACTGTGATTTCAGCTCAGATAATTTGACAAGTATTGTGAAGGCTGTAGTGGTTTAAAGTTACATTTACTCATGGGTAGGTTAGAAAGCATTGTTCTGTATCAGGGCACAGTAAGCTAGTCACAACTGACAGCAGAAACCTCCCTAAAAATTATGTCCTTATTAGTCCATATGTGTTACATCTCTGCTGCTCACCTGCAAACTTTTCATTATCCCATCTCTCCATTTGGAACTTTATGCACAGCCGAGGCATGCTGTGCAAAGGGACCCACCCACGAGTAGTCTGTCCATAACACTACTAGGAAAAAAGAGGAAGTGAAACCCAAGGCCAGGTCAAGAAGAGGACAAGGGGATTTATGCATATAAGCACAGTAGTCCTGTGTCTGACATCATGCATACCAGAACAAAACTGGGGTAACATCATTGCCTTAGAGAAGTTATTCTAGATTTGCATTTGAATGGGTAAATAGATAACTGGGCATGGTAAATCAGTCTGACTCATTCTCATGCAGGAGATACTGTCTTTTAGCCCTATGTTGAAGCCTGGCAGTGCAGACTGATTCACTGGCCAGCTTCTTAAAAAGATAAAACCATCAAATAAAATAATAATAAGATTTAAATGCCTCTTATTTCCAAACAGCTATTTTTTAAAGTATAAGGAATCTGCAGTTC
Source organism: Penelope pileata (assembly GCA_013396635.1). Taxonomy (NCBI): domain Eukaryota; kingdom Metazoa; phylum Chordata; class Aves; order Galliformes; family Cracidae; genus Penelope; species Penelope pileata. Next base: position 30,389 of record WBMW01002148.1, on the reverse strand, counting down.
ACGCTTTTGTACAAAAAGGTCTCAAGAGCAAGCTACTTTTAAAATAAACTATATGACACACAGATTTCAGGAGACTTTTGCATTACAGTCTCTCAAATGCAAAGCTTTAGATGGTTTACTAGTCCAGCTGTATTTATCAACTTCAAATTTGCTGAGCGAGTCTGCATCTCAAGCCCCAGCAATCGAGGGTATCATCGTATGAAAACAGTTTATGCCTCTGTCTACTTACAATCATAAGATTAACAGTGGATATCTAATAGAGATTACACAGTATATTTTACCATCAGCATTTATGCTTTCCAGGGTCAGCCTTCTCCTTCTGAGGAGACACCACAAAGGAATATGTGGCAGTATATCAGCCGGAACGCATACAAATCTCAGCTGATCAATGCGGTACATTAGCTGTTTGGAGATTGATGGCAGCTCCAGGAATTCAGAAGCTTTAAAAATATATCTGTAAGGTCAAAATATAATTTAGTGCTTGTTTTGCTTGCAGGAGTGCTGGTGGGAAATGCCGTTTCCACCACTCTGATTTGCTTCTTCAGTGGGCATGCCTTAATGCAGAAAAATTGTTGCTGTTGTTGCTGAAGCCTCTGCTAAAGCTTCCCTATGAAAATACATTTAATCTGAAAGCTGCAGTATTTCATCTGCTTTCAGCCTTTAATAGAGTGCAGAAATTCATTAAGTCATCTGAAAGCAATTTTCAATTATGAAAATACAATTTAAATACGGGGAAGAGGAGTCTTTGAAGATGACAAAAGTGGGAATTGATTGACACACTCTGTTGTCAGCTGGAATCAATTTCACACTTGGGGAAAAATACCTTCGCTAGGGAAAGATCATCCGTCAGCAGGAGGCAAACTGCAGGGAACTGGGAAAGGAGAGAGAAAGTAAATCTCATCTTAAGCAAAATATTCAGCAGCCTGAGCACTCTTCACCTTGACAAAATGAAATCTCTTTAATATAAGTACTGAACCTCATTGCATGGCCACTCAGGGCAAATACTAAAGAATTATAGGAATATAACCAGCTGTCTAAATTTGGGTCTTGTTCAGGCACAATGCCATTTGGCTTCAGAAGCAGTTTTGTCTCAGCAAGGACTGCAAGATATCCCTTACAGGTTTTTACAGCTGCTGAATAACATATATTCTCTATAACAACATATGTAGTGTTAATACTAAAACATGCTACATCGCAAGCTATGCCTTGGGGTCTGTTGTAGGTCTAAAAATCAGACCCATAGAGCCAGCGGTTCACAGAATGCTAGTTCCTTTCTATCTTTAACTGAAGATAAAAAACATGATTTTAAAAATACTCTGATTCCTTGATATGTCGTGCATATTTTACACAGTTGCCAAAGTGTTAGTCAACGGGAAATAGCTCCTTAAGAAAATACTTAAGAAAAGTTTTGACGTTTGTGCTACATCAAAGGAGGGGCCAGTTCTTAGTAAAAATTGGCATAGGCCGGAAATCTCAAAAAAAGATCTAAAGTCAGTTTGCAGTTAGTGTCAGTTGTAACAGACAATAAGATGTTCTAAAAGTAGGATTTCATACCAAGAAAATACTGTGGAGTAGTACATAGGAAAAGTGATTGATAGTGAGAGCCAAGCAGATCACACATGAGTAGATGGGGACATTCCTGGGATAGTACTGGTAACATATCTCCCTCCTCAGTGTCACTTTGTCATATCCATCTATTTCAAGCAGAGGCTGCCGTAAGCGGCAAACTTGCTCATGTGTTTTCATACATCAAGGAATGATAATGCTTTTAGGGAATCCTTTCAGTGATTTTTATTGAGCAGGAAGCTGAAGCTGTTCAGACTGAAGCTGTACTGATTACATTTAAGAGAGAATTGAGGCATGCATGAGTACTTGGGAGACCCAAATACTAGGGAAAAATAATCCATTACGCTATGGATAGATTTGAAAAGATATGAATTCAGTAGAAAGAACTTAACAATGAAGTTAATAATAATAGGGTGAGTCAGAAGAGTCCCACTATCTTCCTCTGCTGTCCCTCTTCAAACAGCCCAGGTGACATTGCTGGTGCTTGGCTTCATACACATAGTGTGACTTTGCTGACCTTCATCATAACTTTGAAATATAGGTTGCTTTTATGTGTTTATTTATCATCCCAGCCAGGGCCATTGAAAGCTGTGTTCTGACCCAATGACATGGAACTGCCCTCCCAGTCAAGGGTTTAGCTTCAGGGAAGTCATCACAGAGACCAGGCTTTCCTCTGGGTTGCACTACTCCTCTTTGGGCCAGAGACAATTATGCAATTGTTTTAGATCCTTTGAAAACCTTTGAAAAAGTTTCATATTTTGCTTAGGTGCTGAGAATACTATCTAACATCTCACTTAACTGAGATATTTTACGTGATGGCACCGACAGAATGTGCTCCGTGCAGAAGGGCCTGACACACGGCCATGTGAAGCCGCATGGTCTGCAACGATGATGGTGGAAGAGTGTGTCCAGTGGGAGAGTGCACTACAGCTCAGCTCCATTTCTGTTGCTCACTGGCGTGTTCTCCAACCAACCTGAAAAGCCCAGGTTTTACTGGGAAGATCCCTCCTTGTGTCACTCCAAAAAGGACAGACTCCGAACTAAAACAAGAAACTCTTGGCTCCCATGAAATCAGTGGCATTTAGGTCCTGAAATAACTTTGAAAAATCTCACCTGAATTGTTCTTAAGAAAATTCAGATGTTTTTGAAAACTGTTATCATGAGCTTAAAATCAAATTCATTTTTTGTGGCAGTTAGGAATGATTTATTCAAGAAATATCACTGCTTTAGGGAGCTTTTTTAAGTAAGGGGGCTGCCTACTGTAATAGACTTTTGCAAAGATTAACTTCAAATATAAATCCTTATAATAGAGGAGTTAAGTTTTTATATAAATTCTTTCTCAGATGTCTAGATGGTTAATAAATCTAACCCTGTGGTATTAACATCAGAGTGCATTTATCGATCCTTCTAGTTTTTGGAGGCTATACATTTGCATTGATTTTCCTTTATGCCACTTTTCTTTTGTGTTCTTGATTTGCTAGCTAGGTAGGTTTGTTTGACTATCATCACATAACAATTTTCACATAAATATGTGAATCTACAGTCTGTCCAAGCCTCATAATTTTTTCATTTTAGAATATTAATTAGATCCTACAAATTTTTCTTTTCTGCAAAGAAGAGAATTAGTGGGTATAAACGCATTCATGCATTTTATCTGTTTTTTGCTTGGCTATTTTACTGCAACTGTGAAAAATTGCAGTAGAGAAATCTTGTCTCCCAAAATGTAGGCAAAAAGACAACCCAATCTGTGAACAATACTTTTCAGTATATGTCCATTTTACCACGTAGATAATGAGCTGGTACATGATAATAAGTCTTTCTGGGAAATAATGGATCAATTAGACTTTTTTTCCCGACTGAAGCAGGTTTATATGTATGATATAGGCTCTGGGAATGATTATCACAGCAGTGAAAGTTATGCCACTTATGCAGATGATGTACTGCTACATTCCTAAGCATTGCCATTGTGTCATGTAGCTCCAGGCTAATATAAATGACTTTGAAATGATAAAATCACTGTTCTGGTTTGTTACAGGAACTAAAATGAGACCCCAGTGGTTTCCATGCAAATCATCTTTTGTGAGGCATTTGTCAGTGTCAAACTTAAGTCTGTTGAATTCAATGTCCTCTAAATGAAAGTTTCATTAAATGCTTTTTATTACACATAATGGCCTATTTTACAAGTGTCTAATCTAAAGATATAAGGAGCACTAAGTTATAAGAAAATATTTCTGGTCATAAACAGCCTGCTGATAACCACAGTTTCAAATATATTCATTTCTAAGGAAATCTAGAGTAGAAGTTCTGTTCCCATGTCATACAGTGAATTGAATTTCTAATAGTCTGCCTTTTTTTACAGTCAGAGATCTGCCTTTGCCTCAAGAGGAATTCTTTTCACTCCTCACGAGCAAAAAGGATTTAGAAGATTCAACAGACGGACAAGGGCAAACTTTTACACTGATGGAGATCTTGTGTTAAGAAGTGCAGTTAAGAGTGCTCCAGGGTAAAAAGGTGTGATTGATAGTGTGAGATTACAGACTTGTTTTCCCCCAACTCCCCCAGCAATCAGATGTACCCTATTCTGAAGTATATTTAACAATAAAGTATACAAACCAGCTAATTTATTTGAGGTTCATGTGCCTGGATTACAGATAACTACAGGTAACATGAAGTGTGACTGACATTTATGGCGTACAATTAGGGAACACAATGAAGAATTACCCTGTGTTGATATGGGACTACGTGGTCCTTCAACTGACCTTCCATCTCACACTAAACAATAAACACAAACATTTTTCCTCCACGCTCTTCCCCTTCGGAACATGATTAACTTCCATAGGATAAGATGTTACTCAAAACCTTCTGCCTATTTGTCACCTTCAAACAGCCCTTTAGGCTATAATGGCTTACAATGTCCACATAAATTTTCATCCAGCCTCAAAGGCTTTGCAGACTAAGTAAGAGCTCCCCCACCTTTTTAGCTGTCGCCTAGGTTCAATATACCTTTACTGTTACCACATAAGAATTTTCTCATCTTTTTTCTTTCAGATCCTTTAGTTTGGGGAAGCCCTCAGCACAGCCCCTCCTCTGTGTATCTGCAAGGCTCCACTCTGAGGGGCTGTTCCCAAGACGTTTCTTTGCTAGTGCCTTTTAGCAGGACTTTTGTTTTTCCCCATCCCCAGAAGGACTCCCCCCATAATACAGCATCCAGTGTTCTTTCTGTTGTTTGGTTTAGAGGAAGCTGATCCAAGCACCTATCAGATGATTCTCAGCTCTCTCACGGGATCAATCTGCTCAGTAGGAGGAAATAACTGATCTTATGACAGACAGAGAATGTAGAAGAGAAGATCAATAAGAATACATCAACACAAGTTTTAAAACTACTGCTAAGATTTACACGTGCTGTTGATATTGACGGGATATCTCTCTGACTGATAAGCAAACATGAATTCTTGTATTCGGTAGAGGGTAACCAATTAAAATGATGTGTTCTTAGATATCCTGAAAGCCAAACTGGATGGTCTAATGACTCAGTCAGGTCTCAAAATATATATAAAGGGATATCTGACTTGATAAAATATTCTATAGTCTCCAAATGATGCTTTATATATGTTATACACATGAAGCATCACATATATATAATTTAGTATGTATATTGTGTATTGTATATAATATATATTATATCATACTATATATCCCAAGTTCTCTTCAAATAACAAGACGAAAATAATGCCTCTACCCACTTGTTCTCCTGGTTGCTGTAGCTTGTAATGCAACTTTTTGCTGTGTCCACATCAGTAGCTGAGATGATAAAAGACATCTCTGTTCAGCGAGACACAGAGGGCTCATTAGCCAAGACACCATTTACATGTCTGGTGACATCCATTTATTTTAGCAGCCTTAGCTATTGCTCACTGAAATGAAGGAAAAGATCTAAAAAAAATCAGTGGCACTTTTGCGTTAAGAAAATCCTGCCACAGCCAGTGAGAAGTACAGTAGGAAACAACTGTGCAAAACACTCTGGACCCAAAACAATTTGAATGCAAGTGCCTCTCTCTGATTTCCAAGGGTGTACAGAGCAGTTATTCCCAATACAATGAATCCAATAGGAGTACTAAAGTAAAACTTTTCTGAGATCATCATTAATGATGCTTCTTATTTCAGCATTTTATTCAATCAATTATATTGTTCAAGTAATTGGATCATTATCTCTTATGAGTATTTGTTCAAAACAAGTAAAAATGGCAGAATAAATCCTCTACATTCACCTTTCCTACACTTATGTTTACACTGCTGTGTGAAAATGTTGAAAGCTGTTTTGCATCAACGTTTTGTGATTTTGAAACTTACAGGAGAAAATGACTATTACTTGAAGCCATATTCTTAAGAAGAAACACATGCACGAAAACAGATTGTTGTACAGAATTCAGAGACTATGGACAAACCCACCTGGCAGGCAGAAAGAAGCTGGCTGAACACACGTATCTGATCATATGAGTTTAGTGAACAGTACACATGCACCACAAGTGCTTTTTGGAAACTGTACATACACACTGTTATTCTGCCACTGGCAACTACACAGCTGAGCCTTAAGCCCATTATCTCTTCAAAATTCCCTCCTTCAATTCACCCTTTGAACTCTTACACCTTCTAGCAAGCTAACAACAGCTATGCATGACTCTTGATATGAGGGGAGTGTGTACTGTCCTCACATATTTCCATAAGTCAACACACGAGGGTGGCAATATTTCAAATGGCAGCATTTTAGTCAGCTTGGCATTACATGCTGTTCAGCAAAATGCTGCAAAAAATGGCACTATGGGATTCTATGTTTATCATCTCTTGATGGCTTCCATACCTAATGATATCATATGGTTGCTGTAAATGCCAGTTCTACAAACTCCACCTGGGAACCAAAAATCAGGCTCCATTTTTCATTCTTTTTCTGGCTCATGCATTATAATATAAGCTACATATTATTATAGAGTTTGGCTAGTAATTCTCTCAAAGGTAAGAACAGAGAACTTGAAGGGATGCACACAGCTACTGAGCCTGTCCTCTGGTGTTGACTGGAAAGGGTACCATGCAATCCCTTCCATAAACTGATTTTCCAAATTCCTACTACCATATTCATGAGGAGTATTTTAAAAATAATTCCAGCTAAAATGTATTTCTGGCCATGTTAAAACAATTTGTTCTTGTGCTAGCCTTGCCCTCTGCTACATACAAGCATTTCATTTTCCAAGTGCTAAACAGAACAAGTATGACTTCGCTGTATCACAGGCCAAGAGCCAAGCAAAGGCTTTGTCTTTTTAACCTACCTTACCATTGCTTGTTGGGTCCAATTAGCACACACTCAAGTGCAGGCCCAGTTGGGAGGCAACAGCCAACAGCTGAGAAACAATAAGGAACAGATTTTTAAATTACCACATGGAACTCATTTACCTCCTCCCAGCTAAGATCAGTGTGTGACTCTATGAGCCCTTCTCTCTTATTGCTATAGCTTAAATTAACTCTTGTGTCTTTGTCCTGAAACAAAGGAGAAAAGTTCATATTGTCCATTAAGAATTTTAGCCAGAAAGAGGCAAAGCACAGCTCCATGCTGTAAGCAGAATCCACTTTTAATAGCAGCCACAACAAGCAAATGGGGAGTAAGAACATGGTCGTGACTGTGCTGAGGCCACAAAAAAAAGTACTTCCTCTCGAAGAAAAGATTTATAATGCTCAATGTCCTCTGCAATGTTCATAGAGAACACTATTATTTTTCTTTTCCTAGTTTGAGTGTAATTGTATGTAGTATGCAATGCAGTCTTACTAGAGCTTTCCACAATAATGTAAATGTATCTGAAATTAGGAGGGTGTTTCCTTTGTCATATTCATTCAATGACAGAACAAGGGGTAATGGTTATAAACTGGAAGAGGGTAGATTTAGGCTGGATATAAGGAAGAAATTCTTCACTGTGAGGGGGGTGAGACGCTGGAACAGGTTGCCCAGGGAAGTCGTTGATGCTCCCTCCCTGGAAGTATTCAAAGCCAGGCTGGATGGGGCTTTGGGCAACTTGGTCTAGTGGGAGGTGTCCTTGCCCATGGCAGGGGGGTTGGAACAAGATGATCTCTAAGGTCCCTTCCAACCTGAACCATTCTATGATTCTATGATTCTATGATATCATTTTCATTCCAGCATTTACACAAGGTACATAAGTTTTTCTACTTTTCATTTCCTGCTGAGAACTTCTAGCAAAAAGTTATTTTTCTAGACTTTGAGTACCTTGTGCTCTATCTCTGTTACTCTATTGTTCATGTCTTCCTCCTCCTTCTATATTATATCCTGGTTATTTGTTGCAGTGTAGCATTGTGTTCTTGGCCTAACCCAGCTGAATGCAAAACAGATCCTTTGCAAAAGACTTGTGTTTCAGCTGACAGGTTTGAGTCTCTCATTCCCTCATTTGGCATATCAGACCTGCAGTTATGTGGTTACATAGCTTTGGATCAGATGTGGCTTATGGCCTATCACCCTGGATTAAGGGTGGGGCAAGCTCTTGTTTTGCTGTAAAAGACAATGCAGACAGTGTTCTTATCAGGTTTGCTGCATTGTCAAATTTTGCCTCTGCAAGTGCTTCCAAGGCTGATGTCTGTGGGAATCTGGAAGTAGCCTCTCTGCAGGCTTGTAATTCCCTTTTGAAACAACCTATTAAGTTCTCTTCTTTATTTTAGCTGTTTCCCACCTTCTAGTTCTTGCACTAATTCCCATTTTATCTAGCCTAGCTAATAACGTCCCATGTGGGACTGTATTAAATGCTTTACTGATCTCCAGGTAGATTAGATCTGCTGCACTACTGTCTGGAAGATCAGTTGGCTTATTAAGGAGAGCTATCGCGTTAGTCTGGCACAGCCTACATTTGTTAAACTGTTGATAGATTTATCTCATTACTCTTTTCCTCCATTTAGCTGCTCTTTTGCTCACCAGTATTGGAAAGCCTTGAGGCCCTGCAAGGCCCGTCCAGGCCAGGCTCACAGCTGGCGATGGGCAGTTCATGTTCATTCACATGCTGCATGCACCTGCTTTGCTCCAGTTATTGAAACTATTCCTCAGATTTCACAAATCTAGTTAAAACTCCCTGCTGCTAGACTTATAACACTGGGCCAGATGCAGGTTGTCTGCTCCTTCAAGATGTGAGAGTACTGGATTTTTTAAGTGCTGCTTCTACTTCTGACATGGTAATTTTTTTATTTCCATGGCCTGACTGCCCATTCTGTCTTTTTCCTCTGCATTCAAGACCATTATCTTTATTGAAAATTGAAGCGATTCAGTTTTTGGTTGTCATCACAAGTTTGTCTGAATTCAATCTATCAATCTAGACTGCAGAGGACTGTAACCTTTTAGGATTGCTGTCCTTTTATTCAGGTGGCTGAAGAAATTTTTCTCATTTGTTCCAATTTCATTACAGATAAGTGAATCCAGATCTGCAAAGCAAGCAGGAGTTCACAGGGCTGAGGATGATATTCTTGTGAGTTAAAAAGAGCTGAAGTCTTGATACCTGCAGGGAGAAGATTCCTCGCAGAAAATGTGCTATTTTTGCAGTCACATCTCATTATTGCATTTAGGCTGATGTCTTTGAGCTGTGAGCAGATACAGAGTCAGCTGTATATCAGAGGCAGATACAGTGTCAGCAGCAGAATGAAGTTGATCAGAACATGATGAAACATCAGGGCAAAGGCATTAGAGGGAAAAGCAGCAAGAAAAATTTTGGTTAGAAGCCATTCCTATGATTCTATATATGATCATAAAAGTGGGCCCATGTTAGAGTCAATGATAGAGCCCAGGTTGCCGATACAAGTTCTCTGCTTCACAATGCAGCTTCTTTTTACCCTTTTATGTTAGTCTTGGTTAAAACTTATAATGGACACATGCATGAAAGCAGAGTACGTGTAAAGGCGTGGCTGCCAAAGCGGCTGTGCTTATTTGTACACGCTACAGTGGTATATCTTACTGCAGTGATGCATTGACTGCAGGGCCACGGTCCTTTAGTTCATGGATGGCTTATGCTCAGACCTTCCCAGTCTCTTCCTACCCCTATCAAAGCTCAGAGTTAGCACTGTTTGCATCTCTCCAAGTTTCAGGCTTTTTTGTGGGCCTTGGATGTTATTTGCAGATGTGTTTATTTATGTGTTTGTTCACTATTAATCCAATGCTGCTGCTGTTGCCACTGTCCCAACCCCCTCCGTACTGTGGGGAATCCCTCGATGGCTGCTGCTCAACACAACACTCTCTGATCTTTCTCACAGGGTCTGTGTTTCTCTTATGCAATGATACACTTACTAATAAACATGAGACTTAATTTGAACTTCAAATACTAGGAGAAGAAGCCATTCCCAGACTGTAAAAGCAAGAGGGGATTAAACAGGGTAGTATCCTACCAGAGCACAGGGAGGCCTCAATAATTAGAGAGGTTTGAGGCCCCGGGTGTCACAGCACAACAGGACTGAGCCTCTTGGGGTTGCTCCCCCATACCAAAGAGGATGCAGTGCTAATAATAAATACAAGGCTTAATTAGGATCGCAAATACTGGGAAAATGAATCAACTCCCAGGTTGTGTAATTATAAAAATATTAGAAACTCAAATACTTTAAAAGAAACAGAAACGAAGGTTGTTTTTTCTTCCTGGCACATGTAGACACAACATACTTGGTCAATGATTACAGGACTCCTAATGATTTGTGGTTCATTTGACACTATCTTGACTGGGGTTAAATGAAGAGCTTTTAATTGCAATCATGCTCCTTTTCAGCTCTGACTAAAGAAGGAGTATCTTTTCACAGGCACTGTAACCCCTTCATCAGCACGTGCTGGAGAGCAACCTCACAGCAAGGTCAGCTTGCCCGAAACGTGCAAAATGAGATGTCTAAAATGTCAGCTCTGCCAAAGTCTTAAGTTTTTATCTTAAAATACCTTCTTATTTTTTTTCCTCCAATTTCTGACATTTTGGGAGAATACCAAAACAAAGTTGCAGAGATTTTTGGTAACCTGGAAAACTTCAAAGAAAAGAGAACATAGGAAATTGAGAAAGAAATTGAGAAGAATTTATGAGGCAAATTTTGAGGCAGATACTTGCAATGAGAAAATGCACATTTTAAATAATGCAGGCATTGATCTACAAATCACTAACAGTTATGCTTGTTTCTGAGAAAGGGCTTGTGCATCTACCTCACAAGTGTATTCAAAGCAATTCTCTGTTTTCTATCCATCTGCATCTGAACAGTCACGGCATGATAAGGAGACTTTTCTTCATGTGCCAGAAGCACTCAAACAAGTTGCACTGGGTCAGACTACAGGTTCATCTAGACTGTATCCTTTATCTATGATTCTATGTTTTATTCATGGAGGCTCACATGATGCTGTGTTTTGTATTTTTGATGAAAATAGTGGTGATATCACTGATGTTTTAGTTGCTGCACAGCAGAGCTTACACAGAATAAATAATTTTTCTGCTCCTCACTCTGCTCTGCCAGGAGATGGGAGCACACAAGGAACTGGGAGGGACAGCTGACCAAAACTGGCCAAAGGGATGTCCCATACCATATGGCATCATGCTCAGCAATAAAACTGAGGTAAAGAAAGAGGATGTTCAGAGATCTTTTCGTCTGCCTAGTTATTCCTCTGGGATGAATTAATGGTGAATTTATATGCTAGGCAGTCCCAAAGCATGGAAATGGATTGGATAAGCGTAGCAAGCCAACAGCCCATTGTTTGTAACATTAGTTAGGGAAATGTAGATCTGCAGCCTGTATTTTTGTAGTTGTAATTGTGAAGACATCTGTGCTGGTGTGACCAAAACCACTGACAGTGATGTCTTCTAAGCACTGTTGTCATAAGACCTGTTTTCAGTAAAAGTCTAAGGAAGGAAATAACACAAAAGATATGGAAAGTGCCACAGAGGTATAAATTGAAACAAAACTTTGGACAGAATCAGTTTTAAATTAGAGATAAAATGGATCCTTATATTTTCCATTTCTCTTCAGGTAGAAGTTGTAAAAATGCCACATTTCAAAATAGTTGGGGCACCCAAAAGTGCACAATGGAAGTGAACTGGGTATTTCTAACGGTCTATAAAGAAAAAGCTATATTTCAAATTATGGACATAAATTATTTAGGTTCTTACATGCTTCTTCTTTCAAGCCTTGTCCTCATTGTGGGATTAGGGCGTCATGTCTTACGTTAGCATCTTTTGTTGATTCATGTAAGATATGGCTCCAGTGAGAGCAAGGCCCTTGTGCAGTTTCGAAGTAGGTTATTAGCTGAGGTAACATCCATAGGGCTTTATTGATGTCTGCCTTTTCTTACCTGGAATTTTATCTCAGATTAGTGCAAATTTGTCAGTTGATACAAGCTATTATAATTTTTTCCTTAGCAAAAATACACTGAGATTTCTCTGAAAGATAAGGATGGAAAAAGAATTTGATGCTTGATGACCCTCAGAAGCACCTAACACCTTTAAAACCAGCTGAAACCTTGATGATGCCAAACGATATGTCTGCCTCTCTGGCCTGCCTTTACATGCAGTGTCTTGTATGTGTCCTCTGCTGGGCTTCCTGCTCATCGAAGGCTCTTGCCTACAGCTTTGTGGATTAGGGGATGTATGTGAGATGTTCGTCTCTCTCTTCTGCTTGCAAGGTCTTGGAAATCTGCTTTTGTTTATGTTAATCAACAAATGGGTGAAGTTACCCCATGATTGATGTGCCTACCTCATTGGACAAACAAAAACATTTCAGAGAAAGCAGTTGTGCGTCCTTCCATTGTCAATTCATTGTCGTGGGTTGGTTTAACTCCCTCATATAAATGTTCTCAGAATAGAATGGTGTCAATCCCAGGTAAAGCTACTCTAAAGGTAGCAGGTCTAGCACAGCAGCCATGCTGTCTGATTGTAGCAGCTGCCTCCAGTAGGTTCATGGCTGTAAATCCAAGCAGAAATGGATTTTTTTCCTACATAGAACAGAGCAAAAAATATCTTTAAAATAGTAAGAAAATAGTAAGATAAGAATATTTGGTCTCCTCACAGTCAAGACTGGACTCTACTAGGAAGATCATTTGAAACACCTAAATTACAAATGTGAGTGTATTGTCCTCTGCACAGTACTCCACTGGCTGCAAAGGGAGCAAACATTCTCTTTATGTTCAAGCTAGTCTTTGTCCTTAAGTACAGGTTGTGTTTATTTATCAGAAATTTCAAGACCCTTGCTACTAAGTATGTTATACTTCTCTCACAGGAGAGAATCCCAGCATAATAATCGAGAGTGGAGGGCAATTCAACTTTCTCTTTATTTCTTGTAATAGTTCTCTGTTTCAAATGCAACAAAAAGTGAAACAAAAATGTAAACAACCAGTACATTTTTCACTTTAAATTGATGTAAACCTAGGAGCTCAGAAACTATTTACAGAGGTGTGTGTAACAGAAGTTAGTTATACTAAGGTCAGCAAACTGTGTTTACTTTTTATTGCCGAAATACTACATGTGTAGGCAAAGATTAGCTGTTGGAGCTAAATATTTATAGATGCAAATACTATAAAGAATGGAGTCACAGATTATTTCTTTTCACCTTTTCAACCATTATCCATAAATTTATTGGTATTGCTATTCTAAATGGAAAATACTTTGTCACATTATATATAGGCCCATTCTGTGGACAAAAATTCTAAGAAACATACTTTATTTCTCCAGAAAATTTAGCTAAACAGATGGAGAAGTGAAGACAGGATCATTTTAACCACGTGCTGCATGCAGAGCACCTTGGCAAAAGCATTGGGGTAGAAACAGAGGGAAACCGTTTAATAAGATTGTGTACAACAATGCGGAGACTTTTGGAAAGCAAGGAAGCCAAAAGCTGATCTCTGGAGTTATATCATGAAGCAGTTAAAAATAACAGCACAATCACTTCTAAATATAGAAAAATAAAATCTCTTTCTTTGGGACATAGCCATGCCTTTGGCTTTTGAATAGCAAAAATGGTTTTGAAAAAAACATGAACTTGGGAGACCATATATATTGTGGATTAGCTGTAACTCTATCTCACTACAAAGAAAGCCAAAAGTGGTGTTTTTAAAATCATGCATTGTTGAAGTCAACAGGAGTCTCACTCCTCATTTCTGTAGGATCTGACAATGTTTAGGCCAACACAGAGCACTTTTCAAAATTCCCCACTTGCTGTTTAAGTTTTGAGCAAAATGAATAATATTTCAGATATCTTTCTATTATATTTCTTGACCTCTTGTAGCTGGGAGAGAGTAAGGAGAATAAAAACAAGTACTAGATTAGCATAGCCATCAAATCATGGAGTTTTCCAGTATTCTCCATCAGTAAAATCCAGACCCATCAAGGACAGGAATCCAGATTTCTCTTATACTCTGCAGGGTTGTGAATTAAACAGTTAGGAAGCAAGATTAATTAAAATGAAAAAAAAAATAAAACCTCTAGATTTTTCATTAGCAATTAGAAGATGTAATTTGATTGACATGTTAATGAGAAAAGCTACACAGACAATAGTCATGAAAAAAAAGAAAAAAAGTACATCTAAATCTCACTGCTATTTCTCCTGTAGCAATATTCTGGTAGTGATTTAGAGTGTTTTTCAAATGTTGACATGAAGACAAAGATTAAATACTTGAAAGCGAGGCTTTACTTTTCCATTTGTAAGTAGCACACAAAATATTATGTGTGAGAAATTACATAGATTTTCACCGGCTTCTGCATGTGCTAAATGCAGCAGGGCTTTACTGTATGCATACTCTATGCATGCATACTCTACATGATCTGAGTGGTTTGCAGTAGAAAAGCTGTCCAAACAAAAACACATAACCATGTGGCTAAGTGAGCAGGGTTGTGTCATTTGAGACAATGATTTTCACCTCAACACCTTCGGAAATTTGTGGATGACTTCTAAAGGGCATTCGAAGAATTGCAAATAAATGTGAGACCATAAATGCTAGTATGCTAGTTATAATTTTTCACAGAAGTGTGTTTTTTTTTTTTTTTCCTGAAGAGAATACAAATGACAAAGGCTGGGAGTCACCGATTTAAGAACATGCATTTTTTTTTCTGAGTTGGAACATATTGCTTGACAAATTGTTTGATTAAGCCTTATCTGCCAAAAACTGAGACAGTGAAGCTTATTATGTGCATCGTTTCCATGAACTGGTGTGTGCTAAAATTTTGCCAGTATAGCAGACATGGTCTAGCCATGTATATTTTCATAACAAATAGTGGTAGTAGCAGGTTGTTGTAACTTTGTGTTTACTGAAGTAAAAGATGAAATGGCCATTGATAGAGCAAGGAAGAATATTCACATATATAATAAGACTTTTTAGAATTAAATAAAAAGCTTTTGAACTTGGAATAATCCTCAAACTTCAAGGTAAAATTCAGTCAAACTGTGATTAGGAAACTCTCTATCTTTCACAGTTGTCAATTTATTCTTTTTGCTCATTTCTCAGATGCACTTGGATCTAGCTTCTACTGGAGTCAAATGAGTTGGCCGTTGATTTAATTCCCAAGTTGAATTGCTGTGTTTCAATGACAACTTTAAGTCACTAGGTAGACAGGTCACAGGCACCATTCACCCATTTTTTATGTACTGGCATTTATGCAAACATTTTCATAGAATCATAGAATCGTAGAACAGTAAACAAAGAAACAATATTGTTCATTGCCGAAAGGAAATGTAAATATCTACCATGTAAGAGTCTACATCTGTATGTATGATCTAAACTCATTCTACTCAGTGAAAATGGCAATTCTGTAGAACATTTTGCCATACCTTTCTGTAAATACTTAACACGGGACAGAGAACGTGCACTCTAAAATGTCTATAATTTGCCTACGAAGTATAAAGTTGTGCCCTCAGATGTGTCCCACTAACACTGGAACACAGCTTTCACAGAAAGGAAAGAGGAATTTAAAGTGTATAGGCATGTATATGAATAATTTAATTACAGTTACTAATATCCAAAAATAAAGAGAATTAGAAGTGCAGAACTCAATTCCTCAGTCTTCATCAATGTCTGGCAGGTTGTTATATGCATCAGATTCTCCTTCACCTCCTTTCAGTATGATTTTGTGCATTTTAAAAAACATCAATTATAGTCTTTTCAGGAGATAGGTATCTGAACAAAACAGTCTTTGAGTGTGACCTACTATAGTCATTTTCACACCAAGCATACGAAGACAAATGCTGACTTGACTCATGTTACTCCCACAAAGGAAAATTTTGTGTGGCTTCCTTGTATAAGCACAAAATAAGAAAGATACCTTCATGCTCATTACAATAAACAAAAATCAAGCCCATCATAACCTCCTCCTTTACACATACACCTGCAAACCGACAATCTGCAGCAGCTTGCAAATCCAGCCATCTGCTTAGGGGTTAGAGCATGCCTGTAGGCACTTGCAGAACACAAGCCTGCCTTGCACGAAGACTCATTCCAGGAGGAAGATGATCACAGAAGCAATTCATCTCTGTTTTCCTCTTGCCTCTGGAGTGGTTGTTCTCTGTTGACCTACAGCTGCAGTGAATTACCATCAAACGTCATGCTGCCTCAGAGGTCCTGATGGGCATGGGAAAGATAAACAGTTGGTGCTTGGCAGTTATGCTCTCCTTCCTACAGGGGAAAGAAAGAAAGAAAGAAAGTGGGGAAAAGCAGCTAGAAGGCCCAATTGTCAGAACTCACAGGCAGAATATGGCAGAAGTTCCTGCTGATGATTCCTCTGGCTGAATCTGAATTCACTAAAGCGTTCACAATGGACATTTGTGTGAAAACCAGAAGGCCAATATGGACCTTTTAATGTATAGTTTCAGAGTTTGAATTAAATTTTGTTAGTTTGGGCCCAAAAACTATTCATATTTATACCTGGACTCTAGACAAAAGTCTATTCTTTTCTAACACAGCATAGTCCAAATAACCTCCTAAATTCCTAGCACTCAATAGACTCCGTCAGCAATAAGAAAAGTCGCGATGTATGTCTCTGGAATAGTAGGAGCTTCATGTGAAGAAGTTCTGATTTTTAGAGTCATTTTTCATGGACAGCACCCTGGTGTAGCTGGGATTTGTTGAAATGGGAATGTGGGGGGATCACTCAATTTTTAAACTTAAATGTATTATTCATTAATCTCCTAAAGAAAACAGTCCCTTTGTTATATGTTCTGTTAATATGCATTTTCTGATTTTGACACTGCCCCACTGTTATAACCAGCCTAAAGCATTCCCATTCAGCTGTGAATGGTATTTGACTCAAACCCTTTCCCTTGACTATGCCAGTTAATTTTTCCCAGCACAGCTGCCTGCAGAGATGACCCTTGATTCCAAACATTGCTCCCAAGCACAAACACAGCTGGATGTCAAAAGAAATCAACCCCCCAAAATATCTAACACATATTTGAGCCCCCTATATAATTTTACTTGCATTTTGATGCCAGTCTCCACACATCAGCACCAACAGTATTTTAAGAAAACAACAGTACTGAATGATGGAAACATATTTCACTCAGAGTGGAACATGCTTGGCTCTTTTTCCTTTAAAAATATTCCCTACCTCTCTGAATGCAAGATTTGCTATACCACTAAAAATATTTTCCAAGGGATAGACTATCATTTAATCCAAGAACTAAACAATAGAGCTTGTCTTGATTTATTTCTTTGGGTAATTAACTCGGGCAAAATCATTGAGCTAACTCTTTTCAATTTTAACAGGGTGATTTCAAATGATTTTACTGTCTTTTGAATCATTATCCCAACTCTGTCCTAAGCCTCTTTAAGCCAGGTACTAAAAGACACGGCTGTAGAGTGAGTTTGTGTGAATTGGTAACTCTCCAGAGACAGATGTTACAGATTTTAAAGGCCACAGAAACACTGGTTGGACCCAGAGAAGCCTATATTTAGTGTTGGAATTGTACTCAGAACAGAGGATGAAATATATGAATATAATAAGAAAGTTTGGATTCCACTTTCCGCAATATGTGTTCAACTCACACTGGCTTTATCCCCAAGAACAAACCAAGAAAACCCCGAAGTGTCTTTTCTTTTGCTGTGGTGATAGAATACTTCCATCTCATCCAATTTACCACCTACCACTGGAATTACTTGATGCCTGTTGTTGTAGCCTCATGAGCCAATCCTTAATGTTTTCCTGTAGTTGTGAACACACGAAGAACTCATCTGAATCATCAGCTGCACCTCCCTAACATGATGAGTGGCCACAGAATGTAACCTCTGGGCAGGTGATCCATTTCCATTAGATAATTCCAGTGTCCCCATTGCACTACTGAAAGACTTTTCCAGAACACGGTACATAGCATCCTTCTGATTTCAGACATAAGCATATTCATGGCTGGGTTTTTTCCTGCCTGAACTGACAGTTCCATCCCTTCACTGATATTAGCTTTTTATCTGCTAAAGTGAATATAATGAAGTCCTTTAATCTCTTCTCATGAAAAGGAGGTCTCCCTGTTTCCAATGAACCTATTAGCTCTGATCTCACATGGTCCAAAGTAATTGCATTTTCTTGGATGCTAAATGAGTTCTCAGCAAGTGCTTTTACAGTAGTATAAGCACGCTGTATCTGCATACAGTTCTTCAGGTGATGCACCCTTGGACGCCCTCTGTCTGTATGGTAACATCACACCAGCTCTTCACCGTCTGTGTCCTCTGTCTTTCATGATGACCAACAGCCCCCAGCAGAAGTTCTGATTAGCCTGGTTCTTTGTATCATCTAGTTATTTTATTTTTTTGCCATGAGATACTATGGCTTTTCTCTGAAGAAAAGATGTCTTCCAGCTCTCAGTTATTATCCCATTCACATTTTTGTATTGTACTTAAAAATGTTCACTTTAAAGAGAAGTCAAATCTATACTGTAATGAACTTTACAGGTAACCCTTCTCCAGATGAACCGTTCCCCTTTCATGGTCAATGAATTGCCAATTACACGACTAATTGGTATTTGCACTTTTACCTGCCCTCTAAATTCTTAACAATTTCCACCTTTTCCAGATAAGATAATTTTTCCTGTTGTACTGAATGAAAGGATTCACCAAAGTCCATAACTGCAGAGGCACTCTTTTTGTTTAGAAAAGCTGAAGAACCTAGCAGGCCAATCTCACACAATCTTCCTTTAGCCATGTCTAATCTTCCATATTACTTCAGCTTATTCTTTTTGTTCTTCACAAACAATTGATCAACATTCTCACTGTATTAGAGTCAAGAAACAATTTTGGTCTAACTTCTGCTTTATTCCGAGCTCTGCCAGAGTAGCATGGAAAGGAATCACTAAGCAAGAGAAGTCTATGGATCATCATAGAATCATAGAATGGTTCAGGTTGGAAGGGACCTTAGAGATCATCTTGTTCCAATCCCCCTGCTATGGGCAGGGACACCTCCCACTAGACCAGGTTGCCAAAAGCCCCATCCAGCCTGGCCTTGAATACTTCCAGGGAGGCATCCACAACTTCTCTGAAGCTCTGATCTCCTCCATGTGCCCGTCATAGAATGCTAGAATGGTAGAATGATAGAATCATAGAATCATAGAATGACCTGAGGTGTAAGGGGCCTTAAATATCATCTAGTTCCAACCCCCCTGCCATGGGCAGAAACTCCTCCCACCAGATCAAGTTGCTCAGGGATCCACTCAACCTGGCCTTGAACATCTCCAGGAATGCAGCATCCACAACTTCTCTGGGCAGCCTGTTCCACTGCCTCACCACCCTCTGAGTCAAAATTTTCTGTCTGACATCTAATCTAAACCTCCCCTCCTTTAGTTTAAAAGCATTTATTCATATTCCATTCAGGATTACTTGACTGCTAAGAGGAAGACTATAGCAACATGATTACTTCAAGATTTTCCCTCCCAGAAGAAGGGAAGCTATAAGTAAATGTTGAAATGCAGTCCTAATCAGAGAAATCTTTAAGCAAGTGCCTAAGCTTGGTACTTTCAAAGTAAATTATAGCATAGCAAAAAAATAAGGATGCCTCTTTTGCAAACAGATGCATTCCTCATCTATCATCATATATTATGAACAACTTTTGCTAAATCCATTTTCAGGTAAATTTAAATAAGTTGTTTTGTGCTGCATCTGAATTCTGCACTATAATTTTCAGAGTTATCTTGGAAACCTCATATTACATGTTTTAGTGTTATTTTTATTTTGCTCTTAATCCTTATTTATACGGCATGAACAAATCTGAAAATGCATTTTATTGTGGTGGGAGTGGACTATGACTTAGGGAACTAGATAATAAAATATTAATAGTTCACAAATTTACTCTATGCCTTGGTGAACATCTTTATTGATCACAAGCATTACGATAAGACTTTGTATATAAAACACATTCATCAAAGAATGCGATTGCGCTTGGCAAATTTTAAATTGTAGTAGACCTTTTCAGGAACCATGTGGTTTTGTGTTAAGAAGCAATACAATATGATAAAGCATCAAAACAAACAGTTTAGCTTTGTACTATACTGTATACAAAATGCATACATCAAACAAAGAGACGTCTTTCTTAAAATACACATAGAAAATAAGACCAGAAGGCCAGGAATGATGTTTTAGCTGTGATACATCACGCTGATGAGAGATTACTGTTTCAATAACCACATCTCTGTGTAAAAAACAGCTTTAATTTATTTTTCCACAACCCTAAGATGGCCTCACTGAATTTCTGGCCTTCATCTGTATTCCAGACACATACTTTCAGAATTTTTGAGATGTCTGAATGTTGTTTGATTTGCATCCAACTTGCTGACACAGACTCAGTTTTGTTGCAGATCAAATAATCTAGCTTTTTGGAGGCGAGTGATTAGGAATTCTTATTGATGATTTATACAGCCTTGAATAAACTCGTTTTATTTGGCTTGTCATAACCAGTTTTAATTTTCTGTTCTGCTAGTAAAAAGCTTAGCAGTTTGTTTATTGTACTGCTGTAATGTCAACAACCTAATCTACTTTAAAGAGCAAAGTCAATATTGTATTTTATTAAAGCAAATGGGAAGTTTAATTATATGTTTCAGTTAACCTTGGCTTTGTGTTAGCTTTTTTCTGCTAATATTATTTTCTGTAAGTAAATCTTTATTCAAAGCTCTTATTTCCTGCTCCTCCCCAGATCTAAAAGCCAAGCAGTAGTGTCTCTTGCAGGACTTGTTTGCAAGGGATAGATATATTTTCCCCTTCTGGCACATTGGCTTTTTGGATGCAGTAGCTGTCCTACGGCTAATAACCATTTAAGCTGATAAAAAGATGTACATGACATTGAGCCATGACCCTTTCTGAAGCCTGGGGTGAAAACTGTTTCTTGCTCTCCAAAGGCTTTGTGTTGGATCTCCAGTGTGATTTGGGTATTCAGGACACCCACATGGTTTTAGTTGCACAAGACCTACAGGAAACCCATCTGATAGCTGAAAGTTGATGGGTGTGCTTCGTGTAGGTAGACAAATCAAATCCTCCCTGACAAATACAGCATACCTGTCAAATCTGGATGCTACATTAGCTACACAAATTGTTTCAATATTCATCACATGGTGAAATCGTCACAAACCAAATGTGTCCTACCAGTTCTTGACCTCCAGGCTATTGAATCTGGCTGTAACTGGAGGAGGATGCATATGTTCCAGGTCTCAGTCTCTTATAGCATGAACCTGCAGTTGGATCCTTTCACAGATATGTAACAGAAATGTCAGAAGCAAAACCTGCACAATGAGTTTCTGTTGCTGAAGATACAGAAAATTCAGTGGACCAGAGAAATGAACAGTTCACCATTTGTTGAAGGCAAACCTGAATACCTTTAGCAAGGCAATTTTATAAAAAGTCTTGTAGCACTGAGATGACCAATATTGAAAAGAGAGAGCATAGGACTAAAGAGGAAGTAGAAACTCAATATATCTCAAGGGAAGAATAATAATGACAAATTAATATGGAAGTGAAACTTCTTAAAAAAAAATATTCATATTTAGGATCTCCTTGAAGTTATGACTGATTTTCAAAAGTCAACTTAGAGGAAGTCACGGGTGCTCTTGTCAGGCTTTTTTTCTGCACAAATTCATCAGAACACACAATGGGAACCAAACATCAAATGCTCTGGGTCTTTTATTACTTTTGTTGGTTCTGTTTGGAAAAAGAAAAAGGGGAGATGGGAGTTTTGAAATCTAATTAAAGAAAGCAATTTACTTGTTGATCCTGCCATTGATTCTTCACATAATTTTAAAGCTTTAGGTGGTCAAAGATTGAAACCTAAGTTTAGTTTAGATAAAATTCTTAAAATGCAATTTCTTACACTGGTCTAAACAAATCTGACAGATTTATAAATTTTAAGTTCCTTGACGTGTAGAGATCAGGACTATTTTGAACTATGGTAATTCACCTACTTTAATCTTTTTGCTTCTTTATTGCAGGAAGCACATTTGTTCATTTAAAAATCAATTTTAATTGTTTTCTATCAATGATAGATAGGAGATGATAGAATTTTCTATCAATAGCCTTTTAATCTTGTAAGTTCAAGTCAACCTATACTTCAGATCTAAGCACTTCGAAAATTTCATTTTTTTCTGGAAACCAGTTCCTTCTATCTTGAATTACCAAGCTGAATGGATTGAACAACTTCAGAAAAACTTTACTCTCAAAAAATTTGAAAACTTTACAGCGTTCATATAATTATGAAGGAATGATTAAGCCAGAACACTCCTAAACAGAGATTATAATGAATCAGGAGAAATGAAGCAAGAATTTGACATAAATCTATGTATTATATAACAGAGAAGGTTAAGCAAGTGGTAGTGAAGTATTTAACACTAACTCTTCCTGTACTTCCATGTTTCTACTTCTTCACAGTTCCTGACGTACTGCTAGAGACCACGTTATCAAAATAATGTTAAGCTTTTGACAGTTCATTTTTTTTTTCACCATTGATCTCTTATTGCCAGTAAGATACTGATTTAAGAGAAACATATTCTGCCCAATTAAGGTGATTCTCCTGGAGCAACACAAACTGATCAATATTGTCTATGTATAATCCCCCAGCTCCATTCAAATCCTGAGACCCATTTAATCTATTAAATGAATGCATAAAGACAAGGATATTAGCTAGTCTGCTAAATTAATTACCATGACACACTTTTGTTCGTTCTGTGATTTACAGTAAAATAATCTCCCCTGTCCCCAGAAGGAGAGTTTATACTCTACCAGGGTCAGTCATAAAGGCATCACGCCTGGGAAGCCTAGTACAATCTCTTTGAAACAGTAAGAAATGATCTGTACGGGTTGGAGAATACTTCACTAAACTGACTAGCAACAGCAAGCAAGAAAAATCATAATGGACACCTAATAGCTAGAGAAAATTTCCTGATTTCCACAGGTGATAACTTTATGCTCTATAGCATGAGAGTTGATTATCCTTATCATAACGGCAACATACATAATGACAAATCTTATTAGTTGTCATAAAAATTATCCAACCCTTCAGAATTTATGCCACAGTATTTAAATCTAATACATCCTTCAACAATAAAACCCAAATTGCTGAATACAGATGTATATATATATTTTATTCTAAACTCACAATTTAACTGTGCTATTCCCTGTGCAATGTCCTTCATATTTTTCACAGTAAACTCCCTTTAAACTCTTTTTATGCAGCAAAGCAGTTCCAACCTTTGTGACACCTCTGTTTACGCTTTATTGCTATTTATTTTGCTCCCTGGTGGGTTTTGTAATCTCATGTAAGTTTTTCCTAATCTTGGGTGAGCATATTTGGATTAAGTACTACTATACTATTCATTATTGTCTTTTAGAGCTGCTGAATTTTGTTGACTCTACAGATTTTAATCTGCTTTAGCACACTTTCCAAGTTACATACAATAATCTTGGGTTATTTTTCTCAGGAAATCCCTTGAGTACTCATGAAAAGCTTTGACTGTTTTATCCATTATTACTGGTCAGTCCACAGTCCTTTGGTATTTCTGGTGTTACTCACATAGCTGTCAGGAGGTTGGAATTGTTTCAAATAATTGGCACTATTTTTTTCCCCATTTGTTGATTCAAGGGAGTGAAGTAATCCTAGATACTTAGATCCTTTTTATTATTATTATTTTATTTTTACATTTGCAGCTGAGTGCCCATGATCTTCTTTTGTGGTTAATGTTGCTGATAATAATAATATAGGGCAAACCACTGCTCTTTACGTGCTAAGAAATGAAGATCATTACTTAATGTTTAAACTTGGTCAGAAGTGGTAAGACAATTTTTATACTCTTCAGGTAATAAAATTCACTGCAGGAGAGAGCCAGAGTTTTGATTACATAATTCATTGCTGGTCTGCTGAGGTCAGTGTTGCTCTGTCCAAAAGTCCTACAGGGACTAGGTCCTCTGTTTACTGTGGAGAAAGGTGAGAATTCAAAGCATTGATACTGCTTACTCATTTCATGAATAAGACATCACAGGCCAATATACTTTTGAATCTATCTTCTTATCCTCGTAGAGCTATCATGGTCATATATTTTCTAGAATACGATCCTATATTTTGCAAAAGTTTGCAGACCAGGCCTCAGTTCACAAATCACAAATAATGAGTAAAATCATACAATGGAGTGAAACTGCAGGTCAAAAGCATCTAAGCCGTGACATTATGACTAGATAAAATTCTGTCCATTTAGTTCTACGTTTTGAGTGTTCCTACCATTCTTCTACATGAGTTTAGATTTGTTTCCAGTTTGTCTGGTCAAGCATTAGTTCCCCAAACCTACTCCTTTGGACTGACGTCCGTGGGGTTGGGTGATTATTCAGGTATCAATAGTAAGACTTTATTTTTGAATTGAAAGATACATGGTGAAACGAATCAAAATGGAATCTATTCAGATTTTCATTACTGTGATTCTGATTTTCTGCATTTATTGGGCAAATGTTTACAAGGCATACAAGACATTGCTTGTAGCCATTGCTAGTTGGTATGAACCAGAAAACAAAATATTTCTAAAATCTGTATACTCAAAAGTGAGTCTGCGGAGAAAGAATAGCACTGCATAGTGTCCTGCTTACTTTGTCTTATTGTCATTATGTCAGATCTTGTCAGAAGAGAAGCAAAATGATCATTTTTCTAACCACTGCCACAGTAAACTCACTGTGGAAGCTAACAGCCAAAATATGATCTTCTTGGCTTGTGAATCAATAACAGTAATAAAGCTGTCCTCTTGATTGCACATGTATAATTCAATTATGAAAAAAATGTAGACTTCATTTGCATCTAAAGGACATTGCTGGACTGCTGCTACTGTTTCACTGAAATAACGGGAAATGAAGGGCGTTATACTAATTTACTTTGTGGAGCATGAAGCTCTCGTCTTCCACTGAAGGCTCAAGGGCTGAATCAGGGAAACTTTCTCAGTAGATTTGCACAGGATTCAGTGGGATAACTCATTCTTTTTAAACTTTGGTGCAAACCATTGCATGACGTTGCTCTCTTCACGTGTTGTGAAGGGTGTCCTATATAAATCCCTCACTGATCTCTCAGGCCTGGTCAGAGGCAGTTGATGCTTGGAAGTCACCGAAGAAAAGATACCGAAGCCATATCGAACTCTGTGGAGAAAAAATGTGTGTTGGTATTTTACTGTCATCTGAAACACTTGCTTCAATAATAGTTAAAAGTTTTTATCCATGCAAGTTTGGCATGAAAATTAATGGATAACAAATGTGGTCTGAAAGACCACATTTTATTTTCACTTTCACACTCTAGAATAAACTTAATGTTACAGAAACTTCAGGAAATCCTCAAATCACTAAGTAACGCAGCTACCTCCCATTTCTAAGCAACAAGGGAAAAAGGGCTGTGTAAAACCTCTGATAATGAGATGAAGCAAATTTCAGAGCAATAATTAGATTTAGATTTAGATTCTGTAGAAGTGAACTTTAGCATATGGATTGCAATTAACTCCTCCTGACAGTTAGAACAAAGTGCAGAGACAAACGATGTCATACCTCTTAAACAAAAGGTCAGATTCAAACCACGATTCAGGTACCAAAAATAAGACTTGCTAGCAGTATTCAGCTGTGTATGTTCTGGACTTTAGTCCTACAAAGCCCATTCAGTTGTCCTCTAGGCTGGAAACCTGGAGGGACCCACTTCTAACATAGCTCAGGATTTCTGGTGCTCTCCTGGATGATGATTTCAACAGCCTCAGGCTAAGGTTGACATTAAACCCAAATCTTCTGTTTCCTGCAGTTCTCTAACTTTTGCCTACTGTGTTAGAGAGGGGTGTCACAACCACCTCTAGCTCCCATGTTTTGAAACTGAGCCATGCCTTACATTCAGAAAAACAGGAGAAAGCTTATTGCTTAGGAGTGACGCCGAGATCTGCTATGAGAAGCATCTGCCTGAGAGAGGGATGCTAGGACATGTCCGTGCCATCTGCAGTTCTCTTTGGGCTGGTGTGGACAATTCAAGTCCAGGGCTTAATGGATAACAAATGTGGCGGCCCTGTGCACTGGCAAGTTAAGGTAAAAGTTTTTACCTGGGAAAGGGGACGAATTACAAGAAACTGCAGAACTTTATTGTTTGGACACTGGGTTATTTGCACCACCTTGTCTGCAAATTGTAGAATCACTGAATCATTAAGGTTGGAAAAGACCTCTAAGATCATCTAGTCCAACCGTCAGCCCATCCCCACCATGCCCTTTAAACCATGTCCCCTCCTGCCGCATCTCCACGTCTTGAACGCCTCCAGGGACAGTGACCCCACCACCTCCCTGGGCAGCCTGTTCCAGTGCCTGACCACTCTTTCTGAGAATAAATTTTTCATAATATCCAACCTGAACCTCCCTCGGTGCAACTTAACCACCTTTGAAAGAGATCGAAAAAGTGCATGAGAGGAGCTGACACAAGGCCAGTTAAAGTGGATCACCTGACCACTAATGCTTGTATCAAAAAAGTGTATCTGATTTATTTGTTGTATTTATCTTGTATTTCTTGACCTGTGTCTGCTGTAATATTCATTTCAGTCTAGTCAGACTCCTTTTCCTCACATTACAATTTCTGTGTGCTTACCAGTCATATATTAAGTGATACGACCAACAGTGGTCATATGATTTATTTTCTCTATGAGAGAAAATAATTTTTCCCATATGATTTATTTTCTCTAACCTTTTCTTTAGTCTGGGGAGAAAGCTACATGTTGATTTGGAACAATTTTTCAAATTTTGTCTGTGCAGTCTGCATTTTCAGTCCTGCGGGAAGGTCTATGAGGTGCACCCTGCCTTCTAGTTATAAAGCAGTAACGTCTGTTGGTCTCTGCAACACTTCAGCCATACATCTGCTTTTCCTGCTATGTCCACACTCAGGGGTGGCTTTCTGCTAAGAAGACAAGCTTGCCTATTTGGGTGAGATAGGAATCCATGCTCCTCTTGTCTTCAATGTTAGGAGGCAGCTTTTGATTTTTGCTTGGTGCCTGAACCATCAGCTACCTCCAGAAGATGACAGCACCTGCTGCCTAGGCAGGTAAGGGAGGACAAGGAATGGGGTCTTCTTGCAGATGAAACTCCAGTATGAGATCCTTTCTTCCCTCCTGCTTTAAGGAAACAAGCCTGGGCAGCTCTGGCAGCTACGTGGCCAGGAGGCCATTAGGAACAGTTTCCTAACCTGCCTGACAGCTATCTCCCACTGATATTGTATGACAGAGTAAAGGAGGTCAACAAAAGATCTCAAATATGGGATGGGATCAGGAATGCCATGATTTGACTGGGAAACAAGTCAGGGTTCTGACCTCGGTTTTACACATGCTTTAAACACATCCTGTCTTGCAACAAAGTCCAAGTAATTCTGTCTCCTTTGGAGACTTACACTCTAGTGACATGTCTTTACTCTCATGCTTTTCTGCAGACACCTAATAGAGTCCATCCCTGTGTAAATGACCAAATCTACAAGAAGATACTTGGAACTTGCGTAGGTATTCTATGAAAGACCTCATGGCAGCTGATAGGATTTGCAAGAGCCTGTGTTAGTGTTGTCTTTCGGGGAAAACTATAACACATCAGGACCCTTGGGTCTTGAAGACTAACAGCCCTGTCACTGTTTTGCTACATATTTTTTCTGATAAATCAGTTTTCCCACCGTGGCTTCTGATTTAGCATCTGGAAAATGGGCACAGTGGTGCCACTCCACTTTATTGAAGTATAGTAAGGACAGTTCCTGGAACGCATTGTCTAAAAGCTACATAATATTGTATATACGTAAAATTTTACAAAACATTTAACAGTGAAGTTTTGTTCTAGGTGAGATTCTAATGCTGTTATAGGTATTGCTTTCTTTTAGTAGTGTTTTGTGGTTGGAAAATGGAGATTTGCTTTTATTAGTTTATTTGTTTTCATGTAAAATGCACTCATTTTACAGAAGAAAGATAAAAGTCATATGTATTGATTGTCAGATAGGCAATTCCTCCGAAGTTATGGTTTTGTTTCCTCTCCTCTGCAGTTTGATTGTAGTTCAAATTGTCAATCTACAAAGAGAAATTCTACTTTTCTCAATGTTTGGTCCTGACCATGCTGCAAGCAGGAAGTATTAAAAATGTGATGAGAAAGCATATTACGATGCTCCAAGTTGGTTTGTCTGGACAAAAGAATTCCAGAGTGCAGTTGCACTTTCTTTGCTAATTAAAACCAATTAAAACCAAATTAAAACCAATTAAAACCAATTAAAACCAAACTAATTAAAACCAAATCATGGTATGATTCCTTGGCTGATATAAACTGGGACAGATTTGCGTAACAACTTACACCAAGTGAGGACTGCACTCTGAGACTCTTTTGTTGATTTGCGCATGTGAGAGAAATTTCAAAATAATGTGTTCTTACATAGCAGAAATACATTTAAAAGTAAAAAAAAAAAAATTAAAATGTTTTTCAGAAATTATTTTAAACTTGTCTCTAAGGAATTTAATTTAAGGATATATATTTTTTATAGTGCTATAGGAGAATGAAATGGTGTTTAAGCACATGTAATAGGTGTATTGGTGCTTTAGGTGTAGCAATGAATTTGAAAATATTTATGCTTTTTCACATTATGAATTTTTAATAGATTCACTCTTTTAATGTGTTTTTTTTTATTATTTTTCCTTTTGTATGCACAAAATAATTCTCTACAGATAAGAATGGCAATATTATTACCTATACTTTTATTATTATTACTTGTAATAATTATTGCTATTTCTGTTAATCAGGAGGCTTCGCACTAAAACAGTAAAATTCATCTCAGGAAAAGCACTTTGCACAGAGCATCTAATTATTTTTTAATTGGTAGAGTGATTTCTGTGTCTGTCATTTCTGGTTTTAAGGCAAGATTATGCAGGTTTTTTGCACTATTCCCTCTCCCTCACATCTTTTTTTATATGCTTCTTGCTTTCTTGCTGTACTTTCTCTCTGTGCTTTCTCTCTATTTGCTTGTTTTCTGGTTTCGTGCCTGCTTAGCTAGAAGACGTCACAAAATTACAATCTGGAACAAGTCTGAAAGTAATCCCTTCTTTAATTCTTTTAAATATACCTTTCTTTACAGAACTTAGAAAAGAAAATTAACAAAGCTTTTCCAAATTTCCTTAATGTGGAGTATTACAGAGGTGCAACCTCACTTCTTGAGATCTGATTGGACAGGCAAAATGTTTTTGGTTTACACAGAGGTCAAGGTAAAAATTTCATCATTTCAATTTTTTCTTTTCTTTTCCATTTTTCTTTTCCCTTTTGCTTTTCCCTTTCTCTCTTTCTTTTTCTCTTTTCCTTTCCCCCTTTTCTTTTTTCATTCTCTCTCTATATGGTCCCTTATCTAGTTAGAAATCTTGACGAATACAGCAGTGACACTGCTCATAGAAGCTTTCACCACTTTGGCTACTGCTTCTGCATGGCATTGGACACCAACTTGTTCAGAGCTACTTTGCCTACGTTGGACACAGCATTACAGTGCATTGTGAGCCATAACTATTCCCAGAGCAATTTGCTCAGATTTATATTACAGTCCACTGCTTGGGATTGGAACTGATCTCACTGCCTGTGGCTTCCACCACAGTACCACCATCCTATATTTTTAGGTACTGAGCATGAAAAGAATTCAAATGTATCTGGAGGTTTTGTATAATTGATATTTTATATTCTGGTTTCTGCCTCAATGTATCTGGTTTCTTACGAATGCCAACAAACTAATTTCCTGCTGTTAAAACGTAGGAGTGAATCTGGTGGCCTTTAAACAAGACAGATATGTGACCAATAAAAGGCTTCTTTCCTCTAAATGAGAGTAGGATGAAGTGTCGCTACAGTGCACCAATCTTCACAATATTTTCAGGTCAGACACATCCCATTAGTAGTAAAACAAAACTAAAGAGAACAGAAACATATACTTTCTTGAGAGATCACTAAGGCACTTATTTACTCACCTAGACAGTTTACCCACAAAGATAAAGGTCTCCATACTCTTTTCTTACTTATCTGTCCATAAGTTAGAGGTAAAAGTATTGATAATGATAAATCTAACTTAGTATAAATCCTTTATGTCCTTGAAGAATAACTGTTTTATTCTGATCTTGTTCAGTTTTTCATTCTACTTTTTGCTCAGCTATTTTTTAATTTTCAACTTTTATGTTTTAGAATGAAACAATTAAAGTTCCTTCCTTGTGGAGGAGTGACATGCACACTTTTATATTTACTGTAATTGAGAAGAAACCATTCCCTTTTTCATTGTGCAAATAGATCCAGAAATAATTAGGAAGTATGGTAATGATATATGCAAATCCCAGCACTAACAATTTCACAGAATCACAGA
>WBMW01002147.1:454764-477358 GCA_013396635.1 Penelope pileata | reverse complement strand
CAACCAGAGGGAAGCCCTCCGTTCTCCAGACTTTTACCCCCAGGGTCCAGGAGTGCCAAAGGGGATTCTTTGAAGTGAAGACTGAAAAAAGAAGGTATTCAGTGTCTCCGCCTTCTCAGCGTCCCCTGTTACCAGGACACCCCTGTCATTTAGTAGGGGACCCGCATGTTCCCTAGTTTTCCTTTTACTGTTTACGTACTTTTAAAAACTCGTCTTATTATCCTTTATCTCCTTTGCCAGCTTCAATACCAGNGCCCCTTTGCCAGCTTCAATCCCAGGTGGTCTTTAGCCTTCCTTGTCACGTCCCTGCAGGCCCTGACAACACTCCTATACTCCTCCCAAGAGGACAGGCCCTTTTCCCACATTTCCTGGACCTTCTTCCCTTTAAGCTTATCCATGAGCTCCTTGCTCATCTACAAAGGTCTTCTGCCACCCTTCCCTGATTTCCTGCTCTTAGGGAAGCACTGATCCTGAGCTCGGAAGAAGTGCTGTTTAAATATCAACCAGCTCCCATGGGCCCCCTTACCTTCTAACACTGTAGCCCATGAGATACCTCCAGGTAGGCCCCAGAAGAGGTTGAAGTTGGCTCTCCGAAAATCCAGGGTCAGGAATCCTACTTTCTGCTTTGCTTCTTCCAGTCAGGATCTTGAACTCCACCATCTGGTGGTCGCTGCATCCCAAGCTGCCCCAGCCTTCACATCCCTAACAAGCCCATCCTTGCTGGTAAGCACAAGGTCCGGAAGCACTCCCCGCCTCATCAGCTCCTCCACCACCTGCATCAGAAAGTTATCTTCAACGCATTGGAGGAACCGTCTGGGCCACATGTGCCTGGCTGTGTTGCTTATATGCATAAACATAAGTATGCTTATTTAATTTCTGAGCCTTTTTTGAACGTTTTAAAATCTTCTAAAAAGATGCACATACATCTTACTGAAAATAAAGCCTTTGAAAAAAAGTGTAACTCTAGCAAATTATACTGCATTAATGTAATGTTGGGTGAGGGGGAAGATTCAGATGCAGTTTTTGTGGAGCAGTTTCTTTGAAATAGTAGTACTCTTATTTTTATTGTTTTTTTTTATTTTAAAAAATTCGAAGTTATTAAATTGTGGTTCTGACAAAACTGCTTTAGTGTGAAGTAACTAACCTTTTACAGACAGACTCTAGGAATCTGAATCCAAATTGCAAAATACTTCTGCGTGTCTGGAGCAGCAGTATTATTTGCATGGCACCTGCATAGATGTGAGAACCAGAACCTGATAAAAACATGAGGTGAGAGAGAGCACCTTGCACTGTTGAGATGCTAGTAGACAAAAAGTAGATTATCAACCAAAGAACGTTCTCACTGTGGCTCAGTTTATGGGAAGAAATAATACAGCAAATCTGTCCCAGTTAGTTTGTCTTGTGCAGCATAGAGCAATCTCACTGAGTTGTGCATCCCTGCGATTACAGGGCATGTCATGAACAGGTGTGTTATCTCCCTGTTTCTAGGGAACTAAAGGCAAAAGCAGCACAACTCAGGTATTTTTTGATTGTTGAACTGAGGTGGTGCAAATTATTCCTCCCATGCCAGAGAGTGGTGTCAGAACTAAGTCTACATTAAATAATTTTAAGAAAACGAGGAAGAAAAAAAACCTGAACATGTCCTGGATCAAGGTCTGCAAAGCACATGCACAAGAGGACTTCAGGACTCTGTTTAGCACTAAAATGTACTTTCCCCTAGCTTCGTTTTGACATGCAATCAAAATATTTTTGGCTGAAATATCTTAAGGTCACACGCAGCCATTTAATACAGAAAATGGTGGCTGATTTTCCTAGTTAAAGTACTGTTTACAGACATCCACTAGTGAAGAGTCTACTCCATGTTTTGTCAAACCATTTTGGCATTTAGAAACCTTAGTTTTGAGAAGATGCACTTCAGAGTTCACTACCTATGGAATCTTCTTGTTTTAAGATACTGGATAGATTTATGTCCAACTAACTGAATTTAAGGAATTAGTTCATACACAAAATTCAAAACTATACTCTGCACATGTAATGAGATGCATAGCAACTGTTTAAAAAGCATAATCTACTTCTTATTCCAGATGCACCAGTGAGCAAAAACAGTAAAGCCGCAATTATCCACACAAAAAATGTAAATAACTTTATTTATAATCTGTTTTCAAGTTAAATTGACATCAGTTGAAGGAGATGTGAGCATGTAGTAATAAGAGGTAGGGGAGATACAGAAATGGTAGACAAGCTGTATTTTCCCAGTAGGAATATCATTAGCCCTCGAAGAGTGTATGAAGATTTCTTCACGAGTTGCAGACTCAATTCTGTCTTGGTATGACAGAACGAAGTACTTTATACTTACTACAAAAACAAAAGTGCAACTGAAGCAGTTTCCATGCTGAATATTTCATTAGATGTTTTTCTGGTCAGGCGTAGTTAGAATATATTTCCATGCAAGCAGGCTACAAGAGTTTACAATTTGAATGCAAAACATTTTCTTCTCTAACCATTATCACAATTCCATCTTGATGGAATAGTAATGACACAAAACCAGTTAGGTGTTAAATGTGTATTTTTTCAGTTAAATGACAAACTGCAACTGACCTTAAATTACAGCAGTACTTACTGGGATTGGGGTTTACCACTTGATCCAGCAGGACAAAAAATTTTAGTGCAAAACAAAAGTGCAGTTATTACACAGGAAAAGATTCCTTCCTAAAGATTCCTTCATATTGCGTGACTTTGTGGAACAATTTGGCCTATTCAAGACCAAACAGATTTTAGCATCAGTGATCCCTCTGTTCCTGGCTTCAATAGAAAAGCATGTAATAGCCACTCCTGTTATTGGTTGCACTGTCTTTTATTGAGGCTATAAAGCCCTTTTTGTTAATACACAAGAAACAAAGAATGTTTACAAGTGTTACACAAATTGTAGCACATTCCAAAAGGGTTAGCTAATGCCATCGTATATATCCTGGTTACATACAATTTTACTAGCGTAAAACCTAAACATGACAATGCCATAGTACATAAAACATCTGTAAGATTTCAATGTAGTTTTCATATAACTAACCAATAACTCAATTCCACTTTACCTTGGGGATTGTTCTCTGATAATACAATAAGCTAAGGTTGTACCAGTGTACAATTTTTTAAAAAAGTTTATTTATGGGAGACAGTACAACCTCTACTGCAGTTCTAGAGTATTATCATACTTTGTAGTTCTTAAGAACTTCTCGAGGTTCTCGACACTCTTGCCATATTAAAGTGGAAAGATATCTGACTGCATGTAGAATGTTGCCAAAGTAAGCATAACTTGAGTGAGAGAGATCCCCATGTGCTATCCAGTTGATGCTGGATTTACTGCTCTCCCCTCAACAAAGCTAGCAGAACACACTTGCAGCAGTTGAGAATATGAAAGAGAAACAAGAGGAAACGTGAAGATTAATAGGAGATATGTGCTAAGAGCATTGCTTCTCTCCTGACACAACATACTGCTCAAAAGTACTGCTTGTACGGTAGTTGTAGCCCGCTAACACATACACTGACCTTTCGTGTAAATGGCATCCTGTCCTACCAAGTCTAACTGAACTTTAGTCACTGTTAGATTAGACTCAGAATCTGAACTACCTCTAAAAAGATATGTTAAAAAGCTTCTTAGTCATCAAATGTTGTTAAAAGTCTTCATTTGGAAATGTATTTAATGTGAAGCTTAAATATCTTTATAGCCTTAAAAAGGCAGCTACAGCATCTTATATAGAATATTTTTTTAAAATGTATCAATGCTATAGGTAGGGAAGCTCTGTTGAAGAAACTATGGATGTCTTGATGTTACTGTATTAAGCTTTACGTATTTAACAGATGATAACATAGCTTTCCTGGTGGATTCCCTGGTAAGTTTTCTCTACCTCCTTCCATTTCTCCTTGGACCCAGCTGCATTTTTTCCCTGTGTTTTAACAGCTGAAGGCTTATGCAGTAGATGCACACATTTGTTATTCAAGTGCCTGACTTAGTCTCACTTTTGTATTTGCTTCTATTTGAGGCGTTGTTGTTGTTTTTGTTTAGTTTTGGTTTTGACCTCAAGAGGAATCAGATATATAATGTGTAAGGTCCAAGGAGTTCCTGTGTCTTTCTCCATTTGGGAGTCTCAGTTTTACTTTTCCAGCCTGTCTCTGCTGAGTGGCCAGCAGAGGTCTCTGCGTCTTAAGAGTCAAAGCAGGCTCCTGAAATTAGTTTCGATTTAGAAAGAGGAAATTGTGAGCGTAGAGAACCTCCCTGGCGTAAAAACAAATAGCAGAAAGCAATGCGAACACCAAGCAGAAGTAAAAACAAAAAACAAAAGAAAAAAAACAGGAAAACAATGGTCTCTTTCTGAATAAAATAGCTGAGCAAGAACAGCCACCGTAGAAACAAAAATACCAAAAACTGGAAAAATCTTTAGATTGGCCATACAACCACCACTTAAAATAGATACATACAGTGAAACTGAAAAAATCCTTAGTTTTAGGCGAGTGATCCAATCACACAGTAACAGAAAGAATCCTTCTAAGGTAATTATTTTTGGATAAGTTTTCAGTACCAGTTATTTATACAGTCACATGATCAGTTTTAGCTTATTTCAGTTATGAATGTTAAGCTTATGTTAAATACTGCATACATACGGAATGTAACAGCGTTTGCCATGCCTATGAAAATAGAGCCACACTGCTGACCTCCAGGGCTGGTTTGAGAGTATACATGGCAGCAGAGGTCCCTGAAACCTCTTAATACTGTTTCCATTCCTGAGCCAAATTGCGTTTTGGTGTGCGTATTATCCTACTGGGGATTTGTCTTCTTTCTCTACAACTTTTGGTACCCCGTTATATGCAGTCATCTCCCTCCCTCCTGCCAAATGAAGTTGAAGAAGTATTTCATGTTACCAAGGACAGCCCCTCCACAGATACAAGCAGACTTCAGGCATTACAGAATCACAGAATCACAGTTAGTTAGAATCACATTAGTTTTAAGTGCACTCTATACTCCAGCACTGATCTACACTCCTTATAGAAGGGCACATCAGATATACATCAAAGGTCTGATGAAGCTACTGTTTCAGCAGCTGTAACAATTTTCACCAGAGTAACATGCCTTTTACACTAGGATTTTAGCATTGTTACACGAAATCAGACCACTACAAAACTCCTTGTCATTCAACACCCCTGGAGAGCAATCTAATGCACATACCGAAAATGACTTGTACGTACGGATTTTAATAAACCACTGAATGTATTTAGTGTATTAATTTTCAGAGGATTAAATATACATAAACGATGTTATGTGCAATAGATCTGTTTAACAGATTTATTCTTGTTTGCAAACACGCACAAATAATTTTCTGTCTTCTATTCAAGCAGAAAAGTTAACAATGGTGCTTTTGCTACTAACTATGGTATGCATTTGGGGGTTATTATACAGCATTCCAATTCACATGCCTCCTTGAAGTCAGGAATGCTCCTCGGTGCTGCCACTGAAAGATCTGCTCCGGACATGATTTCTCAGTTGCTCTATGAGCTCTGGATTCTGCTGCTGTATCTGTTGTGCAAACTGCTGCCCCCTGTGTTGAACAGTTTTAAATCAGCAAGTGAAAAAAAGAGATACACAGCTTTTGTAACAAAACAAGATAACCTCATATAATTGAAAGCTGCATTATATGAAAATTGAGACTAAAGATACCTCGATGGAGACTATACAGCAAGGTAGCTGTAGTATTACAACTTTATTTACTTAAAATCTCATCAAACAGGGTCTTCATCATCAGGTTTTCATTCTTTCACACTATTACTTCTACTTGGTAACATGGAAAAAAGGTATTATGTTGCTTATTAAGATTACGCAACAGATCTGTTGCAGAGATTTGCTCCCTTCTCTTTGAGGGGATCCATTCTGGTAGTTAAAGGTAACTAACTCTTAGGTAACTAAGGCTGAAGTGCAACTTTACGTTAGTTTTTCTAGAAATACAGTACCTGGCCTGCAACTTGTAGCAAGAGGTCATTAGCAGAAAGCTTCTTGTATGACTGAAGCAATAACATCAATTTCCTTAACAGTTGCAACTTAAAATTCAAAAGTAAGATTAACTCCATGTAGAAGATAAGCATGACACTGTCTTACTAGAAAAAGCAACTATGTAAAGTTACCATATGAATAGCCAGCCATGGTATTCTCTGTAACTTCTGCATTTTGCCAAAGTGTCAAAGGTTAATTAAACTTCTTTGAATCAAAGTGCAGGTTGAAGAAGAGCCACCATTTTCCTAGATCAAGAGCTATTTTTACAAAAATCGTGGTATGCCTAGGTTTTGTAGAGTCACAGTCCTGCCTGTGATGTCAATAACAAATTATTCTTGTCCTGAAGAGGCAAAACTTTAATAGTTTGAAACAAGCTAGAACACTGAAAGTAAAATTGTATCACTGTTACTAGGATTTGCCGTATAAGCAAATTGCATGTGTGTTTGTGCTGACTCTTCCAGATGCATCATCATTATTGTATTATAAAAGACTTGGGTCCTGTAAAAGCCACCCCTGCCTCTGTTACACTGAGTTCCCCGAAGCCCTTTTAGTCTAAGTGGAGGTTTGCCAGAGCACTGTCAGTCCGGAGACAACTTTAGAACTTGTTGCAACCTCTGCAACAAAAATAGTAAAGTAAATTTATAGCTTTTCTAAGTCCTGGGTATCAGGTAGTAAAATTGATCAACACAGTCTGAAAGCAGGTGTGTGAGTAACTATGGGTTTCAAGTAGAATTCAGGTGGCATTTAGAAAGTTAACTGAGAACCAGAAAGTGAAACTGAGCACACAGTCACTGCAACTGATGGAAATGTACAATACTAAGCCTTCAAGATCAGACATAACCGTCACACATACCATGAGGAAAGGCCACAGTTTAATTGGTTTGATACTATCCCTTTCTAATACATGGTGCACAATGACTGTCTACAAATGTAACAGTAAAACTATCCTAACACTTACGCATGGATCAGGCTGGACAAATCCGACAGGCCACCAACACCTGCAGCAGGGCCCCCAATGGCATTTGACATCATCCCCGACATCCTGGAACAGTGAGCACAGTGTTGCTATTGGGGTCTGCAGGGAACCTTACAGAAAGCAATAAACTGTAGCTCTTTGTTGAATTGCTGAGAGGAACTAAGCTGTAAAAGGAAGAAACTGCAGTAGTTCTATTTACAGCAAGCAGATATAAAATTACATTTTCAGGAATTCTGCACCAGCAACCTCTCCTCTTAATTCAAACCCTTAAAGGCATTTGTTTCAATAGTACTCTATTGTAATACTTACAGTTGTTGAACCTGGGGATTCTGCATTAAGCTTGCTGCCTAGAATAGACAATACATAGCTGCAATTATAACACTTTTACTGAAGAAAATATGAAAAAAACGACAAGGTCTATTCTAATGTTTTATTACAAAATAAAAGTTTTTTACAAGTTAATTTCACGGGCACAGAAATGCGTGGTCCCCAGCAAAAAGAATTATTACAGGTAAATATTCAAAAGATATAATGCTGAGACAATTTTTAACATGTTAGACAATAGATTCACACTGAAGATTCAGACATGAAAAATAAGACATCAATCGTAACAACCTCACACCCTAAAAATAATTTAAAAAATAACTTAAGACTCCTAGGTACTACAGTTTTCTATAGATCCTTTTAAATTCCCAGGCTGGATACATCATTTTTGCAACTATTATAACTATATCATTGTCCATAAGTAGGACACAATCAATGGGAAACCTGACAAGCATTAGAGAAGATTTATTCTCCACTTCTTGGTTCAAGTACAAGATGACTTAGAAACGTTTAAATTCAGTATAATGCAAATGTTACCCATTACAATGAGCATTAAAATCACTTGTGTTATTAAACAAGATTTGTTCTTAAAACTTCAGTCTTAAAAGCAATGTAATGTAAAGCCTGAAATATACTCACCATACTAATGAAGGCAGGATTGTTTATCAAGCTTGCCATGTCAAAACTCAGTCCGGTTCCAGTCTGAAAACAAGTAAGAACTGAAGGTAAGTTTACCTCCAAAATCCCAGTTAAAACTGTTGTTAGTAAGTAGATGCAAAGCTAACTTACAGGACTGGACATGTCTCTTAGTTTCTGTTCTGCTATTTTCAAATTTGACTTATAAGAGTCATTTTCTGGATCAAGATCCAGTGCTTTTTGGTAACTGGTAATTGCTTCTTCATATTTATTCACTGAGGTCAGAGCCAACCTAATGTGAAATAAAGAAATCCTGAGTAGAACATAAATGACCATCAAAAGATAACGATACACTTTCTGCTCCATGTAAAACAATGTCCCACAACTGACTCTCATCTTAAGCATTAAGTTAAAGGAAGTTTTGCTGTTGTGCTACTACTACTTAGTATAAGCCTTCATTGTTGCAGAACAGATGCTCCCTCAAGAAGTCATTTTGCATTGTCTGTTATACACGTATGCAAGTTTCATTAAAAACTCTTCGGCATTATCAAGTCATTTAGTCTCCGAAAGCACAAGCTGGATCCAGCATGGGCTCAGAAACTCCTATTTCTGTTTCTTCCAGCCCTTTTGATCCAAAAGATTATCCAGAAGGTAAGCAGGGTTAAGATACTCTTAACATGAGTTTTGCTTCTTCAAGAAAACAAATGGTACAACCACAGGTTTCAATCTAACAGGTTTTTGCACTGGATCAGTGCAAGGTTCTCCTTTTGGATCTTCTAGTTCATTGCTTGACAAATGGATACAGGATAGCAGCAGCATCTGTAAGGATGGGCATCAGAGGAGCCCGCCCAATGTTCCAAACAAGATTAGTCTCCAGCAGCTCAAGAGAGCACAGCATGGGTTGCCTTGCTCCTTTCAAAACTGTATTTGTTTTCGAATTTGTTTAGCTCCTGCATTTAAAACATCAGCTTTCTTGGAGTCATTCAAGAAGTCCATCTGGCTGCAGTTTCAGTTCTGTCTTGTTATATATTCTATCCATGCTGACTATAAAGCTAACCTGATTTTATCTACATTTTGTGAAATATCTGTGTAACCCAAATTCCACTATTATTTAGCACTCCAGTTCCACTACAGCATGCACTGAGCTACGTGGACAGAGTTGATAAGCTTGTGCTAATAACCACTAACAGACCTCGGTCTTCTATCGCAGGCAAGAGAGCTCAGTGCGTTAGATACTGCAGTCATGGTCATCACTCTCAGTTATAACAAACTCAGTAACAATATATAAAGCTCCAGAGTTTTCCAGTAACACCTCTGGAGGAAGCGATGCAATATTAATGTCTTCTCCCTTAACACAGCTGCTCTCATAAACCGTGCTCTCCCTTTTGGCCCATTCATTAGATTCTGAGCAGAGGAGAAACGCAATCAGGTATTTCTGTGATGCAATTGTGTTTATTTACTGAAAAAGTATGTAAAATTCTGCTTCCTGGAACACGCTACAAGTCAGAACAGCAGGCGAGCTTCTCTGCTCACAATTACAGACCCAGCATTTCTTTAACTGTCTGCATGGCTCTGTTTCTGCACATTTCTGTGGGACTTCTGCTTCTTTCTGTGACACATACAAAATTTACACCAAATCCTCATAAAAAAACTAATATGCCTCTGAAATGCAGTCAGAAAACCTAGCTTTCTCATATGCATTTTTTTTGAGATTATGGTTTCTGCACTTTTTTCCCCCAGTTATTAATAAACAAGCACTAGTTCCTCATTCAGCCTATGCCAAAGATCCTATTCTTTCTCGCTGCTGAGTTAAGCAACAACCCATAGCTGAGAATATATCCCCTTTAAAAGCAGTCAAATGATAAAGGAAAAGCTTGACTGCCCAAGAATGATCCCACTTACACTGTGTATCAAATGGCAGTTTCCTTCCGTCTCACTGAAATCTAAGGATCTTGGGTTCCACTATATACAGAAAAAAATCTAAAGAGAGTTATTTAACCCTTAAAATTTGAAAGTGGACTAATTATGCACTAGATCATCTCAAAGGCCAGCCGGGTTTCATTTGTACTCGTAAAATAAACTGTGTCTGGGGAGGTTTTCAGATGACAGAATTCCATCATCTTTGATCTTAAATAAACGTTCCCTGGCATGGTGTTGTCCCAGGCCAACTAGTCCAAACAGCTCTGGGGCATGGTTCAGAAGTTAACACAGGCCAGTCGATTTAGCAATAGGCAGTTTGGATGTGGTCACTCCATACACAGATTTTAATAATACAGGCATGGGTATTTTGTGCCAGCTGACCCCAAAGAACAATCCCAATCATCTTTTAATTTACTAGTATAGATAAAACCTCACAAGCCTGAAGTGGCATTCAGCCCACATCCTCACAATATGCTTGTTTTTAAAAACACGAAGCTCCACATCTCAGCAGTACGGCCTTTCACTCAAATAGGCATCTCACTTGGGCGAATATTCCTAACATTTTTTTTCCAGAGAGCACTTAGCAGACCCTCTGCCTAAAGGGACAATCCTGTTAACCCCTCACACAGGACTGAGAAAAATGCTGAAGGGATACAGCTTAGTCTAAAATACCTGCTTCCTGAGAGATATTGAAAAATCAAGCCTCTACTGTTAGCACTGAAGCCCCAATACTTTTAAGGATTCTGTTCTCTAACAGCATTATTAACAGATTCCCTTTTCCAACAGCAGGATTTTTATTAGTCATGATTAGCCATAATTAGGTAGGAGGTAGAAAAGAAAAAACACAGAACGATTTCCTAAACAAAATTTGCAAAGTTGATAAAATGAAATTAAAGCAAAACAAAAACCAAAATAACTGACATAATCTGATATGAAAATGTTGAGATCAGTTGCCTACATAAACTTAAAGCTGCCAGTCTGAGAGTCACCTTCAGAAAATTGCTATACTTTCAGAATACGAATGTCAGCTAAGTAAAACAACATAGCTCCACTTTTATTTCAGAAAATATATGCTGATATGCACACAGGTCTTCAGCATTTTCTCAGATTTCTATTAGCTTACCCCATTCTTCCATAGGCTTTGCTGTACTTTGGGTCTATTGCAATGGCTCTCTCGCAGTCCTTTATTGCTTCACTGTAGTTATTGAGTTTACTTTGA
Source organism: Penelope pileata (assembly GCA_013396635.1). Classification (NCBI taxonomy): domain Eukaryota; kingdom Metazoa; phylum Chordata; class Aves; order Galliformes; family Cracidae; genus Penelope; species Penelope pileata. Next base: position 466,246 of record WBMW01002147.1, on the reverse strand, counting down.
GCAGCTGCCCTAGGAAGAAGTGAGGAGGAAAAGGAGAGAGCTTATTCAAAAAAACCAGCAAAGGTAAGAACAAAAAAGCTTAGGTATTCACATGTTGATGACTAACTTCAGATGTTTAACTGACTTTCATTCCCTGTTTAGGCAATGCCTCAGTTTTCCTCAATCAAGCAGGACAACCAAGCAACGTGCTTAGGGTCATTGCTGCACTAGGGCTTTGGAGAACACACATTCACCTTCGAGGGCACAAATGAGAAATAATCCTAATAAACTGTTTTTCATCCAGTGTATGACTATGCACAAAATACATCATAAAACCTATTGCAGGATGCGAAACTCCCAGGTAAAATCGTTTTTCCAGTAAGGAGTATACTTTTGCTGCAGTTCAAAGGAATGCTGTTGTTTTTCCCTGCTCACTTTTTAGTAGTTAGGAGCCTGTGCTTTAGGAAGCACAGAATTGCTTTTCCACAGGAGCCATCCCACTTGCTCTCTGAAACTGGCTTCAGGATAATGGTCACAAGCGATCTAGCAGCTTCACACTAACTCTGAACTGAAGCCACATTTCTGTTACATGCACACGATTGCACCTCAGTAAAACTCATGCGTGCAAATAAATTGGGGTGACACTTCTCAATAATGTCTGAATTACTACATTAAAATTGCACCTCTATATGAGTGAAATACTAAATGCTGTGGTTATTTATACTTGTACAATAAGATTAAAGACTTGCCCTAAACGAAAAGGATTATTGTAACAGATTAATACTCAAAATTCTTCCATTTTGAAAGGTCTCAAAATACTCTGATTTGTTCTTCCTTGATTAAAAAACAGCAGTAGAAATACAGTATTTCCATTGCACGTAGCACTTTTTAAAATTTTAAATTAGGAGTGCTAGATGCTACAATCATCACTGTATTCAAACCCTTCTCCTGTGATAATTTCAAATGACATGCTTTTTCTGACTTTGATTAAAATGTCTTCCGAATGGACTACATGTACCTTTTAAATACTTAGGATACTTAACAATTTTCTAGCTCTGCAGATGCCAGTAAGATTTATAGATAAATACTGGGGATAGTGCTTTGTCCCTTATGTTTGAACAGAAAGTGTTCTTTCGCCACTTACAAAAAAAAAAAAAAAAGTAATTACATTAAAACTTCAGTGCCATCTAATCTCTCTCATTTTTCCAGTGCTGCATGTAAAAACTGATACTGTTGAAGACAGTAATTCCTGACGGAGTCTAAACTAGCTTAAGTAAGAGTGGAATAAGGCCTATGCTTATTCAGACACTGCACTCCCCTGGGAACTCCAAAGAACTGCCTGCCTTCCTTTAAGTAAGCACAATATTGTGCTCGCTGACATCAAGATTTCATTTTGGCCCTCACAAATGTAGTATGCGATGATGTAGCACACAGAGTGTAATATTTCCAATATTTCCACCTTTTTGCCAACTACAGATTTGCTGCTGAAGCTCATTTTACTGAAGAAACTTCCAGTGATTTTGAAAGGCTTTGGAATCAAGTCTTAAAATTTTATATCTAAATCACTTATGTGTTCAGTTTTCTCAATGAACACAGACAATTTACATTTTTAACTACTATCTTAATGATGTAAAAGAACATCAGTATGTTTTGCACTCCTTCTCTCTTTATGCTTGTCACGAAACAGTGAATCATTCACTTCTATTTATCACAAAGTAAACTGTGGAGTAATGGAAGCACAGCTCCCAAAAAGGAAAAACCCACAGCGTACAGCACCCTGAGGACAGGTTGACAGCACTCAGTAAGTCCTTCTGGTAACAGATGAACAGAAAAGTAAAGAGCAGGTATCTAGAGGCAGAGCATCACTGCCTCTAGAGCCTCTAGTTAGAGGAGGGCTGAGAACACGCAGTTTTTGTTCTTACGCTGACCCTCAGGGCAGTACCCTGGAAGTGCATGCTGCTGCTGCTGGCATAACATGCCCTTCCAGGCTTCACCTACTCCCCTGTCAGTACTACGGTGAAGAACTGCTTATACAACAAAACTATAAGAACATGGACCTGTTATTTTTCAACAGGTCATACACAACGTTACAGAGTATTTACACAGTCTTTGAAATCTCCAAAATGCTATACCCGCTTTAATGCTCTTTTTTCCAAGGGAAGCCAACACTATAGGAGACAGGGATGGCAGCTGAGTCATTATACACCAGAACAAAAGGCTGTTACTACTCTCAGCAGACTGGGAACCACAGCCTACGTCATGATTTACTACAGACATCCTAACTCACAAAAAACAGACATCAAGTGTAAGAAGTGATTTCAAAGCCCATGCAACACTTTCTGACACAGCCATGCTCAAGTATCCCACTCTCACTTTAGATCTTTTACAAAATTTACCATGTTAACTTCCAAATACCAGTTTTTTTCCAGCCTCACATTGTTTTGATCTACTTAATATTTAAAAAAAAAATGCTTATGAGGTTTGGGAATAAAAAGTGTGTATTATTTTCTTTTTACCTGTTGCAATAATAGACTGCATTGTTTGGATCCAGTTCTATAGCCCTAGTATAACAATCCACTGCAGCACCATAATTTTCTTCTTTCATATGATTGTTACCTGCAATAAATTACAAAAACCTCTTAAGTAATTAGAGGACACATCGCTATACTTGAAGAAAGTAGAGAAGCCACATTATAGCATCTAAATAAAGCAGTTCTGATGGCACATATTTTGAGATATATTCTTTTAAATAAAATTGGCACGGAATAAAGCAAATAGAAGCATCTGCTATGTCTGTCAAGTTCATTAGGTACATTGCAGTCCCCCACATAAGCCTTTCTCTTCTAATCTTTTTTTGCTATTTCATACTTTCCAGCTAGTTTCTGCCATTAAGCAAGGATCACTTTTTTCAAAAATATACCTGTAGTTACCGTACCACTTTAATATAGATTCATCAGCCTTAACCAACTGCGCAAGCCTCGTAATCCAATAAAGTATTTCTTAGCTCCTCAGTGGTCTTACATCTACAAAAACCTTCCCTGAAATGATTAATTTCATAAGGTAGAAACAAACATAAAACCAAGCCCCACTTCTGTGATGTTGCCACACGGTTCATTAAGATAATGAAAAGCATATATATAGTGGAGGAAACCTAAAATGATTCAGAGGCAAAGTTTCTTACCATTAAAGCTCTAACCTTCTCAATAACAACACGTCATACTTCATATTTTAAAGCCTACTGCACTGAAAAAGCTAGAAAAATACAACTTTTCTACAGAAGGAAATTGCTGAAACAAGTTCATTCAAAAACAAATGATATTCCACACATTCCTTCCTCCCAGACATAGGGTGGTTTCTTTCTTCCTTCCAAACAGCGTACTAGAGAAACAAAGTCCTATTAGAGGGTGCCCAAGCCTAAGGTTATCCCAGGTGCCACTGCTGTGGATCCTTGGCCTGCTAGATCCTGCAGAAGCCTTGGTTCCCCAGCAACGTCAAGAAGTTATCAGGAAAATATCAAACTTCCACTGACTTCATCGTAATTTGGCAAAGTATTTCAACCCTTCCTAAAAATAAGCAGCAAAAAGGTCATCAGGTAATTACAGCTGTAGGTAACTGCAGAAGCAAATACAGCAAGACTGTGGAACGAGCAGTTCTAGGTGCCAGTAATAACTGGAAGAAAATATACTTGCATTTATTTCTGACTGCAGAGCACTTAATAAACATAACCACATTTAGGTAACCAAGTATCATCAGTGTAGTACAAAATCACCTCTTCCCCATAGCGATACACCCAGCTGTAATTACAGTCAGCCAGCCCTGCCAGTGAGAAGGCAAATTTATAATGGGAATTGACCAAGAGCTTTTCAAGCAGTTCCAAACAACTTATTAATTCCCCTAAGGGCTGGCACTTTGCTTTTGCCCTTTGACGGAGTTTAGACCCCTTCATTTTTATTCAGTAGAGACATGAATTGCTTTAGTAGCGCCACATGAAGGCTAACACATAGCACACATTGATTTCATTTTCTTAGTCCACTTCACAACCCCCCGAGGCCTGACAGATAAGAAGATGGAAGGCACTGATTAAGATCACAGAATGCTGCAGTACCCACACCTAGGAAGTGCTGGATATCCTTACAGTCCTACAACCATACTGAGTGCTGCAAGTACTTCCTTAGACTCCAGACAGAGCACATCACTTGGCTCTCCCTCTCTCTCTCATCAGTGAATAGAAGCTGAAGTTTTTGTACAGGTTGTGTTGTCCAGCCCAGCTGCTTTACCATCACTATCCACAATAACCAGAAATAGCCTAAATAAGAGCACAAGCTGTTGATTTCTATGCTTATTTACAAACCTTCATCCTTCAGGCGGTCAGCCTTTTCGATATCCTCCGGTAAAGAATCTGAGAGAGGCAGCATGTCGTTCTGTATGTAAACAAAATAAGCATTCTTTTCATTAAGATATAAGCCCTGATGATACTAAAAAAAATCTTTCGTCCTGGACATCACTCTATCAACAAGCAAACAGAATTCCTATATTGCAGAGAAAGTATGAAAGAACTAAAACACCACTAAAATATCGTTAGAAGAGAAAGATAGCTTGCTTTCTACTACCAAAGAAGCCTTATGGCTCACCACACCTTTTAAGGAATTCAAAGAGCATTGATATGTCTCTGCAATCCCTGGCGGTTTTTGTGCTTCCTCTGCTGGAAACTTTCAGGTAACACACATACGTACACATTTTAAAAAAATCCCATTTTAAGGTTAGTGTTCATCTAAATTATCTCCACAATGGAGTTAAAAGCATCAGAAAACTGCTGACCTCAAATGCTCTGCAGACAATTCCCTCTGGGAATTGCAAAATGCTTAACTGAGGGATAAAATTCTTCAACTAAGAACACGACATTCACTGTTTAGTAATATTCCATATGGAATTGTCCTCGTCTTGCTGAAATCAATTCCTCCTACTGTCTCAAAAGATTCTTGTTCTGTTAGATTTTCCTGAAATTTCTTTTTTTTTCATATTTTCCTTAAATTTCCACATTCTTTTGACACAGCACTTTAAAGTTGTGTATAAAGTAAGAAATCTTATCACAAATCGGCAGAATAATGTTAACACTTAAATTAGTCTCTTACCTTGTGGAAAGAATTTGCGAACATTTCTATCAAATGCTGCGGAGGCGCAAGATGAGTGTCGTCCGGATTAATCTTATAAACAGTCTCCAGACACTGAATTGCAACTTAAAAGGAAAAAAAAAAACAGCAATTAACTCACCAGTTTCTCAATAGAAGCGTAATTTCATTAATTTGTTTATAAAGATGTGGTTCACTTCCTTATTTGGCTACTAAGAGCAGCAATTTGGGACACATCACGGAATTGACTAAAAGCTATATAAAATCTTTACATGTTCTGCCATTATTCTTAAACCAATTTTTAATTTTCATTTCAATCCTCTCAAACATTTGATTGATTAAGTAGCCCTCCCAATCCTGCAATAATTATGTATGCTTACAATATGCAATTCTTAAAAAAAAAAAGTAGACCAAATATCAAAATGAGGTTTTGAACACGCTCACATATTTTCAGGCAAAAGAAGATAAACGAAAATCACTATATGTAATTCTGCATATACACATTTTCTGTTAATTATAATATTTCACATTATATCAATACTTTCCCTATTGTCTTCAAAATCTAGTGGAATGTTTCCACTAAGGTATATCATCTAAACGTTTGAGACTGGAAACTGAGGAGGAACAAAGAATCTTTGAGAAGCCTAATTTGAACAGAAAAATGATATTTTCTGTTATATTTCATAGATTTTTTTCAACCTGAACTAGAAATAACCGGGAATAGATTAATTCAAACCAAGTATCAGTAAAAACTGAATCTTAGAATTTACAATGAATATCGGTCCAGTGCATTACAAGAGACCTGAATGCAGACCCAGATTTCAAAGCAAATTACTGGAAGTTAACAGCAGCAGGACCAGTTTGAGGAGGCTGTCTTCTATGTCACAGCCGAGAGAGGCAAAAAAGTAAACCTGTAAAATAAATACTAAAGCTTTGAAGGTTTTTTTAAAGCTCTCATGAAATATTGAGAATAACAAAATTAAAGTTGATGTCGTAAAACTAATTGAATACGTGGTTAAATATGCATACAGCTCGCTCCTATAGCCTATAAATGTTAAACATACATCAGTTGGCCAGATTCTAAATTAGCAGGAGTGCTCAACAATTTGAGTTAAATTCCTTTGCCTCCTGCTATGTAGAAAAACTTACAGTAGAGTGAGCGCTGATTATGCTGAACTCTGAATTATACATTAATAGTGCTCCTTACCAGTGGAACTACCTATCCAGTTCTTCCTGACACGACTTAACAGGAAGCCACTGCCCAGAACATGCTTAAAGCTTATTTTCCCTCAAGCTTATTTTCACCTGAAGGCGTTTCCTTTCCTGAATGCCTCACTTCATTTGTAGCTTTATGTAAATTTAAAACACAACCTCCTCTTTTATCTTTCTCAAGGTACTGCCTGTAATACTAACTTTTCATCATTTTTGCAAAGTACAGCAGTGCAAATTATGCTTAAAAAAAATAATCCCGAGTATATCGTTACTATCATTAAGTATTTCCACAAAATGATCAGTTCTTATACAGTGAACTCCTAGTTTTCTCAATGGAACTCAAAGCCCCTATTGTATCTCACAAGTACAACAAAAGCAAGAGCTGTTAATGGATGGATCCATGGGTTAAAGAGCAAACACTGATTAATACGTAAGCCAACAGCAAACTCTGTATAAAAAACACTGTCAAAGCTGAAACTTCCAAGTCAGATGATACACTGAGATACGAAAAAATCAGTAACTACCCTGTTTAAACATAATGAAGTAATAACCTGGCGCCAGTAGAGTCAAAGAGGCAAAGATTTATTGTGTCTGCAGTGTGTCTCCCTACCCTGCTGCCAAAGTAATTGGCAGTAATAGGGCGGTAATAGGCAGTGCTTTGAGCCACAGGCTCGAAGTCACCAGGAAGCTGGGAAAGACTCGCGGCTCCATAGGAGCTACCAGTTTTTCTCCTGTGTCTGACTTCAGAGGCCAAAGTTAGCTGTTCTCTCTGTTGCCTCAAACTTTCAGAGACCTAGGCAGCTGCTGAAGCTTGTGCTGATGGCCTCACAAACCAGCGCAGACCCCAGAAACAGGCTCCCACAAACACCCGCCACCTGGCACGAGGAGCATGTGGACTGTGCTGGAGCCCGGCTCAGCACCCCCAGTGCTACACAGCTCCAGGAGCTTTCGTTGTCAGAGAGCAAGCTGCAAGCGAAGTCACGGCATCACAGGAGACATGCAAGCTGTTGATCACTGAACTGTGAGAACTAACTAGGCTGCTCAACGTCAGCTTGCTTCACCCTGCATAGAGCTGTCCCTCATCCAAAGAATTACACGCGTCCCTCACCTTCAGGGGTGCAATCTGCAGTTTTAAAAGCACTGCCTTTGAGAACTCGCAGCAGTAAGAAGTAAGAAATAAAAAATAGTCACAGCCTTGCTCAATCTGTAGGGGGTTTCTGCTTTAATCCCACAGTAACAGGTGCTACAAACAGGAACAATTCGTAGAAACTGTAAATACAAAAGGGAAATAACTGCCTCTTAAGTACATTGTCTAAAATACAACTTGGCAGAAGTGAAGCTGCTAATTCAAATATCGTTGAGCACTGGCCAAAAGAGATCTGTATCACTCATCTAGGTCCTGGATTGCAGAGGAGTGCATTTCTCCAATCGACCTTCTGATCACTCTGTTTTCACAAATCAAGGCATTTTATTCACCATGTACACACAGGAAATTTACACGGACATCGTGCTGTAACTCAAACACAGAACGTAGGAATCTGAATATATGCTAGACATATATTTGGATAAAGTCTCCATTTTCTTAGGAATGGTCTACTTCTTTTGTAAAAACATCAAATTCTTCTGTCCCTTATGTTTCCACATGGGATTAGCCAGTTCAGCGGGTAAGATCTGGGCAATCGCTATTCCACACACAGAAAAGATTATTTTGCACAACTAGAATGAGTCAATTATTCAGAATGCCTGCTTCTGATCCTCTAACACACAGCATATGGTGACAAATTTCTGGCAGGGTACAGCTCTAAAATTAGCATTTCATTTCTGTATTTAAACGGTAAATTTTACATAAGCATTTAAGCACAAGTGAGGTTTTCTAATATTTATGTTCTGAAAATAAAATCTTTAAATTGTTGATTCTTTCAGATAAACACTGCTTAAGGCTGCTCTAAGACGTAATCAGGTAAATCTTCATAGGCATCACCCCATGTTTATCAGCATTGCTATAGAAACAAGAGGAATATTCTTCATCTCCCACTATATGATTTCTGAAAGCATCACTTTGTTACATCAGCTGAACATAAATTTATTATAACACTATCATAACCTGATACCAGTGAAGTTCGTAGATGAACCACCTTCCAAACGTATGTAGGTCACCCTGAAAGTAATGCCTCCCATTTATTTCCATGGAAACTACAACAGATACAAGGAGAACAACAACATGGTTTCATAGAGCAAATTCTCAGCTAGAAAATGCTCTTTTTAACACAGTCACCACCATTAGCTGTGCATTTTATGTCAGTGATAAACAAGAGCCTGCATACCACGCTAGCAAACATCTGCAGCAGGGGAGGTGACCAGTGTTTAACAGCTGCTGTGACAGTGTTGTTGCTGACACGCACCACCACCGCCTCACCGTGCTCACAGCCACTCACTGGGCTCCATCAATGTTCAGCACGTGTCAATGAATGTCAGTGGGTGCCATGTTTTCCACATAGGAACTCAATTCCACCCCTTTGCTCCATCCGCACTCCCATGTCAGATGCCATTTGGTCAGGCTGCCCCTCTGCTGCCATCTGTCACATGGCAACAACACGGAACGGGATATTGGTGGGAAGGGTCAGCCTCTGCTGCCATACCACCAACATCCGCCTCTGACATCATGGGCCAACATCACAAAATAGGAGGCATGGCTTTAGCCCTAGTATGCAACACTCCAGACTGTGATGTAAAACTGAACCTGAAGAATATGCCTTGAATAGCATGCTACAACCTTTCTTTCTTGCTTACATCAGTGAAAAACTACACAGCAAAAGCAATAAGCACTGGAAGGAAGAACATTCCAGGTTTCCCTTACAAAGTTTATGCCTCTGAGAAGCAGGACTTGCTTCCAGTCCCAACTCCTTACATCTCAGGTAACTCAGTGACCAAGTCTGGAGGTTACCTATCGTGCTGCTAGTCCTAGGCTGGCTCTTAGCACCTCCATCTTACCCTCCCATGGAGTCACGCAGCCAAAGACTGCTTAGAACAGTGCCCAGGTCTCTGTATCAACGCTATGAAAAGTGCACTGCAGAATTAATTCTACACTGGAACGCTGCCCCCTAGGAAATGTACAGAAATTAGAGAAAAGGAATGACAGCAGTATGAAGAAAGATACCACGAGGTACAAGGGTTAGCAAATGTCTCACTTCCTCTGCTGGCAGAGGAATACTTGCACAGAAGTCCATCTTCCTGTGGCTATGGGTTTTTTTTTGCTAATAGAAATTGCACTGCACTGAAAATATTCACTACTACGTGCTCTTTGGGATTGCTACTTACGTGGAAAAGCAATACAAAACGTTTATTTTGCTTTCCATGTTCCAAGGCTCTTTTAGCCTTCCCTCATGAACTATCTGGAATTCTTGTAAGTATGGAGCAGTTCTTCCCATCATACCAAAACCAATGTAGGGTCATTCTCCTTTTACATCCTCCCTGACCAACACAGCCACCATCACACAGACAAAACGCAGGGGGAAACCAGACATAAAAGTAAAGTGAAAAAGAATAAGCTGGCAGAAAAGCAGTGAGATGCTGTGAGACTTTCACAGAAGGCCTTAAAGGCAATTGTGCCTGCTTGTCTCTTGAGTGAACCTTGGGGATGGAGATCTGCAAGGTCGGCACAAAAGCAGCCGGAGGAGGGAGTCCTGTGGCACAGGACGGTCCTGTTTGGGCTGAAGGTTGCGGGAACAGGCAGATAACATTTCAGCACAGAATCTCAAAGGCCACAGTGCTCAGAGTGAGACCTTTTGCTCCATTAACCATGAAATTAATATTAAAGTTAATATCCCTCAATATGACCGTGATCCCTAAGAAGAACATGCTAAACGTATGTGACTACAGGACTTGCCAAATCACGTTAAACGTCACCCCAGGAACGAAAACAAGTTTAGGACATAAGGGAAAGCACCTTGGTGAGACAAAGCAGAACGGAGAAGAGAGGGAAGAGAAAGGAAAAGAGACTGAAGGAGAGCAGAGATAAGAGACAGGAAGCTGTGCTCCCCTTCCTCCACCAAGACAGGGACAGCTACCGGTAAGCACTGCGCCTCGCCTCTGGGTGAGGAACGCGCGTGATGGCATGCATCCTGCTGGCACTGCCACCACTCGTCAGTGCTGCTGTAGCTCGTGGATTCACCACGGGCAGTCCCGAGCCCCGTGTCTGTCACTTCAATAACTCATCTCTTTTTAGGTGTTTGTGAATCTGCCGGTGACAGTCCTGGGGGATGCTGGTGTTTGGGAATTTGTGAGGGGCTCCGGCAGGCAAACTCCATGCTGTGCTCTCCAGGTGACAGATACATACGCAAGTCATCCCCACAGTCTGCTCTGTGGCATTGCCTAACACGGTGCAATTCACAGTACCAACTCCGTAACTTCAGAACACTTTTTAAAGGAGAGACGGCTGAAAATTAATCATCTCTGAAATACTAAGACTGTGATCTCATCCACACTCCGCGTTGTGGCGGTTCCATTTTAGAGCACCCCAGCTACTCTCTGTAGTAACGTGCACCAGATAATTTAACGCACGTATGCACAGCACCCACCCCGAAGTGCCACCGTCACCACTCACCTTCCAAGCTCTCCTGTTCATCCGGAGTGAAAGTATCCACCTGGCTCTGCTCTCTCAAGAAATGGATGAAAGCATAAACCAAGCGTTTGACCGACGACATTTTGAAATTGATGGATTTCTCCTGTCTTAAAAAGAATAGGATCTCTTACTAAAGGAAAAAAAAAAAAAAAAGGAGAAAAGCTTTGACACGTCAGAACACACACTTTGGGCACAGCTGTGGCTTCCTGGAGCACCTCAGTACGCAATGCATGCAGCACATGAAAAATTGCCCTTCACAAGAAGGCCCGACCCAGCAGCACCGCGGAACAAGTCACCGGGTGCCATGGGCACAGGGACCTCCCGCAGCCCTCCAGCTGCCAGCAGAGGAGCACAGATCTCCTCAGACTCATTCCTGCAGCAGACTTCGCAACGATAATTCAGCACCGCGCTTTTCCAGAGGACATTGCTGGGATTCTTCCCCAAGACACACGCGCTTGGAAGCGGGAACGCCCGCCCGAGCCACAGCCAGCGAGGAGGCCGCACGGACGGGCGCGGCACCGAGCGCGGCTCTGCCCCTGCG
>WBMW01002147.1:379109-449005 GCA_013396635.1 Penelope pileata | reverse complement strand
TTTTTAATTAAAGAAGACCGCTAGGTGGAGTTGAAGCACTGAGGCCCTGTGGGTGCTGGTTGCAGTCACCTGATGAGTGTGGTCTTCACAGCCACGGTGTTGCCTCCAGCTTGCAGTGCTGGTTCTCTTGCAGCCCGCAAGACAAGGAAATATTGTTTAACTAAGCATTGCTATTTCAAAAGATTGAGAGATCAAAATGGCCCTGTTGCTGTTCTGATTTTTAAGTTAGGTGGTTTTGCAAAGCTTTGTGAAGTAGGTTACTAGCTGAAAAATAAGTTCCATGTGTTTGTTGGGATTTACAAATCTACTCTTTCTATCATTTTGAATGCCACCCGGAGTGTATATAAGGTACAGCATGGAAAATATCCTTGTATATGTTTGTCCTTAGAATATTTAAAAACTAGACAGTGACATTGTACGTGGTGGTTTTGTGTGTATAAGAAACCTAAGCCATCTTTTGAAATTACAGAAGCAAATAACATAACATCCCATTTTGTCTAAAGTTGCTATGTACAAACTTTTAGGAGAATATATTCAGTGCTGAAACATGCGAATTAGAGATGTCTCTCTGCCTCTTTTATTTTTATTTTGGTCTCCTTTCTTGGCTTCCACTTTTCCTCTGAAGCTGTTATCACAGAGCTTTCATCAGCAGTGAATATATGAGGGCTGCTCTGAAAGTAATGCCTCCTATTTTGTGATGTTGGCCCATGACATCAGAGGCGGATGTTGGTGGTATGGCAGCAGAGGCTGAACCTTCCCACCAATATCCCGTTCCGTGTTGTTGCCATGTGACAGATGGCAGCAGAGGGGCAGCCTGACCAAATGGCGTCTGACATGGGAGTGTGGATGGAGCAAAGGGGTGGAACTGAATTCCTCCATGCGGGAAAAATGGCACCCACTGACAGTCATTGACATGTGCTGAACACTGATGGAGCCCAAGCAGTGGCTGTGAGCACAGTGAGGCGGTGGTGCTGCGTTTCAGCAGTGGCGGCAGCGACAGTGGGGCACCTCTGCTGCAGCAGGTGTTTACAAGTGTGGCAGGCAGGCTCTTGTTGATGGCTGGCAAAAATGCACAGCTAGTGGTGGTGGCAATGCTGAAGAAGAGTGTTTTGTAGCTGAGTATTTGTTCTATCAAACAGTGTTATTATGCTTTTCATAGCTGTTGTAGTTTCCATGGAAATAAAATAGGAGGCATTAGTTTGGAGCAGCATATGTAGTTTTCCAAAAAGCTGATATACTCTGATTTTTGCGTGGCTTCGTGGAACTGTCAGATCTATCAGCATGTACAATAAGCCTGTCTGTATATATGTTTCCCAGAAATACATTTGTAAATACATTTTATCTGTAAGTTCTTGTTTGTCATTGCAACTCATACTGATTAGATAAAGATTGATTTGAAAACTGAATGTATAATCAAAGAGTCTTGGACAGAATCATAGCTATACATACGTAATCGCAGCTAAATGAGACTGCAAATTTGAATCTATTAGGAAGTGATCATCAGTAGTAGGAGCACCTCGTGGACAAGGTTGCAGGTTTTTGTGTTTGCATTTTCTAAAGCAACCCTTGGCTGCTGCTACTTCGTAGCAGCTTTTTTATTTTCTTTTAATAGTGCATTATTACAAAGGATTGTTTGGCATGTTCCAGATGTGGAAAATTGTTTTTAAACAAAACCAGGCTTACATAAATGTTTAATACGTTTAAAGTATTCACTGCAGAAGTTAAAAATCAGTCCATAAATTTAATTGCTTTGCTTGTCTTTGCAGCAGTTATGTCGACTGCTATGTTGCTCTAAAAGAGTGCAATAAAGGCTCTCCTCTCTAAAATCAAATTATATTCATATTTTCCAGAAGCAACAAGTAATCAAATTGTAGATTTGTTTGCAAAATAAGTTACCTGACATTCTAGCAAAAATAGCAGTGGTTGCAGTCTGTAATTTAGAAGCTTAGTTTTCTTTTAAAAAATACTGTTTTAGAAGTTGCTACTAACCTTTTAATTTATTAATCAACTTACACTACTTTTGGTAGAAATTATGATTAATAACAGCAATCATCTAGAGACTTTTTTGCTAGACTAACCCCACGCATTTCATATGTATTTTCATGCTTAGTGGCTTTTGGCACTCTTTTGATTCTCTTTTATGCCAGCATAGCTGTTTTGAAGTCACACATTGTGGAACTGATAAGCAGAAAGCAAGCTTGCCCTGCCCCACTTTTTGGTCCTTTTGTGGACAACAGTAAGCTGTGTGGTGCGGTTGACACCACGTCCCGCAGGAGGGAAGAGATGCCATCCAGAGGGACCTGGACAGGCATGAGAGGTGGGGCTGTGCCAACCTCATGATAGCGAACAAGGCCAGGTGCGAGGTCCTGCCCCTGGGCTGGGGCATTCTGTGGCACAAATACAGGCTGTGTGAGGAATGGATTGAGGGCAGCCCTGTGGAGGAGGACTTGGGGGTGTTGGCTGATGAAAAACTGAGCATAAGCCAGCAGTGCTGCTTACAGCCAAATGTACACTGAACTGCATTAGCAGAGGGGTGGCAGCAGGGAGAGGGGGGGGATTGTCCCCCTCCGCTCTGCCCTCCTGAGGCCTCATCTGGAGTGCTGCATCCAGGCCTGGCGTCCCCAACACAAGAAGGATGTGGAGCTGTTGGAATGGGTCCAGAGGAGGGCCATGAAAGTGATCAGACGGCTGGAGCACCTCTCCTACAAAGGCATGCTGAGGGAGCTCAGCCTGGAGAAGAGAAGGCTGTGGGGAGACCTCACTGTGGCCTTCCAGTACTTACATGGGGCCTACAGGAAAAATGGGAAGAGACTCTTTGTCAGGAAGTGTGGTGGTAGGAGAAGGCAAAACAGTTCTAAATCTAGTCTCTCTTAGTTTAAATTAGATGTAAGGAAGTTCTTGAGGTTGGTTAGATATTGGAAAGTGTTGCCCCATCCCTGGAGGTGTTTAGGACCAGACTGGATGGGACTTTGGGCAACCTGATCTAGTGGAAAGTGTCTCTTCCTATGGCAGGGGCATGGGAACTAGGTGATATTTAAGGTCCTTTCCATTTTCATTTTTCACTTGTAGTCACTGTGTCTCTTTTTAAAGGATGATCCTGCCAGTGGTTAGGCTGCCATGAGAGATGGGGATGTGGACCAGGGCAGAAATGAGCAGCAGAGGGAGGAAGAGGAAGGAAGAGAAATATCTTGAACTGCTGAAAGTGGACCTTATCCCTAACCCATGCTTGTTCAGATATATCAACTGTTCTACACTGCAGTGCACAAAATTAAATGTAATGTCTGAAAGTTTTGAACTGGTCAATTCATGGACTGACAATCACCTGCCAATGGCCGCAGGGGATAATTGCAGTATACACATAATCTTGTTCACAGGCTTACATTTGTTTATTCTTCTTCATAATTTAAACTGATTGCTCAGTCCAAGTAATGACTGAGTCCTCTATAATGCTGCTGTCATTTGCCAAAAGCAAGCCTTTTCTACAATAACTGCAGCACGTTGGTTCATTTACTTTTTGAAGGTTGCTGTTTCCTATTGCATCTGGTTCCTACCATTAGTAATATAATTTATTTAATTTATTTTCCAATTTATATCTGGGAAGTTAAAATTTCTCTCAGTGGTACAATTTACAGTCATGTTTCGTAATAACATTACAAGCATAGTTGCAGAGCATTTTTGAAACATTCGTTATTATTTTACCTATGTTCTTGTTTCTTTATAGTCTGTTTAATTTTACGTCTGACATGGTTTACTTCTGTCTTGAACAAATAAGACAAATGATCAATTTTATTGTATGATATTTGAAGTTTTGGGAATTTGTTTACAATTTTACGTGGACAAAAATGTGAAATACTAATCCACTTGAAGAAATAGCTGGAGTAAGATTTCACCTGTGCACATACTGTAGTTGCATGTTGCTTTTCGTTGACCTGATTTAAGTCACATTGGCCCATTCAACTGTTCCAGCAAGAGTACAGTATGTGTTTTTAAATGGCTGTTTGAAGTTGTCCTGTAGTGGTTGCTTGTACTGATTGTTTTTACTTGAAATGTTGTTACCGGTTTTGAAATCCCATATTCATTTGGAGAGTTGGAAAGACTCATGGCTCCCTCTGAGTTTTCACTGGCTTTATCCTACATGAATGACTGCTTTGTTGCCACAGAAGGAGACAAGGTATCAGTGTTGCAAAACAAAGCTGGTTTTGTTCTTTGTTTAATTGTCTCTAACAGATAAAGGCAATCACTTGATGGCATTTATGGCAATCATTTATGAAGCTGTCAATTTATGTGTATTCCACCATGCAAGTAGCCAATATACTAAGAAAATCAGGTGATCTAGTCTTTTTTTTGGCGCTTTAAAGAAGTGCTCTGCAGCAATCAGGGACCCTTTATTAATTAAACTTTTCCAACTTTATTAATTAAACTTATTCAATAGGCTGAGAATAATATAGTCTGTTGTTGCTATGACTATTTAATCATTGTTTCTGAGAATATGTTGTTGGTTGGTGGCAGAGCTGTGTTTTCCTCATGTCTGTGAAAGTAATGAATTACAGAAAGCTGTAGGTTCTCTTTGAAAATAATATCTACTTTAAATCGTGCACCTTAGCATAGTTACCAACTTATGCTTTTCAGTTTGTTGTTTTCTTTTGATTCTGTTTCATTTCTATTTTGACCTTAATTTGGCACATTTCATATTCTTTCTGGTATTCCATGGAGGATGGAAAAGGTCAGAGTTCAGAGCCACAAAACTGCTTTTGAGGAGGTTCCCCTTCAGCGCCCATGAGGTTGTGCCAGAACTGCACTAGCAATTTGTGAAAGACTAGACACAGTCTTTCACAGTCCAGTGAGAAGCAGGCTTAGTGAAGTACTCTTATTCGATAGATTCATAGATTCAGGGTAGAATTCAGTAGTTTTGGGGGCCAGGAAACTATTGCATTCTGAGAATCCAGGTACTGGAGAGAGCATCAGCTCTCAGATCTGAGTTGGTACTAGGGAAGAGATGGAAGGAATATTCTTTATTCAGGCTTCATTTTCAGAGTTAGGTCATCAGTAGTATGGATGTTGATATATTATGGTTGATCAGTATTATGGATGCTTCCATTTGCCAGTAGAAGTTAAAAGGAAACATGACGTCTACCTACACTGGTATGGGAGGGTTTGAAGAAACAGTTGTAACAAGGAAAAGAAATCTCGGCATAAACTGATAGGGATGTTGTCTTTCTTTTATGTCCTGTATAAAAATAATTTTGACTAGGCCATATATAGAAATTCCTCTGGTAGACCATTGAAGCTTTTATTTATTAAAAGTTTTGTGTTCAATCAGAGGTTCTGCATGCAGCTCTTCTCAGATCGTTAGCACTTCACTGGTCTGCTTTGCTTTTCCTTCAGGCCAAAACTGCCCGTCATTTTATATTTGCTCCCTGCATTGTATGCCAAAACCTTTCTGAGCACTTAAGTACATACCAGACTGGTTTTACAATAAAGTCAGTACAGGCACAGTGGCTGGTGTTAACAGAAAGAGGTATTTCATATCAAACAGTGTAAAATAAATCTCTCTCTTAGTAGTGAGCTCTGTGTGTTCTTGTTTCTTTAGTTATGTTTGAAAATTGTAAGTTGTTGTTATTACAATAACAATGTATGATTTTGTTTTTCAAATTATGTGAATGAAACAAGGAGACGACAGATAAGTCTGCCAGCCAGGGCTGTTCTTAGTAACTCGAAGGTAACTCAAAGTCCTTAGTAACTCAAAGTCCTTGTACCTTTCTGAAGGTGTGGATTGGTCCTCCTATGATACTGAACTGCATTTTACTCCTTGGGTGCAGGCTGTCTTTTAATTGCTGTCATTTTATAATATATTTTGTCAAATAATTTATACCTAGCTGAGGTGTTGCTGTGTTCTCCAGATGGATGTATTTTTGACTGTGAGCTTTTGTTAGCCCAGCTTCAGTCAGCTGCCTGAATCTGTATACTTCTCCTTTGTACAACGAAGTTGAGTGTTGCTTTTTGAGGTCGAGGTGGTGGGAGTGTGGAAGTCAGTACTTCCAAAGCCATTGTCGTCTTAACTTGATTTGGATCCGTTTCTCCAAGACACGTCTTGGTATTGTCACAAGAATTAATGAAAAGGCAGCCAGTAATGTGCTGCACAGCTACGATCAGTTATGTATGTGAATTTTTCTGCTGGCTAGTGCTGAAATATATTTGATTTGTGTAATCAGAATTAATAGTAAGTAAATTGCAGTTAACTTACCTACCACTTCTGGCATTACAGTGAAGCTATCTGTACAAAATTCACAACAAGTAAGAGCAAATTTTCAACAAACAAAAGTTTTCTTCCTATGGCTGATAATGTGGCAGGCATCCAGTGTAAACAGAAGATTATTTGTTACAGTGAACACAAGCAAATGACTTTTTTTTTTTTTTTTTTTTGGTGTTGTATGCGTATTTGCAGCTCTTGGCCTTCATAATGTACAAATCACTGTGTGGATTTTATTCCTACTTTCAACAATGCAAATACTGCCTGCCTTTGTAGAGTTTCAGTAACTGAAATTCTGGTTTTTTTCAGAAGATTGGATAGTAACTCAATCTGTATATTTTTTTCAATATCAGTTTTTGTCTCTGTCTGCAAATGACACTTGTTCATCCTCTACATGGAAAAGGGTATAAGTCAGGCCACTGACTTACTTACAATTAGACTTAAATGATAAGGGTGACAGCTGTGTGTGGTCCTGCTGGACAAGTAACACACAACTTTATCTTTCTCTTGAGGTAGTCTTCTTATGCAAAGATCTTTTTATCTCCTTTCAGGTCCATTGGGCCTCGACTTCTGTTGAGAATGACATTAGGAGCAGAAATCACTAACCAGCTCAAGGCTTCTTCATACATAGCATCAGGCCGAAACCTTTTGAGATGGGACCTGTCACCAGAGCAAATTAGAACAAGAACAGAAGAACTAATCAGGAAGACAAAGCACGTATATGATATTGTTGGGATGCTTAATATTGAAGAAGTGACACATGAAAATACTGTGCGGGCCCTGGCAGATATTGAAGTGGAATATGCAGGTTAGTGTACGCTTTCTGTGATTTTTTCCACAGCGCATTCCTTATGCGCGTGAAGAAGCACTGGGGAAAAAGACAGTTATGGCTTACAATTCTGATCCATGCTGTTCTTGTGTTGGAAGTGTAGAAGTCTTTTCAGCGTCCTCCAGTCATAGTCGTTTCTCAGGACCTTTCTTCAGTATGCTACATAGTCAGCTTTGAAGTTCTACTACTTTAATCTAAAGACAAAAGTAAGGAAGAGCAAAACTATATTATTGATCTTTTTGATGCATCCAGAGAACAGTAGTGGTCACCAATTTAATTTTTGCATGTGGGTCTTCACACAGTTGTATTTTCTTTTCAAGCTGAGTACAATCACTAGGGGACAATGTGCAACAGTGTAGACTACAGTGTTGGTGATATAGATGTTACATTCAAGCCTGTTAAGCAGCCCTTGTCTGAGATCCTGTAGAATCTGACTAAGATGAGCAATTCAAATGGAAAAGTGGAGAGATTGATGTGCTCTAAGTGGAGAAAAGGTGATGGATGAGAATGGAGGAATTTTTTGAATGCTTTTTTAAAAGAAGAATACTTTACCTGCTCACTTTTGTATTATGTCCTGCAAGGACTTGAAGCAGTACAAGAGAGCTATTGGTCTTGGAGTCACATCTAGACTGTTCTGAATGGATTACCAAGACATTCCAATGTACTAATGCAATTTAGTGGTCAAACTCAGATTGTTCAGTTGACTTGTTACCAATCCTCAGAGGAGGTGGGAACAATAAAAAAAAAATGTGTTTGTGGTGACTTTGTTTTGTAAAATCTATCATACAGTGGCTGCTTGGCTCTCCAGTAGTCTGTGTAAAAAAATATCAAGTTCTCTTAAGTCTTCTAAAAAATTTGCAGATGCAAGAGAAGTGCTGAAAACAGGAACCTTGGCTTGGAACTCAATCTTCATCTACTGAAAAAGAACAGCCTGTATGGTTGTTTTTTAACTTTTTTACAGTTTGGGCACATCCGGTGGATTGACTGGGATTGATGCTGACAGATGAACTGAGTAATCTTCCAAACAGCTTCCTGTCAGATTCAGTTTTAATTGTATGAATGTGTTTGGTGCAACTATTCGAAGTCTTTCCACCAAAGTATAAACCTCCCTGCTCTAAATTAAATTAGAAGGGAAATCTATTTGATTCAGAAAATAGTGGCTGTGGGCCTCTAAGCCTAGCCACTGAGAGTTGCGTCTTCCAAGATGTACTTTCTTCTCTACATTGCCGTTGCAGAATTGGGTCATATCTAACCTTTTAATGCCAGTTATCAAGGCTGTATGTGAAATTACCATGACTTGTGAAATAGCCCATGGCATATGATAATATGTTGCTACAGCAAAACTTCCATAAGAATCTTGGATTTTGAAGTCCCATTTATCCCTTTCACAAGTACATAAAAGGCAGTGTTACTCCAGTAACTGGAGCTCGTGATCTGAAGAGATGCACATGACAAGAGGCCATTTCCCTTAGAAGCTGCCAAAATTCAGTTTGTCATTTTGAACCACCTTGGCATGAGGACAAGAGAAGGAAAAAAGTTTCCACTGGTTTTCAAGAAGAACCAAATGCCTGTGCTTGCATTCCAAAGGTTTCTAAAGTGCTGAGAATAGTCTCGGTGCTTTATAAAACAACTTTAGAGTAAACAAAATTACAAAGCTCTACAACAAATAGTCCTAAGATATTATTACTCTGAAACATCTTTTGGAGGGAAGGGAATGAAGTTATAACGGGTTTTGAATTAAGTTAATTCCGCTAGTCTTAACAATCCATTTCTATTTAGCACTTCTATTCATTACAAAGATGCAGTATTGTTTAGTAAGTAAGGTTTTACTTAATCTCAAAAGAATATTCTAAAAATGCCATGTTAGTACATGATCTCTAGAAGTTCAAAATACACAACATCTCTTTTTCTTACTGGTTTGTTTTCCTTGAACATGTAAAAGAAGATTAGTGATTTGACACTGTTCAATTTAAAAATAACTTCAGGACAGATGGACATGTTTGAAAGATTCAGAGTATTTCACTTTAAAAACTAATATGGAAGCATCTTTGCCAGCTTTGAAGCAGTGTCAGTCTTGACTTAAGAATGTTACATCTTCCAAAAATCATATATCATATTTATACACACTTAGTTGACTTTGTGTAAGTATGAAGGTGATAATTAGGTAGTGGATGGTTTCTGTAAAATGTTTGTTTGTTATAATGTTGTGCAATTCTGTCCTATCACCCCTTCAATTTTATGTTATCTATAATAACTTTATTGCTTTCAAGCCTAATGTGAGCATCTGGTGGCTTTGATACTTGTTTCTTGTGTCTTCTATAAATATAAGAAGAAGGAGGAAGTCCTTTGTCCGTGATGTTTCTAGCTTTCTCAGTGTTCCTTGCCTTTTATTTTAACAGTGGAAAGAAGCATGTTGGATTTTCCCCAGCATGTCTCACCTGACAAAGAAGTGCGCTTAGCAAGTACAGAAGCTGACAAAAAGCTTTCCAGTTTCGATGTGGAGATGAGCATGAGAGAAGATGTGTTTCAGAAGATAGTTTATTTGCAGGTAAATTACAGTAACGTCTGCATAACTTGTAAAAGCATAGATAAAATTCCACTAGTGAAAAAATTTTATCTAAATAAGTTAATACGCACAGTGCTTTTCAAGATTCCTGTTACTCTCTTTTTTTTAAACTGTTCCCATACTGCTAAAATCTTTCCGGTTGGACACAGCCATTGAAATTGTTACAGTAGTTGCACAAAAACTTAAGCCAATGTAACTTGGTGCTTCCACTCTTGCCTGTTATCTCTAGGTGTGTTTTTCCTTCTGTCTCCAATGCAACAGCTTTGACATTTGTCTGATCTTCCAATGAACTGGTTCAGAAAGCTAAAGCCACAGAAGGAAACCCATCAGAAAAATGAAATGAACTGCTTTTTCTTGGCTAAGCTCCCTGAACTAGTTTGCCCAGAGCATCAGCAAGTGGGGAGGATGAGGCTATATAGCAGTGTATTAGGCTTACACTGCTTTTGAATTTGTATCCAAAACTAAGATAGGTTATTGAGAATTTTAATGTTGACTTTTAAGTTACAAGAGTTATTGAGAACGTATAACTGAAGTGACCTCTGAAGTTGTCTCTTTTGATTGGCTAATTATAAGCAGCCACATTGTATAGTACTCTGTACATGTTGCTTACACCTCAAGTCAAACTAAGTCAAAGATACCACTGAACAAGGTTCTGTCTCTTTTTGTTTCTGTTGTTTAGCTTCTCATCTAACTGAGCACTTATGTGTATCTTGTGTTCTTCATTTGCGCTGCTTATTTTGTAATTTGTATTTTATACAAACAAGAACATTATTTATGTTTATTCAAATCCATCTAGTAACATTTAACAATAGTATCCAGACATGTAATTTAAAGATAATGCAAGGAAGCCACCAAATATGGTCCAGTAAAATATGTACATTTGTCCGGGTGTTAATCTTCCCTTTCAACCTTGCCAATTTTTAAACTTTTTGTGATGCTAATAATACTTGCACATTGGAGCTCAATTTCTTGGAGTCGTTGTTCTTGCTTTTTCCAGTGTTGAATGGGAACATGAGTCATATTAGCAGCACCTTATTAAAGTGCTTTCTATAAAGTGCGCTGTTTCCTGTTGCTGCATTTTCTAGTCATGTTTTGAAGTGTTTTCCTTTAACTGGATATTGCTGTTAAGTTTATGCATAGGTGTTTCATAGCCTCATTTTGAGCACTTTCTGATGTATATTGACAGTGCCTTATGTAGAGGTTTTGGTTATAACCCCCCACACCCCTATCAGTTGATGTTAGTTAAATGCTTGATATATATTTATTATTTTCTGCAATTTTCTCACCCTCCAGTGTAGTACACAGATATATTAAGGGCTAAGCTGCCGTGTTTATATATTTATCTGTTTTTAGTTTACAGGTATTTCTGATAGTAGCTACTGAAACTGGTTGGTGTTATCAACTAGTATTTCTTTCTATTAAACTTTTTTTAAAAAATCTTTTTCACTTGATGCTTTCCTACTTGTTTTTCCTTTGCAGCAATATTTGACTTTTGTGACAGTTACAGCTGTTGCTTATATAACAGTACAACGTTCTTGTTAATTTCTACTAAACTTCTAACACTTTATCCTGTTAGAAACTCTTAGTTGAAAAGTCAGTTTCCAGGAGAGGACAAAAAAGGATTTCAACAAACAGAAATCTTTTCATCAGTTTAAAAAAAAAAACAGCAAAACACTTTAGGTAAATGAGGCTTTTCATCACCCTGGTGTTCTGTTATAGTTCTGATATATTAATTCAGTTTCATGATCCTGTGCGGGGGACGGGTTAAAATGCAGCTAGGAGAATAAGGCCGCTCACAGCCCCATTATTTATAATATAGTCAGTCCACTAAAAGATGACTAAGTATGCCAGATCTCGGTGACATTTTGGATATTTTTGCTCCCTTTAACAAGGACTAAACTCTTTTTAGTTCACAATTCTTTATGATTCTTCCTAAATTCTGCTTTATTCAGAACTGTTGATAGTGGAAGATTTGTGAGCTTTTTGTATTTAGCTTGAAGAAGTGAAAGTAATCTAGCCTTTTTCTTTTCCCCATACGTAAAGAGAAAAATTCTGCATAGGTTTATGTTGCCACATATGCCCTGGAACTTACTCTTTATAAAACTTTTATTTTGGTGCCTGAAACTTGGAATAAAAATGGATTTGTTAGGGAAACTATTATTTTAAATTTTGTTACTCCTAACATCTGCACATGTAGGCTAGCAGAGGCATGCTTAAGAATGTTGCCAATCTTCTCCACCTACACACCCTCAGGAATCTCAGCCTGATGTAAACAGCTGCTGCAGTTTTGTTCACAATATTCTGAGTTGATTCTGTTTCTTATTCTGCCTGAAGATTTCTTTGTGGGATAGGGTAGCATGGTTGTTCAAAATAAGTGTGAAATGGTATGTAAAATCGTCAGGAATGACCATTTAAAAACTTCTGGAAAATTCTAAAATTTCATGTGTGTAGTATATTCAAAATTAGCACTTCTGTTGCAGGGATTCTTCATAAAAGAGACAATGAACATCCTGACCAGACAAAGATTCAGAGATGACTGCAGAGTACACTTGGTTCCCTGGTGCTCATGAGGTTTTATCCTTAAAGTCCTGACAGGTCTCTCTGAATGTGAACTGTCTTTGACTTAAGCACGTTTATGATGGGGATAGCTTCACAAAGGCTACCATAAAGACTAGAAGCTATTTAACATTGATGTCTTACAAAGTGAATGGAGAGAGATGTAGTCATCTAGTCACCAAGAGGAGAATGAAGAACGCTAATTTAGTTTTCTTCCCATTTTCCCCAAAAGAATATCTTTCTCTTTCTTAGCCTTAAAGGCAGCCAAGATTCACTGGCTGTAAGGCTGGCTATAAAAATAATATTTGCAAATTCCTTCTTTCTTACTTAAACCTCTGCTGTGTTTGGGCCCGAGAGATTTTCAGTAGTGCAGCAGTTCCATTATTCAAATATGCCTGACATTGAGGCTGGGAAATCCCTTACAAGGCCTGAATAACTCTGTGAAACTTTTCACAGTCCTCTGGCCTTAACTGTTGCTATAGGAATTTCTTTCTACAAAGATTAGAATGCTCCATTTTTTTTCTCAACCTTTCTTTTTCTGAGCCTTCAGCATGGTTTGCACAATATAAATGTTAATGAAGTTGACTATATCTGCATATTTCACCTCTACCATGGTGAAGTTGTACTTTTTCTGTCACGTTAGTCTTAGCTCGAAAAAAACAATACCTGGAGGTGTGTGTTGCCTAGAAGAAAAACAGTATGTGAAAATTCTAATTATTAAAACTGTCAAGTATTTTTCTGCACAATACCGCAGCATTGACACCTCTAAATGAAGTGCCTGGTAGCATAAAGAACTTCATGAAACCACAGAATTTCAGGGAGTGTTCTTATCCACAAGCAGAGCAGGAAGCCTAAGTGTCACAGTGAGTAGGGTAATAACCTTGTTGTGTAGGATTGTATTCTGTGTGATTTGCCTTATGCATTTATCACAACTGTGGAAATGCAGGGTTCATCCTGGAGAGAACAGAGCAGGGGGTGATTCTTTTTCTCCTGAAGGGAGTTTTCTACCATTTACACCCTTTCATTTTAAAGAAAGGAAAAGAAGAAAAAAAAAGAAAATAAATAAAACACACGGACAAAATCAGAAATAACTGAATACCGGCAGGTATCTTTGCCATGGTGAAGAGTACACCATGTAATCACACTGCTGAGTCATCATTGACTTCAGCTTTGAGGTGACTTACACTCTTTAGGTCATCCTTTCCTGACTACAGGGATTCTTTTAAAAATTACCTGTAAACAAGTAGCTTTAAAAGGTATTCATCATTTCGCCATGACATTATCAGTAAACTAAGTTAAGTCTGCCTGTTGCTTTAGAAAAGTTAGTTTATCACTAAATGAAGTGATTGTTGTTGTTTTCATTGCATACAGACTGCTGGGGTATGTATGGATATTGTATACAAATGCATTAATTCTTGGTGGTCCTATTGTAGCATAATGCTTCTAGGACTTACAGCTGAAAAAAAGAAAGGAAACTTAACCGCTCTAAACTCTCACATGATTCCAAAACCAACCTCCACTACTTTTTAGTCCTGTATACGGGGCACTGGTGGGAGTAGACATTGTTCATGTGTTGTTGCGTGAAGTATTTTCAAATGACAGTTGGCAAAATATCTGCTTCAGAGCTTTCATTATTCCTTTCTCCTGGAATGCAACTGGGTTCCTATCTCTTATTTTTTCCAGTTAAGGAAGAGAGGTAATTTGCATTGGCAGATCATTAGTTGACACTTGTACACAGTTATGCAACTCTTTCATAAAATTTGCATATTTCAACATTCTTGCTTTTCAGAGATGCTAGTCAAGAATTAATTGTAGGTAGGGTAGCTGATGAGGTGGTTGTTAAGACAAGTCAGAACTAATTCCAACAGCTTCCTATTTTAAAGGTGAACTTGAATAGTATGTGTTAAAAAGGACATATTTTGTAACTTGCAGCTCGTTAAAATGTTCGTCTTTAGATGACAGAAGATAAAATTGCAAAGTAAAATGCTATTTTATAGCAATATTTACAGCTTAGGACAAAAATAACTATTTTCTGGATTAAACAGTTATGCTTTGGTCAATTGGAAGAAAGACCCTCATGAGATTTGTCCATGTTCTGTTACAAGCATTATCTTGTCTCTTAATGTTGATTGCTTTAGAAAATGATCATTCAAGAATCTTCGTAGCAGCATAACTAGACATAGAAATACTGTTTTATTTGTTGCCAGTGATTGCTTTGATCTGAAACAGGAAGATCTATAAGCTTTAGTTTTGCAATTTGAAAACCTTTGGTGAGCTCTAGAAACATGTAATTTTTTTTTTTTAATCTCTCCAAATTTTAAGTTATGATATTACCTTATAGCACTGATTTCTTCAAGTTTACTAATGTATAGGAAAGCTACCTCTACAGAAAGAGCTTAAGTGTACTGCACTAATAATTAAAAGGGCTTGCTTTTATGACAACATGTAAGTGTGCTACTTTGGCAAAGTGTACAGAGAATATGCTTCTGTTCTTGCTTATAACTGAGATATTCGGTAAAAGAAAATTCCATGCTACATCAATGTGAGAATACTGTTATATAGGATAACTTTTTGGAATCCTGCACACTAAAATCCAGGACATTGCATTGTTTCTGTTGTGCTATTCTAAAGAACATCTCTGTTCAGACCCTTCTAATGCTTACTACGTTTCACTTGCTGTGTTGTAAATTAAATTATCTTCTACTGTCATTTCAGCAAACTTGCAATCTGGAAAATGTAAAGCCTGAAACAAAGAGGTACCTAGACAAATCAGTTCAAGTGGGAAAAAGAAATGGACTCCATCTCCCTAAAGAAGTGCAGCATGTAAATACAATTCTTAGTTTATAAATCAAAGGGGATAATTGTTGAAGGTGTAACATTGTGCTTGTGTACTAAGCATTTGTGCCTATGGTTTTGCTTAATTACTGTTCGAATCTTTTCCTAGTTCCAGACTCATCCTTTAAACTTCAATAATTCTAAGTCTTTAAAATTAGTTTGTCAGACTCCCACCACACTCAGTAGATGGAGGTGGTATACATCACCTTTTCTTTCCTTTTCTTTTTTTTTTTTAAAGTCTGGAAGGCTATCTGGAAGTTTTGTTTTGTCCTCCGATTACAGAGGATGCCTAAATTAGATTCACAACCAAAAGGCTTCTCAAAAACAATAATTGTGAGTCCAAACTTCAAAAGCATTTGTGTTAGTTTTGAAGTCACAGCTATTCTAATTTCAAATATTAACCATTAACCATTGTAAAATGAATCCAAGGTTTTAGCATTTTGACTAGCAAGCTTGAGGAAACTTCAAGGGAGCTTTGAAAATCTTGGACCTGTTAAAGGAGGACTTATTCAAGCATATAAAAGCACCTGTCACTTTTAAAAATGGTGAAGTAAAATTGTCTGTGTTTGAGATGTTGGTGTGATTTTCTTTAAATTCAGAGCTGACATAATGTAACAGTCCAGATTTATGCTTCTCAAATAGACTTCTGTCTTTGCAGAAAATAATCATTCTTATTTAATACCTGTTCTTTGATTAGTGGGAATATTGCTTCATGCATTACTTAAATGGCAACCAGTTCTTCTAAAGGGATTTTTAGTTGAGCTACGTCTAAGTAAAATTTTGACTAATGATATTTTATGCCAAATTTTGTGTCTGTTTGGTATTCTTGTTACCGGTGATTGCTTTGTTTATTTGAACTTGCCAGTAAAGGGTAGAGTCATGCTACAAAATACGTAAAAAAATGTTTCAGGATAGGTGTTTATAAGGATTTTAAAAATGGATTTGGAATGCTTTTGTCTTGTGTGGGTATTGTCTTTTTTGTCGTATCTGTACTCTGTTCAAAGAAGTGTGTTTTAGCAGGTAGCATCCATTTATACTTGTTTGATTCTCTGTCACTTTAGAGGACATCTCTATACTTAAAATAAAATAAATAATTAAATGTTAGCACATAGTGCTGTCAGAGAGCTTACTTGGTTACATGCTCAGTCCCAGCCTTGGTTGAGAACACACTTGAAATTGTAGGAGCAGTAGACCAGGCAGGGGTTCATTGACAAAAAAGTTGCCCAAGACCAAAAGAAAGGTAAGAGTGAGCCTGACGACAAGTGTGATGTGATGCTACCTGCAGTACATTGCTTAGTCGATGCTAGTATTTGCTGTAGGTCAGTAGAGAACGTAACTGGAAAAAAATTGAATACAGTTCATGTGGAGGGTGGTGATTGCCAATTGATTTTTGTTTTTCCACTAAGTTTAGTTTATACCCAATATAGGAAATAAAGATGATGAAGAAAAAATTGAGCGAGCTGTGTATAGACTTTAACAAAAACCTGAATGAGGAAAACACATTTCTTGTATTTTCTAAGGAAGAACTTGGTGAGTACTGTGCTTGCTTTTTCGATTCTTCAGCCTTCCAGTTTTGCTAGAGTAATCTTTTATTGGCCCACTGAATGATGGTTAGACAAAATGAAATTCCAGATGTATTCCAATCTTAATTCTTCCCCAAAGTAACTTTAGAATTACCCTTTGCAGGTGTTTAAAATTTCTTCATAGACTTGTACTTCCTTGCATGAAGTTAGCATATCTGCCCTACTTTTTTTTTTTCCAATGACATTACTCATCTCTGCTTTTTTCAGTTCTCCAGTATTGGGCAATCCAGTGTGTATTATGTTCATCACAATTGTCTGAAAAACTTTTCTGCCATGCAAGATATTTAGGCCACCTAAGTCATTTAGATTGATCCAGAGATCACAGAATCATAAAATTCTTGGTTTGGAAAGGACTCTAAAGCCCACTCATTTCCAGCCATGGGCAGGGCTGCCACGCACCAGGTCAGGCTGCCCGGGGCCCATCCAGCCTGGCCTTGAACTCCTCTAGGGATGGGGCATCCACAGCTTCTCTGGGCAGCTGTGCCAGTGCCTCACTGCCCTCTGAGTGAAAAATATCCTCCTAATATCTAACCTAAACCTCTTTCATATAACATCATGTAACAGAGAATTTAGAGATGCCTTTTCTGGAGGGCATGGCATAAAATATATTTTAATAACACCAAAAATACTTTTTTGCATCATATTTTCTTTTCATCTGGTAGACTTACGTTTTTTCTCTTTTGCTCACCAATAAAGCGTTACAATATTTATTTTGCCTGGCTTAGCAAGCATTAGCAAATAGTGGTGTTAAAAAAATAGTAGCAGAAAGAAGGGTTAATATTTCTGTAGAAACTCCTGTTATCGAAGTAGGTTATGGCAAAACAAATGCAATTATATTACAAAAAGTAAGGGGAGTAGATAATTCTTGTAAATATTGTTTGTTGAATTGTGTTCTCTAGAAGGCCTTCCTGATGACTTTATTAGGAGTTTAGAGAAGACTGAGGAAGACAAATACAAAATTACTTTAAAATATCCTCACTATTTTCCTGTTATGAAGAAGTGTTGCATTTCAGAAACCAGGAGAAAAATGGAGTCTGCCTTTAACACAAGATGCAAAGAGGTACATCATATACTGACTTTTTTACAGGGTGGTGACGAGGATGAAAAACAGAGCTAGATGGACAAATATTAGATTTTAGCTGTGTCTACTGGCTAGTACTATGCAATTAAAAGTTAGCAGTATGATCTTCAGCAACTTGTTGCTCCACATGTATGCGTATGTATGTATCTTGAACTGTCAGTGGTGCTGTTCATAGTAGAATTTTGACAAAATGATGAATTTCTCTGCAGTGTTCTGTAGCTTCTTGCTGGCACTTACCTCACAGACAACTCTGTGGGAATACGGCTTCCGTAGTACTTCAGATTCTTCAGAATGACAGTGGCAATGTGAGCATGTGTTTTAATTATGAAACGCAACTGATTAAATGTGATCTTAGTGCACTGCGTCTTGAGGAGGTCTTTAATTAAACATTGAAAAACCCCTAAATCTTTAAAAAAAGATTCACTTAATTACATAAATTGCTCCAAAATGTAATGTCTCCCATTTATTTCCACGGAAACTGCAACAGATACAAAGAGCACAATGGCACTAATTGATACAGCAAATTCTCAGCTACAAAATGCTCCTTTTCAACGCAGTCACCACCATTAGCTGTGCATTTTCACCAGCGATGAACAAGAGCCTGCATGCCATGCTCGTAACAATCTGCGCCAGCAGAGGTGCCCCACTGTCGCTGTCACCACTGCTGAAACGCAGCACCACATTCAGCAAGCATTGATGAATGTCAGTGGAGGAATTCAATTCCACCCCTTTGCTCCATCCGCACTCCCATGTCAGACGCCATTTGGTCAGGCTGCCCCTCTGCTGCCATCTGTCACACGGCAACAACATGGAACGGGATATTGGTGGGAAGGTTCAACCTCTGCTACCATACCACCAACATCATAAAGTAGGAGGCATTACTTTCAGAGCAGCCCTCATGTATGAAAAGTATCTGGAAAGATACTTTATCAAAAGAAGAAATTATTTCACAAATAATTTGTTTGGTACTGATGAGAGCAGGCACCTAAATGGGTACAAAAATAATGAAAAGGCTAGAAAGAAATGTCATTCAGCAGGCAATTGTACCAACCATTCATCAGAGAACAATGGCAGATTTGTGGTTTTTTACTTGAAGTGCTGTGAAATATGAAGAGCACAAGATGAGATAAAATGACACCAACAACTGAACGGTCTGTGAGTCAGCACACTTAAAGGGATATGCTGTTAGAACTGGGGGGCAACTTCAAACTTGGTATGTTATACATATCTTGAAAAAAGTTTGTTTCCTGAGAAATCTTGCTTTTCTAGAAATGGAAATTAATATAGTTACATTTTCTGCTTCTCAGGGATCCTTTGCCATATCTAGGTCAGGGCCTGGGGCTTTTGTGTTTCTGATCCCTTTCTCTGGCTGCTGTTGTCAGAACAGCAGAAGAGGGAAATTGGCAAACAAGCTTTGAAGGTTAGCACAATAGCTTTGCAGTCTGTCTTAACCACTGAGAAGCAATTAAGAATTTTGTCAGCCCCGTCCCTGTCATCTTTTATATTTAAATGTTTGACAAAGGAAATAAAGTTTTTCCAGCAGTCAAGGATTTGTTACCCTAAAAAGAAACGGTATATCTTTTGATTAATTGAAGCAGGTATCTTGTACTAGGGAATGTAATGACTCAGATTGGCTAGAGAAGTAGGTGTCTAGCTACTTGCAATCAAGTACTGTAACTAAAAAAATTACCAAAACGTAGCTAGGCTTATGTTATTCTATTTTTTTGTCTTAAAGTGTCAAGTTTTAGATGTTTACTATTCCTTATGATAACAAATATTATTTGTGTAGTTGTTTGGTAACATAGATTTTCTGGTTTCACTTCACAAACTTGCCTACTTTCTTTTTTAGGAGAACACAAAAATTCTTCAGCAATTACTTCCACTAAGGGCAAAAGTAGCAGAGCTGCTTGGTTATAATACACACGCCAACTTTGTCCTGGAGGTAAACACTGCAAAGAGCACAGATAACGTAACAACCTTCTTAGGTTTGTTTTTATTTATAAATGTTCCTTTTACATTTGCAATGGCAGCATGACTTGTCAGCCAAGATAAATTTAAATACATAACTGGCAATATTATCCATCATATTCGAGTGGAAAAGGAGCTCTTTATTACCTCTGTTTAGGCATGTCTTTTTTAGATCATAGATGTACAAATTGCTCCATAACAAGGAAATATCAGATAAAAATCTGAAACTAACTGCTGTGTGACTTCCGGTATAGGAAAATTGATGTCGTTCTCTGCCACAAAATGCAGTTATCTTAATTTGGAACCAGAATAACATGTGCAGCTTAAGCATTTTCTCTCAGTTCAAAAGGCTGCATCACAGCTGCAGCTTTTCATTCCCTTTATGTTTGCTGCAATTTTTTGTGCCTATGTAGCCTTAGTTCTTTTTCGGTGCACTTTAAGTTTTGATAAAATCATATATTTTTCTATGCAAAGATATTGTGTTTTGCTCTAATTCTGGTAGAGGGAGAACATTAATCAAACAAAGTGTCAGTTTTAATTGAGTTCTTTTGATGTATCTTCAGCTACAAGCATGACAGTGTGATTTGCTATGCTTTGTTCATGTATAGTCATGTTTTAAACCAATGTTCGTAAGTAGATCTTAGGGCTAAGAGGAAAACCATTCTGCCTTATGATGTATTCTGAATTTTAGCATATTTTGAGCTGCAAACTGCTAGCATTTACCTAATAAAGCTATAAGGCACTATATGCATTTACACGACAGATAAATGCTATCATGTAAATGCATATTTATGGCATTTATCTATCACGTACATGCATATAATGCCTTATAACCTTACTAGAAACAGGGGTGACAATACCTAAATTTTACACTCTATGTACCAATAGTGACCATTAACCTCAAATCTTCAGGAAAAGTTTCTGATGGTGCAGAAATACTCGAATTAGAATGAACGTAGCATGCAGTTCATGGGAGTTTCAGTAAGCTTAAGTATTTTGTATTCAGTGTATTGTTTTCATAGTGCTGTGACTCAAGAACAGCTATATTCGAAAAAACTGGGATTGTGAAGTTTGATGTACAGAGGCTTTGGTAGAAGTGTAGATAGCTACTGCATAGGCAAGAACTCTTGGTTTCTTGCTCTTTGATTATAAGTGTGGTCTGGTTTGAAATGGCCTTGAGAAACTGGTGGTTGAGTTTTGTGTCGCACATCCAGTAACTGATGGTAGTAGTAGTGTTTGACTGCTTCTGCAGAACTGCATCAAAAGAACTGAGATTACATGAGGTAAAATACAAGTCTTCAAGCACATGTGTTCAGTGTTACTTTCCATTTCTGATGTCTTCCAGTATGTCTAAATTTACCAAAACCCTTCACAGTACTGCTAGGCTCCTGCAGATTTGTGTATTATTTATAGCGTGCCTGTATTAAAACTCATTAAGACAAGAAAACAGTTTACTTGCTGTTGATCAGTAAGTAGAAAACTCCAGCATACACTTTCAGGACTTGTGCTTAAAGTTACACTGTATAAATTTAAGTGTATTTTGTATGAACACACTTTATAATAAGGAATGCACAAGTTGATTCAAAGGCAATCTTTGTTTCAGATGATTTGAGTACGAAGCTAAAGCCATTGGTTGAGAAGGAAAGAGAATTCATTCTAGATTTGAAGAAAAAGGAGTGTAAAGAAAGAAACTTTGATTATGACGGAAGAATCAATGCATGGGATCTTCATTATTATATGAACAAAACAGAAGAGCTGAAGTACTCCATAGATCAAGAGAAGCTGAAGGAATACTTCCCGATTGAGGCTGTTACAGAAGGCTTACTGAGTATTTACCAGAAGCTGCTTGGACTTGTGTTTGAGCAAGTAGAAAGTGCTCATGTTTGGCATGACAGTGTTACTCTCTATACAGTAAAGGACAGTTCAACAGGAGAAATATTAGGGCAGTTCTATTTGGACCTTTACCCTAGGTAATTATGACTTAGTGTTTTACATATACATTTAAAATGGAATTTGGCTTAGTGGGTTGTTGATGTGGGTGAAATTAAATGCATTGGGAAGTAAATATTTGTCCCACTGGTAAGGCTATTACTATGTTCAATAAGCTGTCCTGCTTTCAGATCGTTTACTTTTTCTTTTCATTCAGTTTCTGAAGCATTATATTTGTTCATTTTCTGAAGTATTGCTGACTAGTCAGTTGTCCATCATTTTTCCTTCATGAACTTTTCTTCTTCCTGACTGAAATAGGGTGTTTGA
The DNA here is from genome assembly GCA_013396635.1 of Penelope pileata. NCBI lineage: Eukaryota > Metazoa > Chordata > Aves > Galliformes > Cracidae > Penelope > Penelope pileata. Next base: position 427,081 of record WBMW01002147.1, on the reverse strand, counting down.
CTTTATGTTGAAACTGTTACTTTGTGCTGTTTGGATCAGTTACATTCCTCTCTGCCAAACATTTCCAGTTTCTCCCATTTCCTCCTTAAACTTTGTATGCATGCTGTGTAGCCAGTTCTCCAGACAGCTAACCAAAGTGTCAAATTGATCAGGACTGAGAAAAGATTCCTTGACACCTTGAAATGCACTTCCAGGTTGATCTCTGTTGCTCTTCTTCAGCTATTTGCAGCATCATCTGTGTTCTATCAGGGATTAGGAGGCTAATTTGACAGAAGTTATTTTTAGTTATTCCTTTTTTGACTGCTTTTTGCTGTTTTAAAATGTTTTTTAGCAATTAATATATTAAAGCATTTTTTAATATAAATTGATTTAAGACTTCTCTGGGTAAAGAAAATTGGTGGATACAGTAGTATATAAGTTTTTGCTTTAAAAGTAGGCGAGGGTTTTCTTCTTCACCTGTTTGTCTGTTCTCCCCTTTCTGTATATCATGTGAATTTCTGAAGACATTTGTTAATAATACCTTCCTGCTTTATCTAGCTCATTAACTACTTGGGTTTAGGGCAAAAGTTCCAAAATCATTCTTCCTTAAACTTGGGTCACACTGAAAACCTAGTAAACAGTATGCTCCTGTGATGAAAGAAAAGTTACTGCTTCGGAGAATAGAACGTAGTCCTCTCCATTACAGTGTTTATGAGTAGTTCAAAATAGAATTGGTATCTCAAGTGTATATACTTATAGTGTTTGAATAAAAATCAGATTCTTGCAAATGCTGCTGTGAGTCTTAAACTAATGTGATTTAAGTACTGTTTTATCCCTCATGTTCTTAGTAGGATCTTAAGCATAGTGGCTCATAGAAGTCATAAGAACACTTTTATGTGGTCCTCCTAATGAAAGGACATGATTTCTTTGTTTAAAGCTTTAAAGAGAGACCAACTCATTGTCCTTGTTCTTGAATGTTCTGGTGAGCCGGCTTGTGATTTCAAGATGATGTCTGATGTGTTTTCTTGTACAGAGAGGGAAAGTATGGGCATGCGGCATGCTTTAGTCTCCAGCCTGGCTGTCTTCTCTCTGATGGCAGCAGAATGATGTCTGTAGCTGCTCTGGTAACCAACTTCACAAAACCAGCATCAGATCGCCCGTCATTGCTGCGACATGATGAAGTTAAGACGTACTTCCATGAATTTGGTCATGTAATGCATCAGATATGTGCACAGGTTAGTGATGTTTCAGTTCCAGTCTAGGACTTCCCTCATTCTGCACTGCCTCAAAGCAAGAGATAAGTTTATTTTGGTGATTTNGACATGTTGTTGTGTCTGTTTTTAATTTCCATTTAAAACAACAGCTGTGAATACACCTTTTGAAAAACATTTTCAGCGGAGCATATGCTTTTGCATTTGCACTGTGATGGTATCGGTGACAAGTAAGTAGATCTAGGTGTGAGGTAGAGAAGGTGCTCGGTGGTGACTTCTGTTACATCTGTCAGACAGCTCTTTACTACTACTACTAGGAACAAATAAACAAAACGGCTGCTGTCCCCAGTAGTGCAAATTATTTGTGAATCCACATAGTTAAGCCCTTACCCTCCAGCATTTTTGCATAGTGCACTTTAGAGCTTTCATTTTTCCTGTCAAAAATATAAAGGTCTTGCTGTTTTATTTTGTGTAAGTCATTTTATGGATTAGTATATACACCAGCAGATAACTTCAGTCCCACATATGAACATCCCGTCCTCTTGAATTTTCATGTGCAGGATCTTGTTTCGTATGCTGATTTTTTTTAAGCATGTTAAAACTTGACATTTGAAGGATATAGGGGGATCTGGCTGAGTGAGCAGCTGATAAAGGTCAGTGCTTGGAGGCCAGTGTAATATACTGGGAGTCTGCTCAAAAGTGAGGTATCAGTGCAGAGACAGGATCTTTTTATGATGTCATGGAAGGACAGTTGAATCAAGTACCTGAACCAAATGTCTTTATATATATGCATATATTTTTTTACTAGCGTGGTATAGTTATGTTTTTAGTAAATGAGAATATCTGGTGGCCAATAAACTCCTGTACTCCTCCTACCTTTTACTCTAGCTACTTCTGTCACCATTTATTCCTATCTGATGGTTCCTCACTTATCTTCTTAGCTGCTGCTCAGCAAGTATAGGAATAAGGGCCAGCCTGTTACAACCTTGGATTTGAGTTATCAACAAGTGTAAATGAAGGCAAATGTTCTTCTTTTCTGCTGTACTTCTGAAGACATGAGGTCAAGATACATGCATTTGACATAACCATATGGGGTTTTTTGGTAGCCCTGCAAGGAAGCAAGTTCCAATGCCACTCCTTTTATGTGCATCTGTTCCCCACTGGCACATCTGTACCCCTAGAGAGTTCTTTTTTTTTTTCTTTCAGCACTTGGTGTGTTTTTATTAGAATGTTGTTGAGAAGGAATAAGAATAAAATTGGGTTAGCAGCAAAAGGAGGCAGAGTTATTACAAGGCAAGTCAAGAGTGCAACAAAGTAATTCCTCTTGATATTTGAATATCTGTCTTTCAAAAGCGACCGTCTCTTTAGAAATATTTTGGGTTTAGAACATATTTTATGAAGATTTTTAACTGCATGTCTTCAAAGTCAGTATCTGGGGTGGGCTTTTTAAACATGAAGTGATACACAATGAACGAAGACAGTTGTTAGGGAAAAGCTTAATAGCATAAGTTGGTCAAGTTAAATCTTTGTGTTAGACTGGAATACAATAAACAATTTCATGAGTGTATAATTGGAGTTTATTTTTTACATTGGAGTAATATAACATGATTTTATGACAATTAACAAATAATGTCATTGTCATAAGGCAGCATGGAAACGTTTCTATTGCAGTCATAAACTAAAAGGTGAAATGAATAATACTATGAACATTGGAGTAGAGAATCACTAGCAGAGAATGGAGTAAATAACTACTGAATAATCTATTTTATTGCTTTTTAGTGTTTTATCTATGTGCTTATGTCCTCTTGAAAGTTCAATTTTTTTTTTAATTGTTCCTTTTGTTGTGATTAGCACTTAAATTTCAGTATCTGAAAGTTTGTATTAATCTAGAAATCTTGGTTTCTATTTTCATGTAATAGAGTGGCTTTTCCTTTTAGACTGATTTTGCTAGGTTTAGTGGAACTAATGTGGAAACAGACTTTGTAGAGGTACCTTCACAAATGTTTGAGAACTGGGTATGGGAAAAAGAACCACTACAACAAATGTCAAGACATTATAAAGATGAGAGCTGTGTTGCAGACACTCTCCTTGAGAAACTTGCTGCCTCTAGACTGGCTAATACAGGTATCTATCTCTCCTCTTTCCCCCATTTTATGTATAAGAATATTTAATTATAAGAAAAAGAAGATTGCAAACTTTAAAGACAATATCCTCTGTAAAACATAGCAAAGCCAATTACCTTTCTCCTGTGTGTACACTATCACCATCAGTGTCATCGTGAATTAAGTGAGAAGTTCAAAACATTAATTCATTGCCTTAAAAATTTCTGTATTTTATTTGCTTGGTTACAACCATTAATAAAGACTGTTCCAACAGAAACCACTGTATGCAGAAATGGCAGCACCTCTGGTTTTCCAGGCCATCCAAAGGACCAAAATACCTTTACAATTTTTTCCATGTTGTTTTTTCACCCAGCAGCTTTGTTTATTTACTATTGGAGTGAATGGAGCTTTTTCTCTTTTTATAGTAGGCTAGAGCAGACACTGTGCTTTATTACTACAGAAGTATCAGAACTTCTGCATGTATATTATATACTTCATTTGCACACAATACTTGGCAGACATGAAATTTGCTTGCAGATTTACTGAACGTGTCTTACATATCTGATACAAAAAGTATCTGAAAGTGTTGCAAACTTTCCTTACTCAAACAGCCTCTGAACTGATTCCAGACCCGAAATCCTTGTTCCCCTCCTTCTACATAGGTACACTGCCTTCCCAAACTAAGGTCCAGTTCTTGTCTCTTTCCACATCTCATACCAACTTGTCTCTCTCTCCAAAGCATGACTAATCCAATGTCATTGCCCATCGTCTCCTTCTGTCCCTCTTACCACTCTGTCCCTGTAACCAGGACTCCCCACTAATCATAGCATTACCAATCTGTGGTACAATTTATGTCATTAAGGCACTGCTGTTTATTTCATACTTCTTCCCTATCCTGAACAAGAAGTGTCTGTCCATGTGGCTTGCACAGGCACTGCAGCTACATACGAATTTTATCTGAGTAGAGGTTTGTGTCCTGTAGCTTCTTCAACATAGCGGAGTGTAAATAAAGCAACAGCAGTTCTTGCTATTCTTTTGAGGTGTCTTAAGTAATGTCGTTGCACATATTTACCATCATTTTTGCAAGCTCTGAATGAAATGGTAACTGGAATTGAAGACAGCTGAGAACAAAATTTAAAATACTCTAATTTGCTTTTAAAATGCCTGCTTTAATTAGTTTTTGATCTGTGAGGAAAGTAACACTTGAAAATGTATAACAATGACAATTCCTTTACTAAAAGTATTCTTCTCTCTTTTTTTTTTTAGCAGAAGCATTCAGGCGAAAATGATGTAGCTCCTCCTATAGTCAAAATTCTAACAATTTAGAATGTTTGTTGAGATCTAATGTTTGTTGAGGTGCTAAAGGAGCTCCAGATGCTTTGATGCTAGTTAATTGAATGTTTTTATTCCGTCAGGTCTTCTAACTCTCCGTCAGATTGTTTTGAGCAAGGTTGACCAGGCGCTCCATACAAAGCCATCTGTTGACCCCGCAGATGAATATGCCAAATACTGTACGGAGATCCTAGGAATTCCTGCAACCCCAGGTATTTCAGTACAGTATGCCCAAATGCTTTATTTAAAAATGCCTTCCTTTCCCTATAAAGTTTGACATACAAAAAAGCCAAGTTGTTGCTTATGAAGCTGAAACAATTACTTTGAAAGGTAGCATGATCTTCATGGTGTCTTCTGAAGGAAGACTGAAGTATCTGTAAAGCTATACTTTTGCAGGTTATGTTTTAGAGGGACGTGATGTGAATATCACATTAAAAGTTCTGTCACATCTGTGCCAGACATGCAACTAGACTGAAATGGAAGTTTCTTTTGTAGTTGCCAAAACATGGCCGATACTTTTAGAGGCATACTCAGACCTCTTATGTCAGAAGTTTCAAATTAATTGATGCAAATTCCTTATTAATTTATTCTATCTTGATGTATTTTATGCAGTATTTTTTAATGTATAATTAATTAGTATGAATCTACTTTGTAAGGAACAAACATGCCAGCTACCTTTGGGCATCTGGCAGGTGGTTATGATGGACAATACTATGGATACCTGTGGAGTGAAGTGTTTTCCATGGACATCTTTTATAGCTGCTTTAAGCGAGGAGGCATAATGAATCCAAAGGTAGGTGATGATTGCTTTCTACCAAAGACTCTTATTGCAGTATGTCTCTAAAGCCACATCTATCCTACCAGCTTGTCTCTCTCCAAAGCAAGATGATCCATAGAAATAACAGCTCAGGTACTATGCCTATCAAGTTCAGATCAACAGGAAAAAAAACTGGTGTATAAATAATTTATTTTGAAAATCATCTTGAAATTTCCAAGAGTGTATGTATTTTAATACAATTCTTATATAGGGTCATGTATTTTGTATTATTTCATGACTTTTAAGACTTTCCTCTTTAATTTTAAACAGAAAAAAAAAAACTTCTCCCTTGTAAATGCAGATGCATAGTCTTCTACTATGAAAGCAGTATGATAATAGAGCTCTGTTTCCATGAATAGTACCTAAACATGCGGTATTTTTATATAGGAATTATTTAAAAAATTGAATTTAAGTTGCTCTTTCACAGCACAGTATAACTTAATTTTTTTTTTCCTCCTTCATTTTTCTCCCAAGTGACTTTTGAAGTTAAAATTATTGATGGATTTTAGATTTACTGGGCTTTTTTCTGTTGTGTAATTCTTTGGCTTCTTCTGCCTCCAGCAGGAAGGAGAGACAGTTAGTGTTGTGGTTAGTAGTCCTGATAATTTTCACAACTTTTCTTTATTTCTGAGGCACGATAGTATTAGGCTTGTAACTGGAGGTGCTACAGCTCTGTCATAGGAAAGGCCTTCTGGTTTTCCTGCCTCTTCCCTCTTCACATAACAGACAACTCTCCAGGGCCATCAGATTTTTTTCTGTTACCTTTAGTTTCTGCCTTCAGAACTCTTGAGTGATTGTGCAGTCAAAACCCTAGGCCACAGTTTACCAGAATTGCTCTGTGACCTTTACTGCTCCCTAGGGATGAAAGTGCTTTTTATTGTGATATTTTGAGTAGGTTTTTGTTCTCTGTCTCTGTATGGGACGCTTTGAGAAAAGTTTAATCATGCAAGGACCAAGTGGGTATTTGCAGCTAAGAGGCAAGTAGTGATCCTGTTAACGTAAAGCTTCCTGTTCCAGCTAAGAAGATAGGAACAAAAATAGTTATTTGTATATGTGTGTCCACATGCATGGGCACGTGCATGTCTTGCTCACTCTCTCACATGTGTGTAAACACACTTTGCTTGGGTGTTCACATGAGCTCAGGAGGAACACTGGAGACTTGCCCTCCCTTTTCAGAGCAGTACTGTCCTCTCAAATTGGTTCTCTTTCAGATTGCTTTTCATACTTGCATTCCATTCAAGAGTAATAGAGTTCCCCAGGGTGGGATAAATGATTGTTTATAAACAAATGCCAGGTACCAGTAAGATTTTTGTAGTTATTCATATTTCATGTGTCTACTTTCAGAACAGCAGGAAAAGAAATTGGTATTACGATTAGGGCTTTTAGAAATTTGGCTTACCTCTTCCTGTTAGAATAAAACCTCTCTTCCTGTTTTGAGCAGCAGTTACTAAAACTAGTTTAAGCATCTCTATCTATAACAATACTTCAGCAAACACTCTAACTTTGTTAGTTTTCAAACTGCTCAGTTCTTGCACATTGTCTGAAATTATCTCTTGTCTCTCTAGAACTGAGTAATCTAATGACTGGAGACACAACAGCAAAGAATGACGTTTTGTCAAATAACGCTTTTAAACCGAGAGGAACATTATCTTTTTTCTACTGACGTTGAGGAAACTGACACAAATAGCAAAACACAAGCAATGCTTCTTCAGTGATTTATTATGTCATTCATTTTAGCTTTTTTCAACTGCTCTTTCAGGCAGTGCAATTGGTAATGCAGTTAAGTCATGGGAAGTCCATCAGTTAAAAATACCTATGCTTGTTTTTGCAGTAGTTACCAGGAAGCAGTGCAGTCCTGTGATTTCATAGCTTTGACATGTGAGGCAAGCATATATGTGTATATACAGTGACTAAAGGGAAGAACATTTTTTAATTCAGTATCAAAAGTATCTAGGACTTCTGCATGAAAAAATATTTTCTCATTCATATGTATGTCTCAGAGGCCTAAAATTCTCCAGATACATGCTTTAAAATATGACTTCTTGTTAAGAACATCTTAATTTAGTACCATCCCAGATGCTTTTAGTTCATTGTTTTTAAAGATTCTTTCTGAATTAATGATGTTCTAGCTGAAAATATAAGCTGAGTCAAGTTTCCATTACTTTAATGTAGTTTAACTGGGAAATCGTATGTTTGTATATGTATAAAATACAGTTATACATATAAAATGTGTAAATCTGCCATGTTATTCCTCAGTGGTATTTCTGTTTATTTCTGAACTATCATCTCTGTTCTCCAAGTAGAGACTGAAGAAAGAGAAATCATCAATTAAGGGAGAATGAATGTTTAGGTTCTCTTTGCCTGCCTATCAGTCACGTTATGCCTTGTAGAATGTCTTCAAGAACATAGGCAAGTTATGTGGTTGTAACTCTCAAAACAACATAGAACCACAAGGAAAAGCATTTGCTAGGGAGGAGGTTGAATTTCTCCTGTCATGAATTCTTCCAGCAGATTTAAATTGTATTTGTTTTGTATTTTGTTTTGGTATTAAGAAAATCTGGAAAGAGAGATGTTTAGTCATGTAGGTTTTTAAATGCATGACAAATGCATGAATGTGGCAACTTGCAAGGTAAGAAATACTAACGTTCTGCTTTGACTTTTTTCAGGCTGGGATGAAATACAGAAATCTCATTTTGAAACCTGGAGGATCTTTGGATGGGATGGATATGCTTCAAAATTTCTTGGAGCGTAAACCTAGCCAGAGAGCTTTCCTATTGAGTAAGGGACTATGTGTTCAGTAAAATTATGGTTCCTTTGTAATGACATGTAAGTATGAAATGAGCTGGAAATGTCAACGTGTTTCACATCTTAACTGTGTATCACTTCAAGCAAATTGGATTACTTTTTCGTGATTTTTTGAAATGTATGAATAAAAATGTGATTTTTAAATTGCACAGGACTACAAAATGCAAACATAAGGGAAAAAACTCTGATGTGCACAAAAGCTGAGAAATGTGGATGGTAATTTTTTTTTTGAATTGTTGTAATACTAATCAGTATGGGGATATGATGCCTTGTTTCTCTTTTAATAGATGCACTTAAACTGTCTTGTGAAAGAATTTTAAAACTGGGGATAAAAATGGACACTACCAGCAATAAAAGAAACATTCATTTATGTTCTGTATTCTTCTGTTGTGTCAATGGCTCACAGATGTTTTTGATGGAGTGGAAGTGTTTGATTTCATCACGATTTCATCATCTAGCTTTCTGACAAATTTCAAGAATGAGAATCGTCACAAGACAGCCTTACAGCAGAGATATTTATGTGATACTTTTATATTGCATTCTGATGCATGCTAAATTCTTGTGTCATTTATAAAGTAAAGCATAAGTAAAAAAAAAAAATAAGAAAAGAAAAAAGAAAAGAAAGAAAAAGAAAAAAAAAGAAAAAAGTCAACCATCATCTGAGCAACCTTTTTTTTTTTGCCTTCATAGAAGAAAAACAATCAAAATATGACCTTGGTGGTTTTCCCGTTACTTTTTATTTTTTGTTGGTCAAAGATCAAGTCTTTGTTTTCCAAGCTATGTCAACATTAGCACTAAAAAGTTACTCTGTAGCAATTTTAATGGCTTTGGTTGGGTTGTGAAAAAATTTGAGATCTAAGTAAGGAAAGAAAGGAAGATTTGTCCCCAGTGGAAATACAAGATTTTCATATCAGTCCTTTTCAGTGTACTGAAATGCAGTGGTTCTACCGAACAGCCTCATAGATTTGATGATTTCAGCTATGGGAGTGGGAAAGTAATTAAGAATTATTTTTGCAGTTTCTGTGCAAGATCAGGAAAAGTGAATCTTACAAGCCAATTCTACACCATTAAACCAAAATTGCTAGTCCAAATTCAGTCTTCTCTTTAGATGTTGTATCCTACTTTGATTCTGGTTTTACAACATGTATATGAACAATGTTTGATTTTGGTTACTAGCTGATATATATTTGACATTTGAACAGTAGCTGTAAACATGGTTGGTATTTTATTTATTCAGCTGCAAGGTAAGAAAATGCGCCTAGTGAACTCAAATCTTTTTCCTCTTTCTAGAAAAATAAAACTGAAAGCATTCAGTTTGAGTCAAATCTATGTGTTTCAGGGAAAACAGCAGCCCAATTGTTAAAGTGTAGTTGAAACCTTATTTCGGTGTTTTTCTTTTAACGTATTTAAACTGCATAAAAAGAGGATTGGTTTCTACTTGTTTTTTGTTCCAAGGTGGAATATTTGACAGGACTTTTTTCTGAACCACGCTAGTTAAGGAGGTGAATAAACAAATGTTTGTAGCCAAAACATACTAACTCCCTGATCTTACCACAGCACACAGAATCGTAGAGTGGCTTAGGTTGGAACGGCCCTTAAAGATCCCCCGGTTCCAACCCCCTGCCATGCTCAGGCTGCCCAGGAGCCCGTCCAGCCTGACCTTGGACGCCTCTGGGGATGGGGCATTCACAGCTTCTGTGAACAAGTATTCAGTAGGACAGCTACAAAGGAAAGCTGAGGGAAGTGGTGGATGCAAGATTATCTTTAAACCTGTGAATATTTAGTAGATTAATTTCCTTTAAATTCTGACTGTGTTTGGAAGTATTTTGCTTTCTTTTTTAAATAAGCTTTTAAAATTCTTGTGATACGACATCTTTCCCATTCACCTTTTAATGATAGTTCCAATGAACTAAAATGTTCTGATGTTCTACTTAGTGGTACTTTCTAAAAATGATCTGCTCATCTAACCAGTGGAAGTTCTATTAGACACAAAATGCTGTATTTCTTTTGCAACTGCCAGGCAGACTTCCACATGAGGGAGACCTTTCTCTGTGTAAATCAGCAGGCTCATATCAAGACAGATGAGTGCAAATGCAGTAATTGTAAGCAGAAATATGTGGTGATAACATTTAAAAGTTAAACTCGGTGGTACTGATGTTGGTAATTTGACTTGTTTATTTTTCTATTCTTTAGAGTATGTGTGCAACAAAATGGGTATTATATATATACTATTATAAAAAGGTATTAGTAACTCAGATGCTGTTGTGCAGTGAAGTGTCTGCTTTTACACGTATGTGAAAATTCCTGCCTGGTTGTACAGATATCAGATGGGTGTCCTTGTTTGTAGGGAGAAGAAAAGCTAAAACCACATTGTGCCACATAAATATAAATACTATGAGCTGTGTCTGTCCCAAAGAATACAATGTTCTGCAATTTCATTTTGTAGAAGCCAGCTCCAATAATCTGCATCGGATAGTAGCTGAGATCGTATTATGGCTAAAGCTGCTCTCAAGAAAGTGAATGTGTAATGTTCTGAAAGGCTTCGTAATCATCTTCATGTGGAAATGTATCAGACTAGTCTGCTGTTTTTTATGTTGCCTTTTGAAAGCCTTCTGAATCAAATTCAAGTTTTAAAGACCAGATCTTACCTTGTTGTAAAGACCTGATCTTGGAACAGAAAAGATAACCTGGATAAAGACCTCTTTCCTGGTGTTGCGCCTCTCCATTGTAGCCATGAAACTTCTTCTGTATGTGAAACAGCTTATTCTGACGCTATTCCAAGCATGTGACATGAAATCCCCAAAGAAAACAGCTAACACGATCACAATCTTCTATTTTAGAAATACGAGTTAATTGCCTTAACACTGCACAGAAACCATTACCTGTGTTCAAACATGCCAGGACATAGGTATCCAGCAAAAAAAAAAAACCAGCCTGCTTCGTAGTTGCTAGACCCATGCTTGCATTGAATTCAATTACAAAACATAAAAAGCCTGTGTTTATTCCAACCCAACTTGGGGTGTTGACTGTAATATGGTTATAAAGTAACTTGTAATCTTCATCTAAAAAGCAGCTGCATTTTCAAGTTGGTAATGTATCTTTTTAGAACTTAATTGTATTTAGAATTATTTCTTTTTCACACCATTAATTCAAGCAGGACTTTGGCTTGGCTACAGAAGCTTTATATGAAAGAGAAAGGGTAAAATGGGAGACACAGGAGAGAATTGTTTTTTAGCACTCAGGAGAGGGTTAACAGGAAATGGCTTTCTTGCTTCACTATAGAAGATAGAATGGGTTGGCAACAACGTTGTCACAAGATGGCTAGTGGCTGCCTCAGCCATCCCTGCTGCTGGTCGTCTGATACAGGTCCAGCATGCAGGCTGTCTGAATTGCTTGCAGACCACGTTGTGAAAAGGATCTGGAGAAAAAATTTAAACTTTGCTCTCTGAGCTATGATGGCTGTTAACAAAGAGAGCATTAAGATGTAGAGAGTCCGCGTTTGTAGAGACTGAGAGAGTATGGGCTCTGTCACTTTAGCTAGTACAGTTGGTTTTCTGATCCAAATACCTCTGTGTTCTATCTTACTCATCCAAAAACATCCTCTTTTTGATCAGTAGTTGGGATCAGTCAACCACTGTTTTTTTTTTTTTTTTGACAAATTATTTTGTTAAACCCTATTTTAACAGATAATCAGGGAATAGCTGTGTAATGACTGTAGACATTTGATATGGAAGAAGGAAAATCACTGCAATGAGAAATGAATCACAAAGGCAAGATCTTTGCTTTCCCTCTGAAAAATTAAATGATTTCCAACTACCTTTGGAGGTAGCAGTGGGAGGATGAGTTTCATGGAGATTCCTGGAGAGGTTTTCTGGAAATATGGAGCTGTTTGTATGGGGAGTGGTCAGGACAAAGATGGCAGCTGGGGATGTGCTGAGTTGGGGTTACTTGTTTGGGGGTGTTGAGGACTGAGTCAAGTTCTGGGAGAGGTTAGAAAGGCTGGACATCAGAAGATTATTTGGTAGCATGTCAAAGGAAAGGGAAGGAAAGCAGCAGGTTGAAGGATGATGAAGCAGGGTGTTTTGGCAATAGTAGAGTGGTTGGGATGAATATTGGGAAAATACCATGAAAAAGGCAGTAGCTTAATGCGTAATGATTTATGAAAGGCTAACAATTGCATTTGGTTTTTTTTATGATTTAGAAACAAAACATGCTAATACTTGTCTCTGAATAAATTTCTTCTGTTTTTATTTGCATGCTGAAGAGCATAAGGTTTTGCACCTGCTTGTTGCTTGAGTGCTCATGCTTCTTCCTGATATCTGAAGATGATTTTTTGTTTCAGCAGAATTTTGTTCATGAACATAATTTAAGTAATAGTTTCCCATGGAGGAAGGAAAAAGTGTAGTGTTAAGTGGGGAAAGTTCAGACTGTGGGGTCTATGCTGGAAGTATTGTATAACTATTCAGATATAAAAAAAAAAGCATGGTGCCAAACAACAATCAGTCTATTTGAGACCTAACTAGGGTAGATAAAGATGAATTAATTAAATGAAATGAAAGTTAGTGGTTGCTTAGAAACCAATCTTCATGACCTGATTTTGTTCAGTATTGATTAGCAATGAATAGACTCTGCCAGTACTTGCTTGTACTGTACTCTTGATGGATTGAGACAGCTAAATGTATCCGTGCTAAGTGGGCTTGTGAGTAAGCTCAATTGGAATAAAAATTGTGAAGGAGAAGTGGTACATCTTTAATTGGCCAAAAAAAAATCACAACTGAAAAAGAGAACAGTTCTGACTAAGGACGAATCTGCTCACTGGCCAAGCCAGTAGTTAAAAAGAAACAAGACAGAAAAGGGGTCAGGGATAGGAAACAGCTATAAAATGAGGAATTGTGAAGTGTTAAAAATGTAAAAAAAAAAAATAATAAAAAAAAAAAACAACCCTAAGACAAGAAAAATAAAGGTTTATAATCAATAAGATGTAGCATGTGTTAAGAACTAATAAATCTCATTTGTATTACAGACCTTTAATAAATGAAAATGCTGATAATAATGCTAATGACAATAAAATACAATTTTTATTTACTGTTTGTCTTCTGCATTTGGAAAGAAGCAACATAGTGTAATCGTATCATATGAGGGCAGCAGGGTACTTTCCAGTCCATTATTAAGTGAGGAATATATTAAGCAACACCTACTAAGAATAAACATCTTTGGATGAGTAGGATGGAGTAACTTGCAGTCTACAAGCTACAAGAATTGATGGGGGCAGATTTTTCCCAGTGCTGTTTATCTTGGGATACCACACATCATAATGGCATCACAGTAGAACAGTGCTACTGAGCTCCAGTTTTTAAAAAGAGCAAATGGATGACTATTGCTCACACAGCCTGAAATCTCTCTTCAGCAAAACAACCAGAAAGAATCAATGTGATTCTGATGGCAAGGAATTAAACCAAAAGCTCGTTCTCTTTATGATCCCACGTGGTAAACCCTGGGTAAGCCCAGATTAGGTCCCTCTACAATTATGGAACTTAGTGAGCAAGTGGGAATCTGTGTGTAGGCAAATAACACACCTGAAGTTCTTCTCATTCTCTGGTAAATCACTGTATTGTTTTATCATAGAATTACTGAATCATTAAGGTTGGAAAAGACCCTTAAAATCAAGTCCATCCATCGCCTAACCTTACCAACTCCATCACTAAAACATGTCTACATGTTTCTTAAATACCTTCAGAGATGGTGACTCCACCACGTCCCTGGGCAGCCTATTCCACTGCCAAACCACCTTTTATTCTTCCTGCTATCAACTCAAAACCTTCCCTAGTGCAACATGAGCCCATTGCTTTGTGTCCCATCACTTATCACCTGAGAAAAGAGACCAACATCCTCCTTGCTGCAACCTCTCTCCATTAGAGAGTAATGAGTTCCCTCGTCCGTTCCTCATATGTTTTGTTCTCTTGTCCCTTCACCAGCTTCATTGCCCTTCTCTGAACGCATTGAACAACTCCATATGCTCGTAGCAAGGGGCCCAAAACCAAACACAGTACTCAAGGTGTGGTCTCACCAGGGCTGAGTACAGAGGAATGATCACTTCTCTAGGGCTGCTGGCCACATAATTTCTGATGCAGGCCAGGATGGCATTTGCCTTCGTGGACCCCTGGGCACACTGCTGGCTTGTGTTCATCTTTTCCTTCAGGTTGTTTTCTGTGTGCACGTTTACTCTGCTGGAGATATCAGGCAGTACTTCTTAACCTGAAGGAGGAACTTCTGGTCTGTGATGACACTGAAGAATCAAACCACATTTTTTTGCAGTTACAGAGTACTCTGTAACAGTGATGAAGACTAAGGTTAGAATAAAAATATATGTTAAAAAGGGAAGTTTTGTTGCATATAAGCATTAACTGTACTGTATCTTTTATATGTGGCCCAAGACAATTCCTCTTCACTCCATGTGGCCCAAGCAATCTGAAAGGTTGGCCACCCATGCACTACGCCATGTCCCTAGGCACAGCACCGACGTGTCTTTTACATACCTCCAGGGAGCAGCAGTGTGCGCATGGCAGCACCAGCTCTGTTTTGGGTGAGAATGTGACTTTGTCTGTGGAATAGTCTTTTTTAAAAACTCGTTTTATTAGAAACGAGTGTAAGCCCCGCTACAGTCACTGGGTAGGCGGCCTCTTGCAGGGCTAGGGAGCATCCAGGGTGCTGCCAACCTTCCTCTTTCTGGGGTGCTATGGTCCCCAGAGAAGTACATCTTGCCCTGGACAGGAGCAGAGTGGCTGTGGTTGCAGCCCTGGGCAGCGGGACTTGCTGCCTCCTGCCTCAGTTCCCTGCAGGACTGCTCCTGCTCCCTGGGGCTGGGTGCCATGCAAAGCTCACCATGAAGGCCCACTCTGGATGTGCTGGGGAGCTCCTCCACGTTCGGGCCTGTGGAGCTGCCGGAGGGCACAACGCTGGGAGCAAGGGTCCCCCATGGGGAGGCAGTGGCAGGGCTGTCCTCCTGCTCCCAGGCAGTGCTCTCGTCCTCGAGGCCCAGCAGCCTCTGGGCATCCTGGCTGCACTGGCTGACGAAGGCGTTGATGAACCAATTGATGGGAGGGGCAGCGATGGGTCCCATCCTGGGCTATGCGCACCGTATGTCCCTGTCCAGCCCCAGCTGACGTAGACAGCACAGGAGGAGGCTCTCTATGGATCTAACCCGCCACCAGCGAATCCCATGGATGGCAACCAGCTTCTGGTGCAGGCGGGGCAGCACAGGGCCGAGGATGTGGCATTGCTCCCTGAACAGCGCTGCCCAGCCCTCTGGCAGGAGGCCGCCCACTCTCACCCTGGTCTCTGGCTCCATAGCCCTCTGCTGCGGTGGCAGTGGTGGAGGGGGTAGAGGCCATGCCGCAGTGCCATCGGGACCGGTGGCAGTGCCAAAGTCGAGGGGTACTGATTGGCACTGCGGGCAGGGAGACGATGGACAGAGGCCTTGATGGGCCTCATGGCCATCCTGCAGATTGAGAGCTGGCTCTCAGCCTCGCTCACCGCTGGATGCAGCCGAGACAGAACATATGCTTGCACGGTACCATGTACACACTATCCCATCACCTATTGGGACAGACAGGACATGTCCATGCCTCTGCTGTGGCTGTGGTCTTCCCGCTGCTGCAGGTGGGGAGAGCGGAGGGCGATGAGCTGCTCTCCTTCACCAGTGCTGCAGCAGTGGTGTCTTGCTCTGCAGGAGGAGGAGAGGTCACAGTCACTCACTGTCCCAGGGCGTGCCAAGGAATGCCCCAGTCCGTCAGCAGGAAGCCCTCCTGGCCCCCTGGCTGCTGCCTTGTGCTCCCCACCAGCACAGGGCCAGGCTCCCCATGGGTGCCCTGGGGACTGCACTGCTCTCCTCCACTGCTGCAGGCAGAAGGTTGGACACCCACGCTGTATCTCAGGGACTTACTCCTTGGTAGGAGCACATACGTTGTAACTCATCCATAGATTTCAAGCCAAAGAAGTCACTTTTAGGTGGAAAGTCCTGCCTAAGTCCTGCAAAAGCAAATCTAAAGCCAAGGACAGATTCTGAGCGTTGTAAATTCTTGAACGAGAACAATTCCCCAGGCTGGAATGGTGAGAATTACCTTCGCTACGTCGCATATTACCTTTTCCAGCGCCTCGACTTCGGAAGATAACTGACAAGGATACAAGAGACAGACTGATTCTGCAGCAGAAGGGCTGCCTTTTTTTGCTGGTGCCCAAAGGTGAGAGGGTCCTCTAATCCCAAAGTGGTGACAGAGTAGCTTTGTGTTTTCAGTTCTTTTGCATTGGTGGTCATTCCACACCCAAAGCAGAGATTGAGACCGACTGTCTCAAAACAAAAAGAGTGCTTACCTGGGCTTGGAGAGTGGAAATCCTGCTTGCCCGATACATTCGACGTTTGATCAATATGGACTATGCTCTGTGGTTAGTACACTGTTTTACAAGCTGCACAGGTGACTTCTTATGCCACTGTAGGAGGATTTGGCAATGAAATCCCTGGTATGTCTATGAAAGTAAAAGTTGTTTAGTTACCAACAAAGTTTGTAAAATATTAAAAACTGGTATTATAACTTTTTTATTACTATTGCTGGCCAACATCCACAGCAAAAAAAAAGATGCCTCTCTGGATTATTTGCTCATGGTAACAAAGATGCTTAAACTGCTGATACGTTATTCCTGTTATTTAGTTGTGTAATACATTTCTTAAAATGGAAAGTTGTGTCAAAGGTGTAAATATATTGCTTCATTAGACAGAAGGCAATTCTGAGTTTGTGCAGAACCACTGCAATAACCAGATAAAAATTAACGTTAGAAAAATAAAAAAACAAACAGAAAATGTAAGTGGCAGCAGATCAAGAGCTTTCAGAATCAAAATTTTAAATGTAAGGGAATAAATCCCTCACTCATTTTCTCTAGTGTTGAGGTCTCACTCAGGACTTTATCCCTGGAGCTTAGCGTGTAACTGATATGAAGAGACGTTCATTTAGAGGCATTACACATTCTATATGGGAAATTTTTCTTTTGATTTGGGCTAGCTATTCTTAAAGGCAAAATTATAGCTTAGGAAGTTTGCTTTGTCTGTTATATAAACCAAATAATAACTTTATTTGTAGAATATTGCTGCATGTCAGGGATACAAATAAAAATCAATAAGCTAAGAAAACAACAGACCTAATTTTCTTATGCAGATTTAATGGGAATGTATTATTTTGATTTAAAAGAAAGTGTAACAGTATTATTTTGTTCTTGACTTGGAGCTAAGAATTCTGAAATGGTTCCTCCTCTGTTTGAAAACTTTCTGTAGGTGACGTGCAAACTGATACCTCAGTGTAAGCAGCAGCACACTGAGGAATAATGTATGGTTCTGTTGATGTATCTTTAATACATCTAAAATGGCCTTCAGAACAGAGAACAGTTTAAAGTAACATTTCTTTATTCACTTTCAATCAGATTGTCATCTATTTTGCAAATACAATGTTGAGCATGAAGATGTTTTCCTCACGCTTTTTCATTAGCACCAGCTGTGCCTTGTACTTTATTAGCAGCTGTGCCTCTGTGGAGCCTTTTCACCTTTGTTGTGACGACTTCCACCTTGAAATGAGTTTTAAGTCAGTAAGTACTTTGCTCATTCTGCTGTCAGAAAAAGGGAGTGAATCTAAACATCATGACTATTCCTTAAACTTGAAGTGTATCTCGTGTATGTGTAACCTGTATTTATTAAGAGCATTTTATGGCTACAATTTCACATGCTAAAATACAGAGCCCAAGGTTAGTCATTTAAGTAAAGCTGATTTTTGGAGAATGAGGAACTACTGAGTTCATGAGAGAAGCTGTTCAGAGAGATGAAAAATCAAGCTGTGGTTATTTGCCTGGTGTATCTAAAAATCTTTATCCTCCTCTTGTTGCATTTTTTTTTCTTAAAGCATTTTCTAGAATGGATATCAATATCGCTTTTTATATATGAAAAATGAGACCTAGAGAAGGTATTTTGGCAAGCATCAAACAACAAGTCTGTCAGATTGGAAAAAGTAAGCAAAGATGCCTGCCTCCTTATGCCATACCTATTGGAGGTAATGGCATCTCCCTCTTCTTTAGGGAACCTTCGTTCAAATGCTGTAAGCGATTTAATTTGGAAAAAAAAGAGGAATAATATTCAGCCAGAAGTGGAAGATGTTTCATGTGGGTGGAGGAGATAGGAACATGGACAGGTAGAGATCAGCAACATGATGATAAAACCTCCTTTCGCTGAAGGAACTGTATTGCTACGAACTTTCCACAAGCCACTCATATGAATGCATCAGATATTTTTTACTCAAAAATATAAAATTGTCAATATTTAGTATCTATTAAGCACAGAGGTGTATAAAATACCAAAGTAATTTTCATATGGGGGAAGCAGCAAGTCTCTGTTCACTAATACAGTTTTAGTGACTGAAAAGGCCCAAAACGAATTGCTGTGGAGAGAACTATTCATTTTGCATGCTCGCTGCCTGGGGAACCACACACAGCCCAACCTGCTTTCCAGTCCGCCCCTACTTGGAGTGTGCTTGTGCAAATACTTTGCTGATTAAACAGCCTCAATTTCTAAGCCTTGTAATTCGTTGCTTTTGGCATTGAATTTTCTTACAACAAAGAGGCTGATGAGCTTAGGTGGAGAGAGCGGTGCCCTTTATGCTGGGCAGAACAGAAGCTAATGCTATTAGCTTCACAGATTGTAGGTGCTGGTGCAGTTGCCTGTGAGAGAATGGAACATCATCAGTTTAGGAGGAAAAAAAACATCCCTGGCATGGAAGGAAATAATACCTGGTCCAAATACATCTCATAAGGACATGATGATTAAGCTACGCTAGGAAATGCAGAGCACAAAGTACATTTTGTTTTCAATTGAACATGCACAGTCCATTAGAAACGTAAAGGAAATAATGAAATACTATCTAGACAATCTTTTCTACAACACTGATTTATGTGCAGCGACTTACTGTAGCTTGTAATCTACAGTCTGTTTCTTAGATTTAAGATCTAGAAAAGTTGCTCAGTCAGTCCACTTGCAGTTTGTTCCCTCAGAGTTGGACTCGGGGACCTCCTTTCCTCCCACCACCTTATCTCTTGTTGAGAAATGGGTCAGTGAGGGCACGGGAGGGATGAGCTGCACTGCTGCAGTCCTGCTGTTCTGACTTGCTGTAGCCTGAGCTGATCAGCAGTGACTATTACAACCTACCCAGCTCCAGTCCTGTGGTTGTGGCCCGGAGGGAACCCTTGCCTGGGATCACAGAATCATAGAATCATTATAGCCTCTATGACCATCGAGTCCAACCATCAGTCCATCACCACCATGCCCACTAAGCCATGTCCCTCAGTGCCACGTCTGCACATTTATTGAACACCCTCAGGAACAAAGGCTCCACCACTTCCCTGGGCAGCCTGTTCAAATCTTTCAGAGAATAAATTTTTCTTAGTATCCAACCTGAGCCACTCCTGGCATAACTGAAGGCCATTGACCTCTGGTACTGCTGCCCGACCTCGCTACAACCTCCCTTCAGGCAGTTGTAGAGAGCAACAAGGTCTCCCCTGAGCCTCCTCTTCTCCAGACTAAACAATCCCAGCTCCCTCAGCCGCTCCTCATAAGACTTGTGCTCCAGACCCCTCACAGCTTTGTTGCCTTCCTCTGGACACGCTCCAGGTCCTCAGTGTCTTTCTTGTAGTGAGGGGCCCAAAACTGAACACAGTACTCAAGATGCGGCCTCACCAGAGCTGAGTACAGGGGGATGATCACCTCCCTGGTCCTGCTGGCTGCACTATTTCTGATACAGGAAATCCAGGATGGCTTTGGCCTTCTTGGCCACCTGGGCACACTGCTGGATGAAATGGCTCATTTGCAATTGAGTCTGCTGTGGGAGATTCAAGCTTTTCAAGGAATTTCAGAAATTTTAAGATATATAACTGCAGCCAGTTCTACTGAACTGCATTTTCTTATATGTATACAACCTGGATAAATGTAAGTGTATTTTCATGAGAGTAACAAGAAGGACATTTCAAAACAAAATTGTCTGCCAAATACCAAGTCTTTGCTCTAAAGCATGGATGCCAAATGTTTTGAATTATTGAAATACAAGATCAAGACAAGGTATTACATATTTTAAGCAACAAAAATAATTCAGGTGAAGTTTTCCTCACCAAAAGCAAACTGAGGAGTATATTCAGCATGGAGAGTTTAAGGTCAAGCAGTTATAGTTTGGCAAATTTAAAAGCAATTGAAAACAGGTTATTATAATTGGAAGCATTGGGCAACCTAAATTGCAGGCAGATCTATAAGCCCAACCTATAATTTACTGCATGTAGAGAGTAACCTCTATGTGTAAGATTATAATTTATAAAAATAGACGGAGAAAGAGTTTCCTGGTATGGCTATTAAGAGTTGGTACTGATTAAAATGTTCTAGTATTTTCTATGCTGACATGTTCTTAACTGAAGCTCTGGATTTAAACACAAAGGCTTTTTCCATAGAATCATACAATTGCTTAGGTTGGAGGGGACCATAAAGCCCATCCAGTTCCTACCTCCTGCCATGGGCAGTGCTGCCACCCACCAGATCCCCATCCAGCCTGGCGTTGAACACCTTCAGGGATGGGGCATCCACAGGTTCTCTGGGCAGCTGTGCCAGTGCCTCACCATCCTCTCCGCGAAAGCTTTCCCCCTGACATCTAATCTACATCTCCCCTCTTTCAGTTTAAAACCATGCCCCCCTATCCCATCACTATCTACCCATGTAAAATGTTGATTTCCCTCCTGTTTATAAGCTCCCTTTAAGCATTGGAGCTAATAAATAAATATTGTAGCTTTTACAACATTTATTTCATTAGATTTTTTTATTTTTTATTTTAACATTTAACATTAGTGGTAGAACGTGTTGAAAAATTCCCTAAGACTTTTCACTCGGTAGTGGAGAAAGTTACTACTTT
Organism: Penelope pileata; assembly: GCA_013396635.1. Classification (NCBI taxonomy): domain Eukaryota; kingdom Metazoa; phylum Chordata; class Aves; order Galliformes; family Cracidae; genus Penelope; species Penelope pileata. The sequence continues at coordinate 405,858 of WBMW01002147.1, read as the reverse complement.
TTATAATCGTTATTGAAATGCTTACAGAAATATTCCTTTCCACAAGAAGCAGAGTTTTTATAGAACAGTCAGATTTAGAATTAAATTTTACTGTACTATGCTTAAGATGTGTTTTAAGATGTGACTATGGTATGGAGTGAATAGTAGGATGAGATTCACTGAAACAGCTTTGCTAAAAGTCAGTGGAATTATGTTACATGAGCCCTCATTTTGCCTTATCGGGGTGAACTGTGAGGACCATCAAATATTTAAATGCCTTCAAAGGTAACTTAGTGGTTAACTTTAAAAAGAGAAAATACCGTGTTTTCACAGAATCACAGAATTGCAGGGGCTGGAAGGGACCTTTAGAGATCATCCGGTCCAACCCGCAGCCCAAAGCAGGTTCCGTACAGCAGGTCGCACAGGGAGGCATCCAGACAGCTGTTTTGGATGAGGCGCAAATTTACTTCACCTATTGTATTATTTAATTGTTATGCGTTAGTACTGCCTCTGGTTTCTGAATTACACCTGGAATACCACACTGTGGAAAGTGCTGTAAAGCGTGTGCCTGAAAGACATAACAGTAACCCTTCTCAGCTATGGAAACTATCAAGGAATTATTCCATGCAGTTGTACACTCACAGATTGAAGTTACAACTGTCTCTCAGAAGCAAACCCACAACATAACACAACAAAGCCAGAGCAGACAATTGTTGGTGAGAACAATCCACAAGGCTGCTGCTGCAAAAGAAAAATGTGCTAGATATCCATGTGGCTTCTCTTCTGCATGTAGCACTTGTAGACGTGGATAAAAGGATGTCAGACTGACGGATATAGATGTCACTGACTAAGAAAGGAGCACCATGTTTAATGCCAAGGGCAGGAAAGCAGCTTACCAAGTGACAACAATGTGTGCTTCATTGCAAGACGTGTTGAAACTAAAAGTAGAATGAGACTTGGGTGCGTGGTAATTACAGGAGTAAAGGGAAGGTGACTGTGCTCTTCTACTCTGGATTTAGTCCTTCGCTGGCAGTAAAATCTGATATGATGTTTAACTTTTAAAAGTGGAAACATGAAATGGTACTGCCAGGAGTATGAACTAGAGTGAATGAGGTGTTAGCATGAGAAGTTATGGTTGTGTGTGTTTGTAAACAGGGTATATATAAGAGATGGAAGTTAAAAATAATCTACTGCTGTGGGAAGGTGGAGGAAGGGACAACTTTATTGAAAGGCTTGTTTTGTTTCCAGATATATAAGATCTTTAATCTTATTTATCCTGGTGTAATGAGATACATCAGATAACCTTCTCCAGTTGTTCCAGGGGCACTGAGTCATAGCAGAGCTGGGCTGTCCAGTGTGATTAAAGGAAGGTAGAAGTAGTTCCACTCCCGCTGCCAGTAATCTTGCTAAGATTTTATTGGTGGAGCTTGAGGTACTGAACAGGAATGCCATGCCAAGTGGCACGCTGCAGGGAGGCAGCACTCACTGAGATCTTTTATAGATTGGTTTCCCAAGCTGGCTACAGCAAGTTAAAAATAAATTAATTCTGAAACCTGCGGTCTCTTCTTTGGACTCCTTCAGTAAGCGTATGTTCTTGCTGCATGCAGTGTGTTTGTCTGATAGACACTCACGTTCTGAATTTCTTTTCCATTTCTTCAGATTTCAGATTGCTAAGTAAACCAAAACAGGGTTTCCATATTTTTCACCCAGGTGATATAATCTTCTTGAATTTTCAAATATGCTTATGTTACAGACTAAACTTCATGATTTAGTAGTCTAGTTTCACAGGAAAAACAGATGCATGTTTTAATGGTATCTTTTCAAAAATCAGACTTAGTTTAGCTTGTCTTTCGGGACTGCATTTTAGTACCCCCACTATAATTGCTGTGTAGATTATTTAAACTCATTGTAGACAGACAGCCTATAACTATTAATAGCTAAATTTCTGTATTGATACTGCATTAGTTATTTCAAAAGTATCACTAAAACTATGATTCTACCATGCTTCACAACTATGGAGGTGTTAACAAGCAGCAATTACGAAGGATTGCTGTTAGCTGCTCACAGTGTAAATATTTCTTCATGGTACTGGCATGTGATGAGTGTCTGTAAAAGATGAGCTCCATTCTGCTCCTCAGCATGCACATGAAGATTTAGCAGGTTTATCTGAAGGAAAAACAGCTCACTTCCTCGGTGTTAGCAACAGTAACAGCCATTTGTTCTGTCACGCTTTGTGCATGTGTTTGTGATGTGAATTGAGAAACAATTCTCTCTTGCAACGCTTTTCTGGCAGGCTTGCTCGACCTGAGCGATGCTTTCTGGATGCTGGGCAGGTGGAAGGTGGGGCAGGAGCGCACAGAGAGCAGAGACCAGACACACTCCTTTTCAGCCAAGGAGAATTTTACCACAGAAAGAGAAGCTGGATAAAGCCTTCAGTGGGAAGAAGTTCAGTCCTGGTAAGTGGCTTTTCATTTTATTCTTAAGAAAGCAGCTCACAAAGATGTCGCATATCAGCAGAGATTTATAAATACAGGCTTTAATAATATGCAAGCCAGACATGCAAATCTGTACTTTTTGCAAGTCTGCATGAGAACATGTTAAACTGGGAACTCTGACTTCTCATGCCTCCAACAGCCCCGTCTCAAGCCTAACTTCACATGGAGGCTTATTGTGCTGGGCAGAGAGCCATGTGGATGCTGCAGTGCCCTCAGCAGCACATTTAATGGCAGCGTGGGCAGCACTGCAGCACTGTGCCATGGAGACAGTCCTGACACAGGCGAGGATCCCGTAGGGAAAAGAAGAAAGGAGGTGGTCATGTAATTGAAGGCTACACCATAGAGCACATGCACCAGTGGGTGTAATTATGGTTGAATGTAATTACGCACCTCCTAACCTTATGTACCTTAATTATAGCACCTCCTAATTCTTTGAGTGCTTGCCTTGGAACTCAGTCTGCTGTAGCTCTGCTGGCCTACAAAACACAGCACGCTTGTGTCAGCTGTGACTCTGTTATTGCTTAAGACAGTTACATGGTTAATGCAAACATTGGTGGTTTTCTCTATATGTTCAACTTTTTAAAACCACACAGCGAAGAAAGTTGGCAGTTGACTTCGAAGAAATTGAAGCTGTCATTGGGAGCCTTGGCCACCTGTTTCCCTGGGTGACGAGAGCTATTCAGGAGGCTCGGGGCAGCAGCTACAGAGCCCAGGAATCCAGGAGGCTTCTCGGAGCATTTGAAGCAGATAGTGTCATTTTGGAAGTCATCCTAACCCCATGTAGAAGCAAAACGCAGTCCTCAGCAGCCACAGGGTGTTGTTCTGGGGCCTGCTGGCATGGCTATTCCCTTCAGCGTTCAGTTTGAACAGCCTTCACGTGCTTGCTCTGCCCAATCTTGTGTGAAAAACCCTCAGCCTTTCCTGAAGCAAGCCACGACAGAATGTGAATGTCTCTGTGTGCTTACATCCCAAGGGCTCTCTGTTGAAAGGAAGCTGCCCAGCCAGTTAGGGCTATGTCATCGCGAAGACGGTTTAGCATTCCACCCACTGCCATGTTTTGCTTTTAGCAGAAGAACTTGGCCTAACCCTCAGGTTCATTTGAAAGCACTTAACAGCGAGACAGGGAGACAGACGATGACAAATGCATCTGGATGATATAATCTTTCATCTCAACAGTATTCCTACAAAGGATAACAGCTATAATGAGTACAATGAACCCTTTGGGTTCCAGTGTCTGTAAGAGAAATTCCTGCGTGGAACAAGTAAGAGAAGCAATGCTCTACCTCCGCCCAGAAAATTGCTTGTCATCTTAAAGGATCCTGAATGTTCCAGTGTGTGAGAAACAGCTGTACAACAGTGCATGGCTTGAAGTAAAAACCAGTGTTTACATAACAGTGCAATACCACCCTGTGCTGTGAATCCTGCTGCCTTTTGAGGTGGGGCGGGAGGTTCGGAGGAGCCTTGTTTGCTCTGCTGTGCTGGGTGGGGCTGTGTGACTACAGCGGAGCAAGGAAATGCTCCAGGGGAGCGGGTGGGAGCTGGTGGCATGGGGCAGGACCTCTCAGGTACAACAAAGACATCCCCAGGGTTGCTTCAGTTGGGTGTTTTGATATGTAGTTTTGTTGTTAAAATCTACTGGTAAGCCAAGAACTCTATTACGAAATTATGTGTACCTACTTCCATGAACTTTCTTCAAAAAGCCTACTGGTTTCTTCTGAGGACAAATCTTTCTGCTACCTAACCGTGGCAATACCCTTTCAGGCTGTGTCCGTCCAAACGTTGGTGTTGTCAGAAGCAGTAATAACGATGCAAGCAACACTTCATTGTCCACTGAAGATGAGCTCTGCACAACCTGCAGACAAGCAGGCTATTGTGTTTCTGATACATATCAAGTCATGTCTCAGGAACAAAAATCCCCTTCTGACTCTTCTGTGGGTGACCCATATGGTGGCTGTTGGGTGGCTGTGGAAGCTGATGCTGATCACCACGTGGCCACCATGTACTTTCTGCAGGTGAGCAGAGAGCTGGGTGAGCGTGGTGAGCATGGCAGCTGGTAGCACTGCCCAGTGAGCACTTCGTGGTCCTGTGCATTCTGTGCAGACGACAACAGCGGTACACCCAGTGTGGATGCTCTGCAACGTGTCTGTTGAGGTTTTTTCCTCTCTGATATCTTGAGACCTGCTGCTGTAGTGGCTTCTCTCCCCAACTCCTCCTCAGTTCCCTCCGCAAACTCTTATTGAGCCGTCCCTGGACTCCTGCTCAGATCTGTGCCCTTTCTCCTGACTGAATTACTTAGGGGTGGGACTGGAACAGCAGCTCATGGCAGAGGAGGAGAGCTTCCTGTTAGCAGCAAGGGAAGAAGGCCGCAAGAGCTACCCATTTCACATCTCCAACAGTGCTTCTCTTCCTTGTATCACTCCCACACTGATCGTCTGAACTGATGCCTCTCTAGATGCTAATTGCTGTATTGATGAGTCTGAATTGGACGGTTTCACTGTCTGGGGGCTTTGGGGAGAGCTAATCTCCTAAGAGGTGAAAATACTAATTATATTGGTAATTATTTTAAAGCTTTTATCCCGCTTTCGCCAGTGTCCATTGCCATGGCAACATGAGCAGGTACTGTGGCACGCAGCAGCGGCTCAGAGCCCTTGGCTGCGTCAGCGGAGGCTGAAGCTGGGGAGGTGTTGTACAAACTGCACTTGCAGATTTTACAGTGCTTGAGATGTTTCTTTGCTACAAATCTAACTTAAAATATCAAAAATCTATCACAGAAATTGCAATTTCCTCTTTGTGAGCTGCACAGGCTTTTCTAAAACTTTAGTTTTCCCCTAGGTGAGCTGGCAGGTCCCCGGGAGCTGGGCTGCAGCCAGAGTCCTCAGGGGATATTCTGTCTGACTCAGCAACTACTTTTTTCTGCAGCCTCTTGGGCCGAGAACAACAGCTCTGCTACTTCCTGACTCCTGGGCCTTGTCTGCTAGGCAAACTTCAAAAAAGAAATTCCCACCAGTGCTTCAAGTGCATCTGAAATTGAAAGCAGACTGTGCTTGGACTGTTTTGTCAATGACTTGCAGTCAGTGTCAAACTTATTTTGGCCGTCATCAGCTGCAGCAGCTTCCTGGGTATTTAAGCTTTTTGCATGAAACGGTGTTTTTTCCTGTGTATCGTAAATGCAAACCATTAATTTTTCCTAAGGAAGATGAAATGTTTCCAAAGCGTGGAGAACCATTACTCACGTGCCAGGCAGAACCGGTGCTGCTCCTGCCATTTTTTTTACTGGAATGCAAGTTCTGATCTGATTTTAGGGGAGTTCTGAACAGGAGAAAATCATAAGGCATCCTCCTTTCTGCCTGAGTGAGCTTCAGAGCTCAAAACAAGCTCCAACAAGAGCACAACAGGGTGAGCAAAAAGTTTTGGCTCTGCAGAGGGGCAACCTTATAGGCTGTGATAGAAATATGGCATCATAATGAAGGAAGGATCATAAGGATTCTGTAACTGATTCTGTAATTGATTCCTTTTACATATTTCTAGACGTATTAGTGTCTAGAAATGTTTTTTTTTTTTCTGTGATTAGCACTGGTACATTTTAAAAAGAAAATTATTTGTTAGATAATACTTCCCTTTTTGCTTGATCTAAACAAATCTTATTCAGTTCTGCATTTGATATTGTTTCACTCTTAAGTGAATCTGCTATGTATAGTAAGATTATATCCATCCTGTTTATTCAAAAGAAGTAAAGAAGAACAATAGATAAANAAAAAAAAAAGAGAGAGAGAATATAAGGAGGAACTGGATTGACATCAATTTTGAAAATGAGGCACTTGCATTAATTATATTTATTTCCTTTTTGACTCAGCATTGCTTCCACAGCACCAGTTTTGTAAGTAAATAAGTGATAGCTAATATTTGGAGTGTTTTATCTTGCATAATTTCAGGCAAAGAAAGATTGATTTAAGTTCAGAGGGCTTTTCCATGCTTAGAGAAATCTCAAAACTTTGTAAGCTGTGCTGTCCTCTATCCAGCAAAACCCTTTAACATGCTGTGAAGGGACAAATCTCAAGTGATGTGTCTAAAGGAAAAAGAAGCCTTGAGGACATGAGTAGGAGAAAGAATTGTGGATAAAAACCTTCATGCAGTGCCCTTCTTATTTTCCTGGCTAGCAACATGGTTGTCAACCACAGCTCATCTCTGCAGTGGGACAGGGAAAGCCATGCTCCTGCACTCGAGATGTTCCTGCTGTACAGCCAGCCTGCTGTCCTGGGCTCCTTCCTTTAGGAAGACAAACCACGTTACTGAGTATCAGTTTGACAGCATGTGTGCATGGAGACAGCATCATTATCCTAAGACATGTTGTGCCCTCACCTTGTCCTCATTTGGCTTCTTATTGTTTTGCTGATGTCCTTATGCACAGAGTTAGAGGACGTGGTGGTACTCCCATGCTTTCTATGTGGCCACACAATGCCTGCTGTCAGGCAGGAGACATCTGTCTGACAAGTGCTCCAGCTAAGCAGGATGAAAGCAGAGGAGGTTTCTCCTTCGCCTGTCTCAGTCCTGGTGCTTTAAGGATTTTTTTTTTTTCTGGGAAGCAAAGCTTGGGAAAACTGATTTTTTATAAACCTGTGCAACTGCAAAGACAACAGGGCTCACCCAAGCAAAGTGGCTGTAGAGTCTGATGCTCCATCTCCCAAAAACTCAGAAAGCTCTCTACAGCTGGAAAACAAGCAGGCTAAACGAGAGCACATGATGTTATTTTACATCCTCACAGAGATGGCTGTCATCCAGATTTCCCTCGCAGAGAAATTTATCAGAGCTTTAGGACCCAGTGCCTAGGGTAAACCAGAGACAGCACACTTAAAAATGCCTACTTAAAGAAATAGCTGAGTCAAGGATGTTTACCTTAACTGACTTAGACAGAAACAACAACAAAAAAATGATCTGAAACTGAAAAACTGAAAGAAAAGCTCTTCTGACTATACAATAATGTACTCTGCTAATCTTCAGTTGCCTTCTGCAAAGCAGGAAAACCATTACTGTCTGGAGATGCAGCACCTGACAAAACAGGCTTGCAGACAGCTGGGTTGGAGAAATGGACGGCCGCTCTGGTCTGTCTGACACCTGAAAGTTATGTGCAATGTTCAGTGATCTGACTGACTAGACTCTAGGTCTCTGTCTGAAAGCAGAATTCTTTCTTAACAGAAGTAAGGGAGGCTGAAGGAAAGTAGCGGGTAGTGCAGGAGGAAGCAGAGAGTGAACAGCGTGAGAAGCAAATAAAGATGTATTCTGTGACAGGGAAAATCTTAAGGGCTGGGGGATGGGAGAAGGTAGGACCTCTCTGTAGCACGTGATGCTAAGTTCAGTATTACATTTCCTTATATTGACACTGGTGTGTAAGCTTCCTCCACTGAAGCAAGCCAGTAAATGCTCTCAGAGCTGATCACAAATGAACGAGATCCCACTCTGCCCCGGCCGCAGCCCATACCCCAGTGGAATGTGGTTCCCCTGCTTGTATTTGCCTCCATTTGTAACTTAGCAGTGAGGCCCTGGAGCTGCACTGTATGGTGACAAAGCCATTCAGCTGAGCTGCTCCTGTCCTTGAGTGTGTCCCCACAGGATTTTGTTTGTTCCCTTCTTGCCTCCCTGTGTGCATGGCTTTTTGTACCTTTTAGAGGAAGCTGTGCAACCACCTGTTCTTATTGGCAGGCTCAACTGGCACAATATTTATTTCTCATAGGCCTGAGGCTGGTATACAGGGAAGAAAACAGCCAGACACAGCCATGTTGTGCTCTTACCACCCCAGAGCACTGAAATGTGTCATTAAAGGCTTTTGGGAGGTGAGTGGCCTGCCAACACCCATGCATGGGCTGTGCCAGGTGAGTTCGGAATGGCTGAGGAAAGAGGAGATGATCCTATTCCTGCAGTCCTCTCAGTTAGCTATTACCATAGTACCATAATGTTTAGATGTCACTAGCCTGCAAGTGTGGAAAATTATCCGGTTTATCAAGCTGAGCTGCCTTTTTGTTGGGTTTATCTTGTCTTGTTTCCCGGCTAGGTGTATGCAGTTTGTGGTTTGCCTCTGGCCTTCAGCAGGGAGGAGGGGAGCAGTGTGGCTGCTTTGATGTCGAGGCAGCTCTGGAGGACTTGCTGCTCAGACTCCTCCTGTTTCTGTGCCCCAAGGCCAGCCCCACACTGCAGCAGCAGCGCAGCAGCCACTGCACAGCCCGACAACCGAAGTGGCACTTGGCCTTGGCTTGATGCTGCCGCTGAGCCCTGCACTGGGTCACCGAGCTGCTTCTGTCAGTCATACTTCCTGCAGCGTCTCGTCAGGTGCTGGCACGAGACCAAGCGGAGTTCAACAGCTCTGATGCGTTCCTCTTACACTACAGTTTCTGTTGTTTGTATTGCAGTGGCACAGGGAGTGCTGCTGTGCTACAAATACAAAATACGTGACGCTCCTGTGCCAGACTGCCTACAACCCAGAGCGAGAGGGATTTACTGGTTTCCTGTCACAAATGGTCTGTGGCAGACTGGGATGCAGAGTTCAGAGCAGCTAAATCCTCGATCAGGGAATTAACAAGATTATCCTTTCACTCTGAAAACAAGATTGAGAGAGATTTTGGTAACAGCAGCCCCTGCTCTCTAGCTAAGTTACACTGAGTGTCTTGGACCTGTAAAACATTTAGAATTTGTACTGCCTGTACATGTATTAAAACAAAAACACTCAAATGGTAAAGTGTAATGCCACCTTGACTGTACAGATACAGTCACAAGTCAATTGTCAGATTGTTTGGAAGTTACACAACTGACGTCTTTTATTTTTAGTAGCTTCCATGACATTATGTATGCTTTCATAATTAGAATAACTTGTTTGACAAAGGAGCATATGTCTGGCTACTTGAACACACACACCCTGCCACACTGAACAACTCTGATTTGTGGCATCAGCATTTCTCGGGATTTCTGTGTAAACTCGTCCTGAGGTTTATGGCCTGTCTGTGTGAAGGGTTGCTTCACACACAAGCAGTACTTGCTGAAGATGGGCCAAAATAATTAATTGTCTCAGGGAAAGGAAAGGTCACAGAGAAATACTATGCTTAAAATACGTCTTTGGCAATGAATTCCAGAACCCAGCACAGAGTCCAGCCGATCTCCCACAAAAACCCAGCCTCAGGCTTTCCCTAGCTCCTCCTGCAGCAGAGGTGGTCCTCCCGGCTCCTTCCTCTTCACTGCCCTCCCCAACAGGTGCTTTGCTTTCTTCCTTACACTATTCCCAAACATGCCCACAGGCCTGGTATTTGTCAGGGTCTGCTGAGGATGGAGCTGCAGAGTGGCCCTTCAGGTTCCTGCTGGTGTAAGGGATAAGTCACAGCTCATGAACGTCTTTGAGGCCTTGGATTGCCCATAGGGCCTTGCCTCTGCCTGGCTCCTTCCCATCTGCTTTGCTCAGACCGTGGCAGCACTTCAATGCTGACAAGTGCCCATGTTGGTGCCCTTCTTGCCCCACAACATGGTGTGTGGGTGTCTGTCAGCCTCACGTGGCAGCAAGCCCTCGTGGCATGGAGGGGACACATCCTGCTGTGACTGCCTCTGTGCCCTTGGTGGGGCCTGAAGCCATTGCCCCCTGTTGCTGAGGCTGGAGGTGCGCTCAGCATGTGGTGGAGACTATGGAGGGGTTGGCTGCGTGGGATTTAAATTCGCTGCAGGCCGAGCCCACCTGCCCCACCAGTGACTCCTTGCAAGGCCGTGCAGGCCTGGTCCCAGGGCGCCCGCCTCAGCTCCGGACGCTGTTTCTGGGTACGCCAATGGCTGTGTCCAGAAGCTGCCAGGGCTGCACAGCCCCCAGGAGAGAGGGGAGGAAAAATGACCTAACTGTAAGGAGTTTGCCTGAAACTTGTGTGTTAAGAATATGAGCTGTGGAAAAACTGTTTTAAATGCTTTTGCCAAACAGGATCTGCGCTCCCATCAGTATTTGTCACATTGAAAGAGAACATCCTTCCTAACCAGTGAAATTAAGTAGTGAGAATAATCCATCCTCCCTCAGCTTTGCTGGATCGTTTAGCTTATTAGCATGACTTGCATTTAGAGCAAAGCTGGGGCAGACAGTGAGGATGAGGGAAAGCAGAGCTGTACTGGTGATTAAAGGCTGTCTCTCATTGTTATCATCTTCCTACAGCAAGGAGCTCTCACTCTCCCATTGAAATACATTTTCATGTGTCTGAACTCATGTTTGTACTGTATTACATTATTTTTATCCTGGTGTTTATCATTTGCCTATATGAAATTCACTGAGGGTCGAAACCAGGATCAAACGCTGTCCCCGTGCTGTGCTGCAGCCCCAGCCCGGGGCCTGGGGCCCGCTGCCCTCTCAGTCCCAGCGGCGCAGTGGCTGTGGGACATGAATGGCCGTGAGCCCCCATGACAGGGCTGTGCTCCCGGCACCAGCAGTGAGAGGCTGCAACACGCTGCGCATAAACCCTGCCTCTGGCAGGGCTTGGGAAGAGTCCCCCTCCTTTTCACAGGGAGCTTTAGCTTTGAAAACAGTGAGGCTACGGAGAAGAAACTATGCAGATTCTGCTACTGTAGCCAGGTCTTTCTGCCAGCTTTTCAATATGGCATATATACCTTCAAAGTCTTGCCTCATTCTGGAACTATTTGCGTGGAGAGGCTTTGATTCTGCATGACTGGATAAACTGTTGGCACAAAATTCCTTTTCTTCTTTTCCAAACCATTGTTGTACATGGTATTAATGCTGAATCTTAAATTACCCTGCATATTTGTCTGACAATTCTGTTCTGTGTTTTGGTCTAAACATGCCTTAATGTCAGACTTTTTTAAATTTATATATTTTCAGTCCACTTGTTAAATTCTCTCTGATTGGAAAATTACACATAAACTCTGGGGAGAAGATCCATAACTATTTTAAAGATATAAGTGATTCAAAAATGGAAAACTTCAGAGCTGAACGCATGCCAGAACTAAAGTTCAGTGGAAATTTCATAAGCTGTTATTCTTAGCTATTGAATTAAAATAAGTTAAAATACATTTCTGAAATTCTGTAGTAAATGGATATGCAGAAAAGATTTTTTTCAATATATTCCTACAACAACGATGTTTTCTAATTGAGATTAGCAAACAAGTAGGAGTATATAGGCTAAAATATATACATTCACCTGTTTGGTTTTGGAAAACTCACTTCCTCCTTCAGAGCATTTTAGAAGGGCAAAACTTCAAAGTGCCCAGGAGCACAATGAGCTCCAGAAATGCCCAGGAGTTCAAGAAAAACTCTTAGCCACTTCAGTTCAGCCCATCTTAGTTATGTGCAGACGGTTCCAATTATCTGCTAGCTGTTTGATTATTGAATGCTCACTCCCAGCACACACCTCCCACAAAGTCTTTTTCTCCTCAAAACCAACAGAATGCACTAGTGACCTTAACGGTATTCCACAGATCAAAGAATACCAGGATGGGGACGGAGGGGAACAGCAATCATGATAAAAAATCACTGGAGGTTTTGATTGGTTTGCGTTGTGCCTCGCTGCACAGCTAAGCTGTGTTTGTGTGCAACGTGGTTACAACGTGGTCAGTGGTGCTGGGTCTTTGCCTCTGGCTTGGTTTCTAAGACCTCTGCAAAAGTCTGTTATTTACTGTTGGAGGACAAATGAAACAATGTTGGTGTAGGTAATGGTGGAAACCATACAGCGATACTTAGCAGTTAATTAGGAGAAGAAGGGTTTGGAAAAAAAACAATTCTCAGAGCAGGAAGGAGCAATAAAAGCAGTGGTGACCCCTGTATGTTAGTGCTCCATTTCCTCCAGAACTGAAGGTTGATAGACACCTTTCAAGCCAATACATTTTAAAATTTGTTTGCGAGTGAACTTTTAGTATTTCACTGGAGCTGAATGATTGAGAAAAATATTTTAGTGTCTCTTTTACACCTGAGGTAATGCCAGAGCATAACATTTCCATTCCTTACAGCATTTGTTGCAAGTGGTACAGGGAAAGAGTACTGTATAGACTTCAGTTTTGGAAGATAACTGTGTCTGTTTATTGTAATACTAAAATCTGCTTTCCTGTGTCCTGAATGTTTATTTCTGAATAACCTGTAAAATCAAATTACTTGTAATAACACAAAAAATTAACTATATATTCTGCTTTCTTTCTTCTCACAATCAGAAGAGGAACTTGTGCTCTTACCATGTTACCTACGTGGTACTAACATACATGCCATAAGCCTACATTTTAGCCAGTATAAAAGACTTATCNCCTCTCCTCTCCTCTCCTTTTCTTTGATAAAATGTTGTACAAATGGAATATGCATTGAGAAATATATTCTACTGGAGAAAATAGTACAAGGGCTTGGATAACAATACAAACAAATGGAATGGAATTAATCAATTGCCACTGCCTCTTTTCAGCATATCTCTCGGTACCTTAACTCCTGAACTACTGTCCAGTGTTTCGCAGTCAAGATGCACCACACAAAAGAACTCTAAGTAAATGAAATTATTTTTTCACTGTATTATCTTTAGCTTTATTGCAGTAAAAAAGCACATTCCTTCTCCATCCTAGCCTGGAAAAATCAGTTCTTTACAATCTAAGCATCCATTTTTCAGTAGCAGATCTAAATGAGTCTGTCTTTTCCCAACTAGTAATAGGGTTTAGAAATTCATATTATTTACTGCATACATTCTTATTACTGTAATTTTTAGTTTAATTTGAGGTCAGCAGGAAATTCCCAGCACTAATTGTTGCTCCCAGAATTTCAGAAGCAAGGTTAGAATGAGAAAATCCAGCATACCCTTTTTTGAAATGAAACCGTAAATGCTGGAAAATGTAAGAAACAACTTTTAAATTCTCGTATTTTATATGAAAATCTAAGCTAATGATAGTTTAAGTCATATTGATTTAGTACTTTCTAGATGAAGACTGATGCAATATGCACAATAGTGGACTTTTTCATAACAGATAACATTTTTAACTGGGATTTAGGAAATAAGAGAATCTTCTGACTTTATGTTGGTCAGAGAGTAGGCTAGTATATCACCTTTTGCGTATGAATCTGGTTTTGAGTAATAGTTGTTTCTTAATGAGATCTAGCTAGCATTTTTAGAACTTAATTTGAGAACACTTTTTTAGAGAAAGTAATGTAGACATACAGTAAAAGTTCATTTTTGACCTTTGTTCTAGTATGTTCACCAGAACTGGCAGCTTTAAAACTTCTGCATTTGCCTCTCTTTCCCGACAGCATCGCTGCAGTTGCTGCAAGGCAGCAACCATTTTCTATGCCACTTGTCACATGAAAAACTTTCTCTTTCTCTTACTGTAAAACAGTGATATTTACTGTAGATGGACAGCAGATTGACTTCACGCAACCATATCCTTAGAAACCCTGAATTTTCTCTTGGACTAGTCTTGTGTATTCTGTAAATACAAAGGCAATGATCTTCTTGTGTTTCTTTACCACGAGGGGACAGACACTTAAATATAAAGTGTGACTAAATCAATCTCGTTTTTTCACTCTTGTGTTTACTTTGCGCTTTTGTACGTGAAATCTGACATTCATGCAAAAATGTCAGTGTGGGAGAGGAAAACAGGAAAGGATTTCTGTGTGTTATTATTCTCCCCAAAACACAAGGAATTAATTTTAACTTACATTTGTATTATGTAAATTGCCATCAATGGAAATGGGAAACTTACAAGACAAATAAAGACTGTTCCAGGTTGTTTTGTAACTGCACCATGACTTGCCTGCTCTTAATATTTTTATCAGCAGAATTTAGCAAGCAGTAGTAGTGTATCAAAGCAGAGTATGCACAGAGGATGAATTTTACAGCTACATAGCATTGATAGCATCCTTGAAAAAGATATTCTTCTGTGAAAGAGGTGTAACGCTGTCAGCTTCAATATTTATGAAAATGTTCTGTAAAGAACAAACCAGATTTTCCAAAATTTTGAACAGAAAGGAGTGTTTCCAATCTTTTTGTTTTAAAACAATCAATGAATATATGTATATACAAATTTAAATAAGACAGCAAAGCTCACATGAATTGAAAGTAATTTTTTATTGTTCAGTAGTCGAGCAATGACAAATGCAAAACGCACGCAAGCACACAAAATTATAAACATATATGTTTACAGACAGTTTAGTACTTCAGTCAACTAAAAGTCTGTAAGTTACATACAGAAACAAGATTGTGTGCCATATGATTCGTTTGATTGCCTCAGCTTTACACTTTCAGCAAACAGAAATTATACTTAACACCTGACTAATTAATTTCAAGCATGAGAGAACAACAGAAATGTATTCCAGATTAATTCTTCAGACTGGGCACTTGATTAGGAAAGCGTGTTCTGTGTATATCTTACTAACTTCAAGTGAAATATCATTAACTTGTATAGGTTGTGTTTGCTGCACTATGGCACTGGCACAATTGGTTTTTCCTATAGCTGTGATGAGAATTATTAAGTGGGATAAATCAGCAGACTTGTAGGATCTCCTCTGTAACTGCCTTTTCTGTGAGCAAGAAATCTAGCTCACATCAGAAGAAGTGTTTAGGAATTTTACTTTCCCTGGAACAAATAGAATGAAATGCAGAAATACTGTTATTGGACCAAGGTTCCAGCCTTTTATTCAGAAGTCTCTGATACATATTCAGCCTTTAATCCTCAAATGTCTGTGAACAACTGCAAAGCTCCAAAAAAGCTCTGACAGAGCAGTGTCAGGTCAAAAATGGGGAAGTACTGAAATCTCATTTAAATCTTCTGCCAGAAGTCCCAGAGACTTGATTTTATGTATGCATTTATTTCATTAAGTGGACTAGGGTATTTCCATAGATCTGGGGTTTTCTTTTGGAGTGATGTGGTGGTTATTACTTCTCCATCTCATCTGTTCCTCCTTACTCTTCCTTTCTCCCTGTCCCTTCGTTTACTAACCTCCCTCCGCTTTATACTCTAAATAACTTCTCCCTTCTCCCTCTCTTTTATTTATCTTGACCTCCTTTTCTGTTGGACCAACACCTCTGCTCTCAATAAAGTCGTAAGAGGAAAACCTTAATATACCATGAAGAGAGCGAGAGACTAGCTGATGAAGGGATTGTATGACTGCTGTCATGACAGCAAGAAAGTGGACATGGCAGCTTTCTGCCTTGCATGGTGTTCACCTTAATTGCATTTCCCAGCTTTCACTGCTGAATGATTTTGCAGAGTGCCTGTACGCTCAGTCCCTGTGCTACAATATGAGTTCATCTCCTTTAATTTCCTTTTTCAGCTGCTTCCTTGTTCTCCCAGGGCTTTGAGAAGACCGCTGGATATCTTTTTGCTCTGTGAGATAATATTTACTGTTGCCTGTCTCCTTCATCTCTTCCCAGCTGTACATCAATGCATACTGACTGCTCATTTCCTCTGTAGCCACCAATTGGAATTACTTCCTAAGTACTGCTTCTCAAGTTTCTCAGTGTCAGCAGCTCCTCCCTACCTTGTAGCCTTCTTAATTGGTTTTTACTTGCATTTCTTTCCTAAGAAATCACTCCCACAATGTTCATAGATCTTTCTTTATAAGAGAACTAACATCTGCTTTTTCTTCATTTACAGGAGCCTGTAATATACAGTCAGCATGACTGGAATTTGCTGTTCCTTTTATCTGTGCCTTGCATAGGAAAGCAAAACAACTGCTGGGACAGCTGGATGATATATGGGTGTGGTGGAACTTTTATCCAGCTCTCTCCACCATGGTCTGCCTGGACTTACTTCCCTTTTCCCAAGGCAGCATTCTTTACCTGGAACCAATGCACTCCATTTTTCATCCTTCAAAGGCCAGTTCTTCTCTGAAGGTCAGGAGCTAAGCTACTTCACTCAGCTCCGAAAGGACAGGAAGGTCTTCAGTACTCGGCAGTGGCTGAACACTCCCCGTTTTATTTTTTTTTATTGCAGTCCCATAAATAGGAGAGAATGCAGCCCTGCACTCCAGATGATTTCCTTCCTCATGCAAACATTATGAGATAACAGAATTCACAGGAAAAAAATGGTTTGCATATTTGTGTATGTGTGTGGGGGGAGGTATGAAAGGGTGGTAAGAAATATTAGATCATAATTTGTTTACTGAAACTAATATATTCAACAGTCTTCCATCTTCAAAATACCTTACTAATTTTTATAGCATCATGTTGATGATTGTGATCCATTAAAAGTAAAATGGTTTCCGCACTGAATAGTGGGTGGCAATGAGGATGTTTCCTGTACGTGCTTCCCCATCCCTGGAGGTGCTCAAGACAGGGTTGGATGGGGCTGTGTGGGCAGCCTGATCTAGTGTCTGACCCAGTGGTTGGCAACCTTGCCCGCAGCAGGGGGTTTGGAACTTGATGACTGTGAGGTCCCTTCCAGCCCCAAGCCATTCTATGATTCTAAGATATTATGATGGGTCAGAAGCAGTCTAATCTCCTCCAGAAGAGTGGTCACATGTGACTGGGAAGGGATAGCTTTCTATGCTGGAGAGAGGGATGAGAGAGGGAGCTGCAAAATAGTAGTTCTGACATCTTAAATTCTATTTTTATTGACTAAAGAAAAGCTTCAACTTACCAGTGAGGCTTCATTATTCAAAATATCTGTAGCTAACAGTGGCTTTTGCCTTTTATTTGTGCACCACTGTATTCCCATAATTTCTCTGTGTTTTCTAAACAATTTAGATACTGCTAAAATGCTGTTGGCTTCTCAGGAAACTTGCCTATTTACTACCTCAAAAAGTTAACTGAAAAGCTGCTTTTAACTACAACAAATAATACACTCTGGGAAGAGTGATCTGAAGGACGCTGATCAGACTCTAATACGGATTATAAACATCGTTTTCCACCCTACTCACCAAACATCTGTATTATTTACTTTCAAAGCTGGCCTACCCAGAGGGCAGAGAGTACAAAGTCACCTTCTCAAACCTGTGAGGTGGAGAAGGTTTCCTGTGGAACTTACCTGGACAAGTGCAGGATGGTCTTTAGACGGGTGACAGAGGACAGCTTTGATCTGTTTGCTGCAGTTTTGAGATTTTCAAGAGTTCTTTCTGCAGAACTCACAAAGTTGAAAAGGAGGTGAGGAATAAGAAAATACATATGTGGGAGTAGAAGAAGCAAGGGAAATAAAGGAGTGTTTTGCCGTGAGAATCTGAAAATGAGTAAACAATTTTATCTCAAGAAACATCATTTTTTTAAACTAGCTCTTGAAATTTCTGACATGGTCACTGCCTGAAAAGTACAAATGGAGGCAACTGAAATGAGCAATGGGGAAGTCTGCAGGGGTGCAGCTGGATGTTAGGAGCAGAGAACTGTAAAATGCCCGCAACAGCACTGTGGGCTGTGCTCCCTCACCTGAGAACCAGAAGACTGCTGCCTCCTGGGCAGCTTTTCATGTTAATAGTGTATTAATTGAGCAAAAGAACATTTACTGGCTGATACTCTTTTCTCAAGATTCCTAGCCCAAGTACTCTGTAAGATGGGCCATCTGAATACAAGCCCTGCATACATCCAGTCAACACAGAGGCCCCTGGTTAGGCACTCCAGCAAAGCAGTTCTGGCTTTTGCCTGAGCCTTCTCCACAAAAGCATGCTAGCCTCGGAGCCCTCACTGCGGGCACCAGCATCAACACGGTCTGTAGCGAAGTGGCTTTGATATGTCCTTCCACGACAAAATCCAGGCTTTTCCTACATATGTAGGTGACAGAAGATTTACTAGATTTCTACTTGCTGTTGTCATCCAGTGGACTATCATATTTTATTTAGCATTGCAATAGAGAAGAAGGATGGGATGTCAATTTGTCCATAGCAGAGAGATAGGTGTCATTCTTGTTTCAAACAGGTCTGAGCTACCTCCCTAGAGGGGAGCATTTGTCACAAAGGTGGCAAGAGGCTGGCCTTTCTGGGCTCCCCAGAGGTGCACAAATCCTCTCTGCAGACTTGCACCTGTTTTCTGTGGTTCATGGACATGAAAAGAGCTTGCAGGACTGTCTCACTGTTGTCATGAGGAAGCAGAACTCAGGGGAAAATAGGGATTTCTTACTTCCCTTTCTCCCCTGTGGTATTCACAGCTTGGGAAGGGCAAGAGGGCAGTAGCTTAGTAACACGTTATGCTCACGAGCTTCAAATAGGTATACAGGCTTTGTGTTGTCTCAGCAGCTAGTGTGTACGAGGACTGTATCACCTGAAATTAAGTTGTTTGAGTGCATGTAGATTTAATGTGCTATTCTGTGTCAGTGTGAACAAACCCCTAGGCCACAGGCCTAGAGTCCCGTGTACAGCTCTATTTCTGTTAACAATCACATTGAAGTTAACAAGCTTACTCCTGTGAAACACAATACTCCTGCATTTGAACAGATAGCTCCTAGTATTCAAAATCTTCCTGGCAGCAGCATGCCTGTTAAATAACATAACTTTCTGTTACATCACTCGTTTTTTGCAAAGTTTCATGTAATTCATATACCTTTTGTGTCCACACATTTTTATTGAGCATTATTTGCCTTAAAAGTAAAGGATAATTAAACTTATATGACAGGGGCATTACACTATAAAGATGAATGCTTATCACTTAAATATTTCTGCATATATATGCCACATTGTCATACACAATTTACATAAAGGGGCTGCTCTGAAAGTAATGCCTCCTATTTTATGATGTTGGCCCACGACATTAGAGGCAGATGTTGGTGGTATGGCAGCAGAGGCTGAACCTTCCCACCAATATCCCATTCCATGTTGTTGCTGTGTGACAGATGGCAGCAGACGGGCAGCCTGACCAAATGGCGTCTGACATGGGAGTGTGGATGGAGCACAGGGGTGGAACTGAATTCCTCCATTGACATTCATTGGTGCTTGCTGGATGTTGATGGAGCCCAAGCAGTGGCTGTGAGCACAGTGAGGCGGTGGTGCTGCATTTCAGCAGTGGTGACAGCGACAGTGGGGCACCTCTGCCGGTGCAGATTGTTATGAGCATGGCATGCAGGCTCTTGTTCATCACTGGCAAAAAATTCACAGCTAATGGTGGTGACTGTGTTGACAAAGAATTGTTTGTAGCTAAGAGTTTGTTCTATCAAACTGCGTTACTGTGCTCTTTGTATCTGTTGTAGTTTCCATGGAAATAAACAGGAGACATTACTTTTGGCATTACATATCTCATCTGGCGTATTTCAGATTTAAGCTATAGCCTAACGTGTGTGCATATATAATTATATGCAGAAACCTACTTACTAATAATTGTATTGAAACATAAACGTTTCATAAACAGCTGAAATGCAAGCAAAATGTCTTTCAGTAAATACACATATGTCATGGAAAAGAGCACAACCATACCCTGGCAATTTCCTGTTTCTTCAGAGTTAGCAGAGAAAATGACTGTGCAAATCTAGAATGCTGAACAGCCTGACAAGGACAGTGTAATTCAATGTGTGAATATCTTAAAAAGTAGTTTATGAATATCCACACCTCAGAGGCCTTTTTTTTTGTAATTAGACAACAGAATACCATCTATGAAGCTAACAATGCAAAAAGGAAACCCTCACTGACAGTATGTTCCAGTATATTCTATATGTTTTGATGCTGGTATGTATACAGAAAAATGTTAAACAGTTAACTAATACAGCATCTACTAAAACACATTCTTGAAGAATTCTTCCTGGAATCCTTTTCCACTTCTCTTTTCAAACATTGCTTCCAGTATTAAATTCATAACCCAAAGTGAATTGCCCTTATTCTAACAAACACCCATCAAAACAAAATCTTGCCAGCACAGCAAATATAAAATTCATGAATACCAACGTATTTAACATAATTGATATCAGTACCCCAAAGAATTTTTAACTTCCATGGGTCTTGCTCACCCGCTTTTTAATATGTGACCTATTACATCAAACACATCAAATACCCTCATGAGGATTATGTGTATGAAGCCAATCAACCATTATTCATTACAACAAACAACAGAGGTAACTGATCAAGGACAAAACACAGCAAACAATAAGAGAATATTTTTAAAATAAAGAATAAGTTCCATTTCTTGCACAGTCTAGATCCTCGGGGCGAAGGGGGGGGGGTACTAAACATAATTTTCAAAAATGATCCTGAGAACTAAATTCTTGACAATGGATAAACAAATTGTGGACTCAGTAGTGACATTGTTTTAAAGGCTTACTGTTTTCTTGCTGATTCATCCCTGTACATTCATGTTAGCAACTGCTCTCTCTCCCATGGTTTAATTGATTAAAATGTTTTATTATGCTAAGAACAATCACATCTAACTTGTATTTAGTTTGGATTTTGCTACTTGTCAGATCTAATTAATGGATGACAGTCAAGCCCAAAAGCTTTTTTGTTTTCTCCGGTTCTGTTAGTTCTTCTAATTAAAGATTATTACCTCTTCCACAAAACTGGTCTCACTACTATCATAGCATAATACCCACAACCGCACTCTCAAAATGAACAGAAGTTGGATAAATTTTTAATTGAAACACTTTTTCTTTCACTTTTGCAGAAAATGGGAAGAGTTTGGGAGGAAGAGGGAAATACAGCACATTTTAACTTCAGATAGACAAGCGTACGAAGGTTGAAAGGCAGTGCCCTAAGGGCCTCATTACAACAACTGTAGTTTACACCAAATGTTTTTCCATGAATCAAAAGGTTTCCGTGCCCCGTGCGTATAGATTTATGTGGATTTGTCTCACCAATATTAAAAAACAAGGCTATTCTCTTTCTAGAATATTTTTTTCCTGTGGAAATTCAAAGGGGCGCTTTCTCCCCAAAGTTATGTGTCTGTTTAATCTCAATGTACACTAATTACAACACCACAAAATACATTTGTGAAAATATGTTGAGTTGTTGAAGCCATGATGTTCAGTTGTAATCTCTGCTCTTTTGCTAGTAATAGTATAATAATATCTATTAGTATAATAGCATATATATAATAATATATAATAGTATAATAGTATCTTCTGCTAGTTAATCGGAATCTATGCACTTTCTCAACCTAAGCTTAACGAAGTCAAATATTTAAAATACTTTATTTATAGAAATCATATTAAAGAGTAATTACAGCTCTAGACTAAAGTGCTCTTCTCAAAGCACTCAGTAAACCCACTTTATCTGTGGAGAGCTTTTGCTTGTTTGTAGGCATGGAAATGAGTTAATAATACACAACTTTCTCACTTCTGTGGCCTGTAAAGTCAATATTTCCTTATTGATG
Organism: Penelope pileata; assembly: GCA_013396635.1. Classification (NCBI taxonomy): domain Eukaryota; kingdom Metazoa; phylum Chordata; class Aves; order Galliformes; family Cracidae; genus Penelope; species Penelope pileata. Next base: position 384,179 of record WBMW01002147.1, on the reverse strand, counting down.
TGTAGCACGTTAGTCATGTCTGCCAAGTATGACTTCTATTAAAATACTCTTATGATGGAGGGAACTAGATGAAAACTGTGGCTTAAAACACTTAAATTATTACTTTAGCTTTATTGTTTGCAATTATTATGCCTGAGAGCATAGGACAGATATATCTGAAAAAATGTTTAAGTTTCAAAAAGTTGCTCTGAAACACTTCTTCCTGCAAGAAAATGAAAAAAGTCCATAATTATTTTCAGTCATGCTAGTCACACAAAGGCAATGTTTTGTAGTTTGTTAGTTCAAAGGAGAAGGGGTAAGGTATTGAAAAAAAGAACATATTTTAGCACTTAGAACTATGTCATTTTTATTTGTCAGGTGGAGAGCAAAAGGAGGAAAATAACTGTAGAAAGTGACTTGAAGATACATAAAGAAGAGAAATGAGGAAGATAAACGGATTTTTGTTTAATTACGGTTAAAACTGAATTTCTTACATGATGAAAAAAATTCCCAACTGTTTTAGCAGATTCTGAAAAATATCATTATTTTCCCCAAATCTAAAGTGATTTCTTAATGTGAAATCTATTTTGCACATGGAAGACAATTAAAAGAATCAGGTTTTGAACTCTTCTAAAAATGTTTCAGGGTAGCTGTTCTAGAAATCAAAAACTTTTTGCTTAAAGTAAAATCTATTGGTCTAACAAATCTATTGGCCTAGAGACAAGATCATTACTCTCACTGGACAGTCTGGATATTCTTGCTTCTACGAGATTTAACCTGTGGTTCCCAACAGGGCAGTCTATAAGAAATTCAACTTTAAATATCATGGAGCCAACACTAAACAGCCTTAAAATGTAAAATAAATGCAATTCACCCAACAGTTACAGAAATCTGGAGTTATGCATTGGTTAGCACTATAGGTATTATTATCATAAATGTGCCTAAATACAATGATTCCGGAGTGATATTTGTGATACATTTATCACATACATCACCTGTTGACCAACTTGGTACTCCAGAATTCACTCTCATGGATTTTCATCAGCTGAAAAACACCAGCATTGTTAATTTTAAGCAAACTTGACACAAATTCTTTCCTATCACTGGAGAGAGAGGAATTGTGGTTTTCTTACAGGATGCAGCACTACCTTGGAAGAGCAATATAACCATCACAGAGACATTATGAATCTACTACAGAACTAGCATAGTTATTTCTTATAGAAAAGCTATTTCAGGTCTGATTAGAACCTCTGAACACAAATATCCTCAGCAGCATTAATTGTTGCCCTTTTTGAATCCAAGAACCTCACTAAGGGCAGTTAGTAAGGGTCCATAGGCAAAAAAATTGAGCAAATTTTAAGCAAATTTTTAAGTTGCTCTTTTTGACAACTTCAGTCTTTGTCGTTAGTGTGGCCAGAAGCAGCTCTGCAGGAGCTTATGAGCAAGGGACTGATGGCTACAATCCACAGACGTCTGTGTCCTCACATGGCATGGCTGCAGTTTCCATTCCTTCCTATTTGTTTTGACCAGCACAGAATATATGCAAGGGCTTCAGCTGTCAAAACAGGCTCTTAGGCTAAGAGGCTGCAGCATAGCTTAAAGTCAGTGTTAAGGAGACTGTCCAGTAGCAAAGCCATCCAAATCAGGGAAGAGTAAAGGTGCCTTAACATCACCTTTGTGTCTTTTCTTCTCCTTGTGAAATGTCATGACAAGTGCTCCTCAGCCAGAATTCAGGAGCATGCCCATGGTAACCAAGGAAGAGAAATACAAACAAAAACTCACAATTAAATGTTTAAAAATAACTCTAAAACATTCCTAACCATTTCTGGAACACAGTATATACAAAATAGGTTGTGGTGTTATAAAGGTTTTCTTTTGCTACTTGCATAATACTCCAAAACTTAGTCACACAATACATTTATGTTCACTGCTACATTTGATTTTACGATTTGAAAACAATGGAGCCAAATAGAGAAAACTTATTTGTAAGGCATAACACAATATTTAGTTAGTGTCAGTTTTAGATTATTTCAATGTTAAACTGAGCAGAGATGGTTTACTTAGCTTCTCTTAAAATATAGGAGATAGGTATTACACATTTAGGAATTTGCAACAGCATACTTTTAGGCCTTAATTGCCACTGAATTATATCTGTTCATTTGTTTGTTTTTTATTTCACCAGCATAAACGTGGTATAATCCAGTTGTGAATCAGATCAATTTAAATATGCTACATTAAGACACTTTGAGTTGATAATGGGCAAATACAAATTATAGAGAATCCAAAATAAAAGGCAAAACTTCAATATACATTTGTTATAGAAAATGCTACTCATTGTCACTTTATGTCTTTTAGGCAATTACCACTTTCAGTAACTATTATTTAATATTTGCATAGCAGTGATGTCCAGAAGTCCCAAGTCAGATCAAGATCCACTGTTCCAGTACCTCAGCATTTAATGAGAAGTGATTACCCTGGGGGCCTTTCAGTCTGGTCAGAAAAGCTGAAAGACATGAACGTGACAAATAACGTAAGCAGGAACAGAGAAAACCAGCAGTAAACATTGTTACTCTGAACAATTAGGTATGTGTTGTTTAGATCCTTCAAACTCTCAGAAGATGCAGATTCAGAGAGGGCTCGTAAGTGTTCTTTCAGCTTAGCTTTACATTTACTCATATTGTTCTTCAAATATAAAAACAGAAATGTCAATGAGAGAAGTTTGGACTTGGTGTCTAATGTGAAATTGCGTATAAAGAGTTTGTTTAAGCTATCACTGGGATCACTTGCACAGTATCACTTGAAAGACTCATTATGTAACACTATATTTTGTACTTTGTACACTTAATCTGTAATTATATGGTAACTGGGATAACAACTCTGGGAATTAATGTTGCTGGGGACTCTGTTGAAGCTGTAATCTAAATACTGTCTTGATATTTATAGCAATTTTAAATCCCTGGGATAACTCCTGGTATTTTCTTAGTTTGCATAGATAGTTGTATCTTGTCTGTGTAACATGTCTTCAGGCACTGTGGTCTAGCTATCTATAGTTTCAGTAATCTTTGGCTAGGCTTTTATTTTTGATGGCTACAACTGTAAGAGAAGTAGCATGTTACATTGAAGCTAACGTTACAACTATGGTAGATCCACCATGGGAACAACAGTTGCTACAAATTTCCCACACCCATCTGTTAACCAGCTGCATTGGTAAACCCACTGGGCAATTTGCAGTCAACTTTGCCAAAGAACAATTTCACACCAATAAAAGCTACAATAATCCCACGCACAACACAGGTGCCTTGAAGAGTTTGTGATGGAGAACATCAGTTACAGAGAGGCATTCATAATTAATATGAATTCATCCTTAACTCATACTAAGGATGCAAAGTTCGTTACTAGATAGGAAAGATCAATTGTTCATGAGATGAGGTATTTGAAATTTTATTAAAGCATCAGTATAGTGCACTGTGGTGAGAAGTTCTAAATCTGTTGTCACAGCTTTAACTGTAAAGGCTGAAGCTCTCATCCTTGGCCTTAGTCCAAAGCGGAGTTGTTTTAAGTAAAATAGCTTAGCTGAACACCAAAAAATACGGTTTTTTTTTTTTTTTTTAAATAAAAGGGGGTGACTTAATGTTCTGGGAAATAAACATATGTATACAATCTTATTTTTTAAAAACTCTGATGGTTATATTTAATTCAGTTTAATTATTTAAATGTAGGCATAGCTGTAGTTCCCAAAGGATTGTATGCTCTGTAAAGATGGAGAGACAATTCATAGAATAGTAAAGAAACTACCAGCCACTATTACTACCCTAGCAGAAAGGCATGCTTGTTTTGTATGTGTGGATACAAATTAAATTCTGGAATGCACAACTCCCACACAGAGCTCAGAAGTTTTAAATAAGTAACAGTAGCATTAAACACAGTGGGCTTGTATCCATACACCAGCTCTACCTTTTGCTGCAGAAGTTGAAGCATCTTTGTTGAAAATTCCATCCAAAATGGAATTAAGCAACCAATAAACCTGAACAGAAACATCCCTGGAGTTACTTTCAGGACTGTTGAGTGCTTAAAGGGCTTTTCACTTCCAGCAAAAGCTGAAAACCCCAGGGGCAGGTTGGTACCAACCTGACACGCCCTTTCCCAGTGCTGGTTAGTGGCTCATGTAAACTGGCGTGTTTCAGCCTTTCGTCCATTTCCCAATGAGCTGATGTGATCAAAACAAAACGTGATCCCAGCGGAGCTGCTGGCAGCCCAGAAGAGACGCCAGGGATGGGACGGGCACAAAAGCAGAGCGCCGGGGCCTCAGGCGTGTCCCCACAGATGGCCATGAAGGAGTAGGAGGAGAACTGCAGGAACAACTCTGGCTGGCAGCTGGGTAGAACCTGAGTTCAGGGGCTGCCACAGAGGCATATTGCGTACAGGTTGTGTATAGGTTGTCAAACACCTACTGCAAACAGCTGGGGAAATTAACAGGGAACATTTCCATCGACGCACCAGATCTTGCAATCATGAGTGGGCGCTGGATGAGGATCTCCCATAAGCCAACAGCTGCTCCTTGAACTGTGCTGTACCTCACTGGCTGCTGTGGCTGGCAGCATTTCCAGTACCATGGCAGTGGTGCACCGGGGGCTGAGGCACCTGGAACCGCACCTGCGTGCCGGGCTGTGTCAGCACTGCCTGCTGCGGCCTGGCACCCTGCGGCACCGTGGGGCCCATGGCCTCTGAGCGGGAGCACAGCAAGGGGATGTGGGCTGGGGCTGCTGTGCGTGCCAGCAGGCAGATGCCTGGTTCGTCATCAATGTTTTCACCATTTTGAGGTAATATCTGCCGTTATTAAATTCGTACGTCGGGCTGCTTAAACCCAAGGAAACATTTGTTATTGGGCAATGAATTTGTCTCAACAACTGACACATTCTTTCTGAAGGAAAATGAGACGCCCTCTGCACCCACTTTAGAGGCTATACTTGCGTCCCGGAGAAGGAACCTCTTGCTTACCGGCGGTTACCGCGCGAGGAACGGCACCCGCCTCCCGGTCGGGCCAGCACTGCCCGCCCCCACCGCGGGCCCCGTTCCCGGCCCGTGCCCCCC